>JAOTOM010005186.1:817500-1005000 GCA_034440615.1 Ashinkailepas kermadecensis | reverse complement strand
GCAATGTGTATGGATATACATATTCTGTGGGTGAATCTGATCAGCATCCAGATAGTTATTTTGCTGATGCGCGCTACGCTCCAACGCGTGAACTCAAGCTGAAAACACATTCGCATGCTGAAAAAGCTATACGCCGCATACACGATACACCCATATGCATAACACCAGCTACCCATTTCCAAACTCTCAACAACCGAGAAAAACGAAGAAACCATCCACACAGACTCAAATCTGAGCCTACGCCGGACGCCTCGGAAGATCCGGCGCCACCCTCGGAAGCCTCCGACTTCACCTGGGGAGGCACCGTCAGGCTGCTCACCTATAGCCAGCCAGCCGCTGCACTGCAGCAAAAGGCCATACGTGCGGCTGCAGCCTTGACGGCACAACCCGAGAAGACCCGCCGACGCCATTTTGGCCGTCCAACCCAACCGACCGCAAATCGCCGGACCAGCCTGTCGCCAACTCGCCTACCTCTTCACCACCGACTTCTAGCTCTGCTCGTCACTACAGACTTCTAGCTCTGCTCTACATCTTCAACTCGACTCCAGGTTGGTCGGGAGAATTTATAGTACTCGCCTCGCTTCACTACGTTGCGATACAACATTACCTGGTCCCCTCGTTGGTAACTAAAGCTGTTAAGCTTCGTTTCGTAAAGTTTCCGATTTCTCACGTGGCTCGCACTAGACAGACAGACATACTTTTTTTGATTGAGGTCATCCACAATTGACTCGTGGCTATTATGACATCGCGTCAAATGGATAAAACAACACAGCACAAAAGGTCAAACTCACAGAACAGTCAAACCAGTGGTCATAAATGTGAGCAAGTCGAGCAGTAAATCAGTCCGGCACGGGCGGTACGTCAAACAGGTACCGCCGTAGGTGGCGACCAAAGATCGACACGGGAAGTCGCGTCAGCTCAGGTGGCAGTAGTTATACATAAGTGGCGCTCTGGAGCTAAAACGTCTCTTCCCCATCTCGGTGCGGGACCGGGGGACATGCAAGTTATGGTCTTGACGGGTGGTCCGGTCACGAATCTCCGCCATGGTGGTGAGATCGTGAGCCAGTGACTCTGGCTCACCATGACGACGCACCTTGTGTGTGAGGAAAAGGGTGTGATATCTGGCCAGGTTCTCCGCGCTGAGCCAGCCCAGCCTCCTCAGCAGATCCGAAACATGGTCAAACTTTTTGCGGCCGAAAATTACCTTTGCCGAGTAGTTTATAATTTTTTGAATACGAGATAGGTTCTTTTTGGCTCCGTTACCATACACAGAAATACAGTAGCGGATCTGCGAGAAGACCAGAGCATTGACCAGCGCGAAGATGACGGCAGGTGGACGTGTATTGCCTCTCGGTAGGCCTCACATAGACCTCGGCAGAGCCAAGCCAGGGCGCGTACAGCTCGCCCATCGACTCCCTAGGTGCCGGAATCGGACTGTTACGCGCGTGACATCTGTCACATTCCCTGCAAAACCCATCGACGTCAGCGGCCACTGTCGGCCAAAAATATATAGGACGAATCAGAGCTAGAAGTTTTTCTGCGCCAAAATGTCCACCACACGGGCCGCTATGTGGTGACGTTAGTACACCTGCCCTGAGGCTCTGGGGTACAACCACTTGCAACTCTTCGGACGCGCGCGCATGGCGCTTGTACACGCGGAACAGCGCACCCTTGATGAGTTTCAAGCGGGTCCAGTGTCGCAGCCAAGGTCGTAACCGTGGGGAAGCTGTGCGCCGCACGGGACGCACTGCCTCTGCAAGCAGGCGAGATACCTCGGCGATGATAGGGTCACTTGCCTGCTCGGACTGGATGTAGCTTAATGGCCAGTCAGCGACAGCAATCCTTTTGCAGCTCGCAGCACTGTCAGTCTGGCATGCAACATCAGTTGTGTCGGCTGGTCTGCAACTGAGAGCGTCAGCCACAGAGTTCTGAGCTCCAGGGCGATAAAGAATCTCAAAATCAAAATTACCCAAAATATCATACCACCTGGCCAGCATGCCAGTGGGATTTTTGAAGTTTAGCAGCCATTGCAAACTGCCATGGTCCGTGCGTAGCCGAAAGTGCTTGCCTACAAGAAAATGGGAATATTCCTGGACGAACACTACACAAGCCAAGAGCTCTCGTTTTGTGACAGAGTAATTTTTCTGGGACTTTGTCAGCCTATGGCTCCCATAAGCAATCACCTTCTCCTGTCCATTTTGTTTTTGGAGCAACACCGCTCCTATCCCCGGGTTACTTGCGTCACACTCCAAAGTGAACAAGCCAGCGTCTGATTGAAAACGAGGCAGAGCCATGACTGGCGCGTCCACTAGCGCTCGTTTTACCTGATCAAATGAATCTGCAGCCACAGCCGACCAGTTCAACCGAACACCTTCCTGGTGAGGTCGAAAAGAGGCGAGGAAATCTGGGATATTTTGGTAAAAATAAATCGGCGAAAGTAAGCTGCCAAGCCCAAGAAGCTAGACATCTCCTTGGCGGTGCGTGGCTGCGGCCACTCGCGCACCTTCCTGACCTTTTCTGGGTCCGTGGATAGATCTGCTTCGGACACCACGTAGCCGAGAAAATTCGCCTTGTTTTGGAAGAACCGACATTTTGCTATGTTTGACGTCAGTCCAGCGGCTCTCAACCGCAGCAAGACTGTGTCCAAGTTCTTCAACACTAGAAAAATACTTGCCATGTACAATAATGTCGTCAAAGTAGTGAACACAAATATCTTTTCCTAGCGGTCCCAGAACGATATTCAACAGCTTGGCACGTGTGAACGGTGCCGAATTCAGGCCGAAACACATTCGCTTGTACTGCCAATTACCGAATGGAGTGGTTATTGTGGTTTTCTCTCGGTCAGCTGGATCAACCGGAATCTGCAAATAGGCTTTGAATAGATCGAGAGTACAGAACAAAGATGACCCTGCAAGTGCCTCTAACGAGTCGTCTATCCTTGGAATGGGAAAAGCCGGTAATCTAGAAATGGAGTTTAGCCGACGCATATCAGCGCAAATACGGAGTTCCCCAGATTTTTTGCGCACAACAAATTGGCGACGTCCAGGTGCCATCTGATTCTTCCCAAATTCCTTGATCCACCATTTCCTGGATCTGCGACTTTACCTCATCACAGAGGTGTGAAGGAATACGGCGAGGGCTCTGTCGCACCGGGCCACGATCGCCAGTGTCAATCGAATGGGAGACTAGACTAGTGACTCCAATGTGGCCATTGAACATTGACTGATGCTTTTCTTAGCACGGAGAACAGTGCCTGCTTATACAATAGTTATTTAACAATACTCGCCCCCTCCAGGTTAACCAACTTTGCAATCTCGACAGGCAGTTTTATACCATGGGAGCCAGTCGGTAGCTCTTCCGAAAAACTCACCTCAAGGTTACCAAGCTCTGAATGTTTGGGAATGGTGATAGAGTCTGCGCTGACATTTCGAACCATTACCGGCAAAACATTATTTTTTACTTCGGCAACACATCGAACCACCTCGATGCCCGGAATTTCCGGTGTTGGTTCGATAAGCGCGGTACCATTGTAGGTGCAATGGTGAGCGAAGCCCGAACAAATATGTTCCGTACCCGGAGCTATGGACCAATCATGCCCCACGACGACGCGACCGACCGACGTGACCTCGGCAGACGTCGTGCGAACTTGCTCACTAGGTGTCAGCACCAGACGCCTCCTTGCCAAGTCAATTACGCAAGGGACTGCCCTCAAGAAATCCAAGCCCAACAAGCACTGAACGTCTATAACAGGCGAGACATAGAAAAGCACCACTCTTTTTTGGCCAGCTAACTAGAGAAGAACATAAATGCAGCCAATGATGGTCAACTCAGACTGGGAGACAGTTTTTGCTTGCACTGAAGTCTTTTGCAACTTTACGCCCGACAGCTGATAAAAATGTCTCGATGTATTACGTTTATCATGGACCCGGTGTCGAGCAAGCAAGTACACGTCATGCCGGCCAACACAGCAGGGAACGTCAGCTGCTCAGACAGCAGAACACTGTTTAGGCTTTCATGCTTATTATTTACTGGGACATATTTCGGTTGCATGGGTCCGTGCCCCCGTACCCTCGAGGCAGGACCCGAAGCCAGTTTCCCTGGTCGGTACACACTGGTGAGATGTGTCCACGCTGGTTGCAGGAGAAACAGACACCATTACGGTGCCGGCAATGAGCCACCAGATGATTGCGACTACCACACGCGTAGCAAGCGCGATCGGGCATCGCACTGCGGGTACGCCTCTCCGCCGCACCACCTGACAGAGCCAGAGGCGTTCACCGGCCCGACCTCCCCATCAATCGCCCGGCTCAGACGTGGCGGCCGCGGATCTGCGCGCCGCCCAGGGCGATGGCCATCACGTGACGTCTCGACGCCGGTCAACTGAACCCACTGTTCCAGTTGCTCTATTCGGTCAAGAACCTGGGTCAGGAGAGCCGTCTCTGGGGTCTCAACCTGCCTGACTGAGGGACTACTCATCCAACCACGGAAGTGATCAGCACGTATCATGTTATGGATTTTGACCATGGCGTCCGCAAAATTATCCACGCCGCTAGCGATCAACTCGGCTTGGTACCGCTCTGGCAGGGTCCCCAGAAATGAGTTGAAATAAACAACATCGCTGTCACTGTCGGGATATGCCCGTCGCACTAACTTTTTGGAATATGATCACAAATACCTCGAGAGGCTCACTATGCTCGAAAAGTAATCGTTTTAGTTGAGCGTGCGCGTCCAGCGCACATGGCCGCCCAAACAGTTCTCGCAGCTCCGCGACAGCCAGGCCCCAAGTAGACCGTTTTTCTGCCGGGAGCGAATCATACGAGTCCTGTGCCACCCCGGACAAGCACAGGGGAAAGAAACGAGCCTTAATGTCATCGTCTAAATTGTGTAAAGTATAGTAAATGTCTAGATCGGCCACAAATCTGCCGAAAGAACCCTCTCCAGAAAATTTAGGTGCCGACATCGACAACCCCCCAGGCCGGACACGAGACTGCAAACCTTCCTTATACTCAATTATGCTGACAAATAAAGTACGCAAAAAAATTGCGACACAACTTAGAACACAGGCACAACAAGCGATGAACAGCGCAGAACTTATCTTAACGAAGGAAGCTGGAATATCCGATGAGCCAGACAAGAGCCTGACCAGAGTCCACCTCGGTCCAGCTTGCGTCCAGCGGTCGGCCGTCTCCAGCAGACACCCGCCAGCCAGTCAGAGCGCAGAACACCCGGCGCCGTTAGCTGCAGTCGGACCCACTATTCGCCAACTCTGCAGAGCAGCGCAGGAAGTATAAGAAGCTGCAGCTCAGCTTGCTGCACAGTACCAGTCGTCAGGCCGGAGGCCACCGGAACCAGCGCAGCCGACCCACCCACCACACAGACCAGTGAAAGCACCACCAAAAAAGCAACAATCACCTAAGAGACCACACACGCGCGCCAACACACACAAACAATGAACACAATACTCCAATGGAACACACACGGACTCATTAGACACTGGACTGAATTCAAACGCGCACTACAAACAAATCACACAGCACTATGCCTTCAAGAAACACACTTCAAACCCAACGACCCCTATCAATTTATCATTCCTCACTACACACTACGCAGACAAGACACAAACAACACACACAGATCATGCGGTGTCTGCGCATACATTAGGAACACAACACCTCACCGCCTGATACACTTCAACACCACGGCAGATATACTTCCCACTGAAATACACTTTCACAGCACAGTCTACACACTCATCAACATGTACGATCCCCCTCACGAAACACAGGAACCCTTTCGGAATTAAATAAAGCACTTGACCAAATTTACACCCCAGTCATAATAACCGAAGACTTCAATTCACACCACCCACTATGGGACACTCGCACAACGCAACCTGACCACAGAGCACTCACACTCATCACACTAGCTACCCAACACAACCTCACAATACTCAACACCGGATCACCAACCTACCTCGTCCCAATTAGTTCCCACCTCCTTACGACCCCAGATATAACCCATGCATCCTCGCGCATAGCTCTCACCCTTTCCTGGACATCCGATTCCGACCCTCACTTCAGCGACCACGCACCCATAACCATTACCTGCAACCAAATTCCGACCACTGGCCCACCCAATCCCACGACGGGCCGGTGAAATTTCAAAAAAGCATCCTGGACACCCTTCTGGGAATCCCTAGCCGCACAAACAGCTCACAACCCACACCTCTCACCAGAACAATTCGCAGACATTCTTCTGACTACAGCACATCAATACATACCACAAACAAAACCACGTCACCAACACAAACCTCGCGCGGCTCCCTGGTGGAACGAAGAGTGCCACCGGGCGATCCGCGCGAGGAACCACGCACGACACAGATACGAAAGACACCGCACATCGGAAACACTCACAGCATACAAGCAACACGGAGCACTCTGCAAACGAACCATCAAAGACGCCGAAAAGATATTCCTGGAATAAATTTTGCCATCAGTTTAGTAGATTCACCTCTCTCGGAGAAACTTCGACACTCTTTAAAACATTTCAGGAGCGACAAAGACCCCCAATCAAAGCCATCATACTCAGACACAACAACAACACCATCACAGACCCACAAACAATAGCAAACATTTTCGCACACAAATACCACCTTAGGTCATCCACACACCCACGAAACCCCCCACCTCCAACCAGACACACACGCTCACATCTTTACAACACTAGGTTTACACTCTCAGAATTACAACTAGCCATTGCACAGACGGGAAACACAAGCGTAGGCCCAGACAACAAACACTACTCATTCTTCAAACACCTCTCAACACAAGCACTACACGCACTACTCGACATCTACAACACCGCCTGGACAGCACATACATGTCCACAATCTTGGCTACACACTCTGCTTATACCTATCACTAAGCCAAACAGGGACTCAACGTTATGCGACTCCTGCCGCCCTTTCGCGGTAACCAGCGGTTTTCACAAACTCTTCGAAAGTCTTGTCAAAAAAACGCCTTCTCTACACCATTCAAAAACAAAAACTAACATCTCCTAAACAATCAGGCTTTCTTCCTAACAGATCATGTCTCGACAATCTCACCTACCTCATCACACACATCCAGGAAGCGGCGGCAAGGAAACGCCCCACTGTCGCCGTCTTCCTGGACTTAAAACAAGCATACGACACAATCAACATAACAGCACTACTACAACACTTATACAACATAGACATACAGGGCAGACTACTACACTACCTCCATTTCTACCTATTAAAACGATCATTCCAAGTCAAAATTGTGCCCCACACTTCAGACACTAAATTCCCCACAACCGGCTTAATGCAAGGGTCAGTTCTAAGTCCTCTTCTCTTTATTCTAGGTCTAAATTCAGTCATCACCGACAACTTTTCGACCAAAATTGCACTGTATGCAGACGACATTGTACTATGAACATCACACGAAACACCAACTCACGCAATAGCAATAGTACAAAACGCACTAACAGAACTACACAAAAAACTCGCCTTACTAAATCTACACATCGTACCACACAAAT
Source organism: Ashinkailepas kermadecensis (assembly GCA_034440615.1). Lineage (NCBI taxonomy): Eukaryota > Metazoa > Arthropoda > Thecostraca > Neolepadidae > Ashinkailepas > Ashinkailepas kermadecensis. Next base: position 997,440 of record JAOTOM010005186.1, on the reverse strand, counting down.
CCAAACGCATAGTTTTCGGCTACAACCGACACACAGACTTACAATCACTGAAAATAGACCATATACCCATACCTTTTGTTACCACAGCAAAATTCCTAGGCATCACATTAGACCCACAACTCACCTTTCGGCCACACATCATAAACATTCAAAAACGCGCATCAAAAAGAATAAGCATCCTCCGATCACTATCCGGCACAAACTGAGGATCCGATCGAAATTCACTACTGACTTTATACAAAACAATCATTCGGCCAATCATGGAACACGGATCCCCTCTCTTCGAAAGCGCTGCTAAGTCAAATCTCAGAATTATAGACACACTTCAACACCAATGCCTAAAAATAGCTACAGGAGCATATACCACCTCACCCTATCTCACTCTTCACATATACAACCACATACCTGAACTACAACACAGACGCACAGAAGCACTACACAATTACCACTACAAAACGCAACTCGTTAGACAACACCCATGCACCCAGGCACTAAAAATTATCACCAAACGCATACACCAACTCATGAAGAAAACACCACTTAAAACTACAATAGGCTGCCGCATTCACCAACACGCAAATAGTTTACACATCACGCTCCCCACATTAAAACCACTCTCACCACCCACTGCATGGTGGAAACACCAAACACCCACGACACACTTCCTCATCGACAAACCGAAACACGCATACACAGACACAGAAATACAACAACTCTTCCTTCAATTCACATCACAATACGCAAATTACAATATCATCTACACCGACGGTTCAAAATCACATACAGCAGACGGGTACAGCGGCGGTGCTGTACCCCAATGCAGCACCGCCCCGTGTCATCCTGCGTGCCCGTCTGCACGACACAGCATCTAAATACACAGCAGAATTATATGTAATCTTTTCGGCCTATTCCACCATCTACAACACAAAAGTTTAACACAACAGCGTAGCCACTGACACAAAATCAACACTGCAAAGCATAACACCCTACATCAAATTCAGACACCCCCTCATCCCCAAAATACTGCACATACATAAAAACTAAACACTCGACAACGATCACTCCTTCTCTGGATCCCAAGCCACACAAACATACAAGGCAACGAACAAGCAGACACACAAGCAAACATAGCCACAACACTACAACAAACCACACAATGCCCCTATTCACAATCCGACTACTACCCCACAATACGCCAGGCTAGCAACAAACACATACAACGAACATGGGACACAGCAATAACACAACTTCATGAAATACACCCCAAACACGAACACTGGCACACCATCAACCAACACACCAGATTCAAAGAACGTACACTAACACGACAACGCATCGGACACAGCACGTGTACACCTCCTCCTTACCTCCTCCTACAACGCCCCCGACCACAATGCACAACATGTCACCGAACACTTACAATCAAACACATACTCATCTACTGCACCAAATACACCAACCAGACAACATATCACAAACTACTGTACGACAAACAATATCCAACTAAACCTCACTACTCTCCTCCACAACGAACATCCAACATTACACGAACATATCTTCCACTTTCTCGCTATCACACGCATACTCGAACAACTGTGAAAAAAGAATGAAAAAAGGATCGGTGAAAAAATGAAGATTTATTAAAAAGAAAACAAAGAAAAAACCAAAATGCTCAGAAAAACACACCAAGAATATTAAAGATACGTTCCAAAAGAAAAGAAAAAGTTGAAACGACTATCCCCAAAAGTGATTGTGATATGTGACGTGCTTGCAATGTTCAATTACTGTGGCGATGCCTCGACCCCCCCCCCCCACTACACCCCATACCCCAACTTCGCACCGTCCGGACTGGCAACTCTTCTCTACTACATCATCTTCGGCCTTCGACCAGCTCTACCACTCCATCTCTACAACTCCACTCTACTCTGCTCATCTCATCTCTGCTCAGCTCACTTCTGGCTTCAAGACGTCCTCCAATCTACTTTGGCACCGCTCAACAAGTCAGCTTTACTCCTCCTCTCTTCGTCTAAGTTTCCTAGCTACCATATTCTTCACACCCTCTTACCCCTCATCAAATGCCAACACAGCTACATATACACACCTACAAACACACAGAAACAGCAGATGTCACTACACGGTGGTAGGCTGGTAAAGCTCAACAACACACACACACACGTACACGCCAACATCGACTACGATATGTTTGGCAACCGAATCCTGGGCGGATCCTGGGCGGATCAACCGAATCCTGGGCGGATCCTCCGCATTTCGCCGCGACCCAGCGCCCCATCGTCACCCCCCCCCCCGGTGCTCTCCGTTCTTGGCAACAGATTGCAGAGCGCTGCTGCCAACTGCCGACAGACAATGTCGGCCTCCTATCAGCTCGTGGGGTTGGGGGGGGGGGGGCGGATCAGCGGCGCCGCCGACGGCGCCGCCAATTCAATGTGACACCATTTCCAGGGTGACCGACGTCGTCGCGCACGCTGTTTGATAAATCGTCCGTCAATGACGGGCGCCGCACAATGCCGTCAGATAGCGGCGAGTTTTGCGGCTGGTGACGACGCCTGCGCCTAACCGCGCGGAAGGTCCCGATAAGCGCGTGGACGCCCGGCTCGCGGTAAAGAATGGCCGGCCGGCGTGTCAAAGGGGAGTCCGCGTCGCCAGCGACGGCTTCATTGTCCCGGATCGGACGAATTGTGTTCGGTTCGTCTGGCAGGAGGCGCGTCTGCCGATCGGAGTCGGTCGGAGGCGGTCGGAGGCGGTCGGAGCCGGTCGGAGGCGATGGGGCCCAGGGTTGTCCGCGTCAGGGATGAATCAGGGATTTCCACAAGGGAGGAGTCGTGTTCCCTGGGCACCTATTAGGATGATTAGCCCGCCCTGAGGCTGCCACTTCGCAAAAGAAATAGGTTGGTGCTGGACAAACAACGAATTTGAGTTCTTTCCGTCGGCACATTTTCTCCTGACCCCACGGCCTGCTGAAGGAGAAGAGGTGAGCTGATTCTGCTCCACCTGGCGAATATTCACGATATCAAAACTTGAGCACCTACATCAATTGTACATGTTGCATCGATCTTTTGCGACTGGATCCTTAGGTTACCGAGGTCAAGTCAAGTGAGCCCATGTTCGAATCGCGTTTTGGTAGTCTAACAGGCTCTTTAGGGTCACAAGTAACGGATTCAGCATGACATTTCACCGTTTGCTCAGATCAATAGATGGAACAAAGATGCGACGTTGAACTTTTTTTGATGACGCCATTATTAGTGCACTTGCCTGCTAGGATTATGATATCAAATTATGGCAAAACCGTGCATTGTTTCTGTAAATGTTAGCTTTGCTCGCTGTTTTTAGCTATGGTCGTTCAATTCCGTCATTAAAAATAATAATTTTGTAAAATTAAAACATTTCGATATTTTGGAAATCATTCACGTTATCATTTGATCGTCCAAAAAGAGGCACCAGTTCTTCGCGAGTCCAAAGCAGTTTTCAGATTTTGAATCACAACTAAATGACGAGACCGAACTTTGTATTCGAGGGCCAGGTTATAAAATCTGGACCTATAATTTAGGACATCGATGTGAGAAAATACTACAAATGCTTCTTGCTCATCTTCTTTGAAGCGTTCTAGCGGTAGTTTTGATTTCCTCGCTAATCCTAATAGTTAGTCTTTTAACTGGGAGAGGTGGCCTAGAAAATATATTTCGATCGGATACCTGAAAAGGGCGCGAACTAAGGAAGTGTGCAATGCACTTGCTAAACTTTAGGAACACTCAACACTCTACAACGGTGGTAGCGTTTTTGAAGGCACATATCTTCCTTGGGGGGGGAATACCGTCCCAGGCCGATAGGGTTAGAGTTCCGAAAGCTGGTGACCTTCCCTAACTGCATTTTTTAAGGAGCTTCTGTCGAAATGAAAATGTCCTAGCCCTGCCAGGGACGACCCCAGGGCGGTATTCAGGGAGCCCTACTGGCTTGAGTCTTCCATGGTGTACATCTTCCGACGAAATAGTGTCGGGAAATAGTGTCGAGAATCAGTGTCGGGAGTTAGTGCCAGGAATTAGTGTCGGGAATGAGTGCTTGGAAATAATGTCTGGAAATAATGTCGAAAGCTTGTTGGTGTCTGCTCGCAGCTTCGATGTCTCTAATCGCCCTAGGGCAGGTGCTGCTGCTGATGATGGTGGTGCTGAACAAGTCTATCACGAAAACAATACAAGCAATAATTCGGCATGATCAACAGCGAATAATACACAGGCGTTTCGTTTCTCGACTGAACTACTGAACTTCTGACGACTGAACTATCGCCTAGATGTCTCTCGCTTCATAGTTTTCCGAGGCGCGGATAGTTCTCTAGTCTTCGTCCCTACGGTGCTGTGCACACTTGACCCTTTCTACTGTTCACCGCTGAGTGTTCGCTCAGCCACACATCGGCCAAATTGTCCGCGGGGTCCGCTCCGTTCCGAGACGTCACCACTCAGTGTGCAGGCGAGGGGGCTCCATGGAGGCTGTCATGGCCACTCCATGCCACGAGCCGGCGCTCTCCTGAGCGCGCCGCCGTTAACTCTGAACGACGACGGTCGTCGAGGTCGGGGCGTACTGCGCGTCAGTGGCCTACCCAGCCCCGTCCAGTCGTGTCGGCATTGCTTCAAATGGAATCCGACGGGGCTCAGAAATTGCAGGTGGGTGTCGTCTGCAGCGGTGGTTCGATTCGCAGAACTAGCACGTGGTCCTATTTGATTGCTACTGCTCGTGACGGGTTCGTTAATTCATACTTTAGTCCTGGAACGAATGGGAGAAGCATCGAAGAAGGCTGGATTCGAGCAGGGAAAACAGTGAGAAGCGGATCTTGTCGCCGCATTAGCACTGTCAATTCGAGTCACGGTAATCATTTCATAATATTCATCGTTTCACGTGTTCGTTCCCACTAGTATCGTACTCGTTTCGTATCGTTTCGTTCGCTTTGCCACTTGATCAAATATAACTTGAATTTCATGCAGAGCATTAGTGGATCTTTTGGTCGTTGATATTTGGTATTCCGAATCGAATCAACAATTATCCTCAAGAGTTCATAGCTAATTCTAAATGATTTCACGAAATACGGACCAGATAACTCAGCACACTGAACTTCAGTACCGCAGATCGCCTTACGCTGCCCGGAGGAAGCGCATTCAAAACTACGTTTGAATCATTCACAAACTTCTGGACACACAGACTAAATGCCAGGTCCTAAACGTGCACATATAATAGACATCGATTTGCCACATTCTCATAGTTGGTGGCCTTTGGCCCACTGCTAAGTTGATTGTTTCCCTTCGGTGCTCAACTGATCATGGTCGGTGCTCAGTTAATCATCTTACGTTTGTAATCGTCAGTTCTTGCTTGATAAATTGGTTACATAGACGAAAAAAGTTATTTTTCTACATATGATGTCGACTTGACATCAACTTACAACGGGCCGTTATCTTCGACAGCGGATGCTAACCTGACGTCACCGAATTCAGGGCTGTTATTTTCGGCACCTGATGCTAACTTGATGCCAACGGATGCCGGGATGTCATTTTTGACATTTGATGCTGACCTGACATCAACGGATACATGGCTACCATTTTCTTAGCTGCTTGGTGTTGTCTTGGCATTGGTGTTGGTGTTTCTTGGTGTTGTCCTGGCATTGACATTGGTATTGTTTTGGTGTTGTCATGGCATTGGTGTTGCTTGATGCTGTCCTGACATTTGTGTTGGTGCTGCTTGACGTTGTCCTGACATTGGTCGGATGGTATTGCTTGGCGTTGTCCTGACATTGGTGATGGTATTGCTTGGAGTTGTCCTGACGTTGGGGTTGGTGTTGCTTGTTGTCGTCCTGGAAAAGTTCCTCAAAACGATAATTTTGCTTGATAATGTATTGCATCCAGCATCACCATAAGAGCCGCAATGTGCACTCGTATCCACATATCCCACTTGTGATTTAGCATCCATATATACATTTAAGGTGAGATTCGTAACAGTTTCGCTGCAAAGCCAAAATGGCATCTTTCTCATTTGTTAATTTTAGCACAACAAAAGGTAGTAATTGCCAAAACTTGGTACATCACCATCACCCAATGTTGGTCCCCTCTGTTGATGATGTGTGGTAATCCCACTTAATCCAGGAGAGTTTTAGGGCTCAACTCGTCCTCCCTGGGATCCCAAGGGCGGATTGGATTACTTGACCTCTCGGTGACACGCGATGCCATTTCAGATGTATATCGAATTTGGGCACCAATTTCTGGATTTGTTTGATACATCAAGCCTTGCGCGGCGCTTCAGACCCGGTTTAGATTCACCCACGGCGGTTCAGATTCATCCGACGGTTCAGATTCAGCCACGTGTTGCTGCCACTAACTTGACTCAGTCCGGAGGGCATGCATCAACAATCAGCAAGAGTCTGGAAATGCTACACGGTGCCAAGGATTCAATTCTAGCAAACCCTTTGGGCACGCTGTGACCATTTGAGCTTGTTTTCATTGCGCTGCGGTTGTTTTCATTGTGTTGTGTTTGTTTTCATTGTGTTGTGCTTGTTTTCATTGTGGAATCTGGTGGCAATATTAAGCTGGCGTCAGCCTAAGTCTCCGCTTCCAAGTCGCGGCCATTGTATGCTGCCACCATGTTAGTTTCGTGAAGTCACCTTGGCTGCTTGGCTGCTTCTTGGCTTCAGCTGGCTTGTCACTGCTGGCGACTCAGCAGCCTCTGGTGCCCGGCCGCTGGCCTCTGGTTGCCGCCATGTCGGCGCATCTCGGGTCACCTTCTGTCGGTGTGGGCGCGGCCGTAAGTCAGCGCCGTCGGACCGCCACAGCGCCACGGTCCTCCCAGTCCAGGTCGGCGGCATCTCGACAGAGCAGCTGGAGCCGGCCACCGCCGGCCGTCACCAGTTGATTACACGCGCTGGCGGCCGCCAACAGCCGGCGGCCGCTCTGCCGCCGCTCGTGAATCACGCGTCACGCCTCCGCCAGCTGCGTCACGCCCCCACCGTGTGTCGGCGGGGGCGGTCCGGCGGTCCGGCGGTCCGGCGCAGACGGACGGCCGTTACAGCGGCGCTGCGACCCGCGCCGGCCCGCCCGTGTCGTGTCGCCGAGCGGCGGCGGCTCAGTCGTCTCCGCTGCGGCTGTCAGGCGGCGGCCGGCGGGCGCCATCGCTCTGCGACAGTGTGCCCTGCGGCGGGCGCCATCGCTCTGCGCCAGTGTGCCCTGCGGCTGTCAGGCGGCGGCCGGCGGGCGCCATCGCTCTGCGACAGTGTGCCCTGCGGCTGTCAGGCGGCGGCCGGCGGGCGCCATCGCTCTGCGACAGTGTGCCCTGCGGCGGGCGCCATCGCTCTGCGACAGTGTGCCCTGCGGCGGCGGGTGCCATGAGCGGGCGGCAGAGCGTCCTGCGGCGGCCTGCGCCGCCCGATGGGACACGCGGCGCGGCTATTTGCGGCGAAGGCGTGCCTGTGGCGTGTGCGGCGCGCCGGCTCACGCCGAGAATGTCGCGCTCGGAATGCGAGCCGCGCCGCAATCCGTGTGCCGTCTTTAGATATGTCATATCTGCGCCGCAGAGACGGCGACTGGCATGGTTTGGGTGAGGGGAGGTTTGATGGGTGGGCAACTGGCGGCACTGGCGAGCCAGCCCGTCATCGCAGGCCCGTTCCTTATCGGAAGCGCTGCAGTCGCCAAAAGCTTCATTAGTGCATTTGCCACGTGCGTCAAACGCCGCGATTTTTCTTTCGCGAACGTCAAGTGCTTACGATTTTTCTCGGGTTTGGTACCCGGCCACTGTCCATTGGCAAGCGTGGTTTTGACATGGATGTTGCGACGACGATATTTATTACTATACGATGATATATATTTATGTATACATATATATATATATATATATATATATATATATATATATATATAAATATATATCATGGTAGGATTACAATCGGACAGTAGACAGCAGGAGAGGGAGGCAGTAAAAGGACAGTGAAAGGTAGAAAGAAAAGGGGATGTTGGTGTTCTTATGCGAATCTGCGGTAGACAGATCGTCTGCAACATGCATGCATCATGTACCACGATGCTGATCTTAGCCATGCCCTTGACAATTGTGCTTAAGAGCTAGCACGTGATGTGGCGGACCTCTGTTGTATGTGCACATCCCGGCGATTGTAGCGAGAGCAATGTTCTGTGAAACAGGGAGCAGCATGCTGCTGCAATCATATGCATCAGATGCAGGATCGTATCACGACGGTCGTCTGTATCAGATGTAGGATCATACCACGGTTATCATCTGTATCAGATGTAGGATCGCACTGTGGTTATAGTCTGCATCAGATATAGGATCGCAACGCGGTTATAGTCTGTATCAGAAGTAGTATCGTACCGAGTTATCGTTTGTATTCGAAATGGGATCCTGCCACGGTTGTCGTCGGTATCAGAAGTAAAGAATGATCACACCAAGGCCATCCTCTGTGTCGGAGGTACTATCATGCCGCGCCGATTGTCTGCATGAGAAGTACTGTCGTGCCTCGGTGATCGTTTATGCAAGAGGTACGATATTGCCGCAGCAGTCGTCTGTAACATACGCATCATCGATTAGATATAAATATACGATTTATGCGATCCGGTCATAGCGATCACCCATACTTAATGGTTACCTTTCGTTAGCGGTTATATTCAGTTGAGGGCTACAGCTTCTCATCGATCGTCCTCAGTTGAGGACTACAGCTTCTCATCGATCGTCCTCAGTGGATGGCCACATTTCGCCAGCGATCGTCCACAGTTGAGGACTATAGTTCGTCAGCGACCGTGCCTAGTTGAGGACTACACTTGGTCACCAGTGCCGCGACGCTGGAGCGACAGAAGACGCGCCGTGCCGGCACTTATCGCAAGCCCCCGGGACATAAATCCTCCAACCACCGGCGATTACCTCGGCTGGAGCATTTTTCACGCTGAAGCGGGCACGCTCGCTGCCTGTGGTAGTTGCTCCTCGGGCGGAGATAGCGCAGCCAGCCACTGCGTCATGTCGCGCGCCACCGGGTCAATTTGTCTCCGGCGCTCGACTGTGTGCCGATGGTGACCTGCTTTGGCGGACAGTTGGCTAAGGTTCCACGGCTGGACGTAGAAGGAGACGCCGATGGATGTTGCGTTCTCCTTAGCCCTCCATTGGCTTGTTGGGAAGGAAATATTTCCCCTCCTTTCAGGCGAATATTTACGGTATGCTAAAACACTAGCGAAGCAATAGAACTGAGATTTCCAGTACCTTCTTGTACATCGAGTCTTCACCGAATCCCGCAATTTTATGTTCAGAAAATCCTTAGTCAATTGGTAGGACATCAAACAGTCCGTGCGTGGCAATGTTCTGTCGGCTGAGATATTTCACATCTGGCTGCTCCACTTCGGGCTGGAATATATTTGCAAACTTTACTTTGTGTTACATTGACGCAGCAGATATTTACATATCATGACTGAGCTGATATGAGGTCTCCTTACGTCCGATATTAACCCTCACCTTGAGGCGCTAAGCATCCCCTTCTACGGTGTTCTTATTTAATCATCCTAGGTATGCTATGGGTATGCGAAGATATGTTTTTTAATTGAGTGTACCCGGCTATAATTGATGGGAAAACATTACCCCAAATATACAGTTCCAGTTCACTAAGGCCTTGAAGGTATGTCAGGTAAATTCAGGGTACGCCCTGTTATCCATGCGGTTTTAGAAGCACACTGGAACATTGGAGGTGAACATACTGTGCAAGATGTGACCAAAAGTTGAACATAATTGCATCGAAAGCTCGAAGAAAAGCACAACGATGCAAAAGTTTGACCTGATGTGATGGGAGTAAGGCAGAGAGCATTTCAATTATGAAAAGGTGTTGATGATAATTTTGTTACTAATCAGTATTCGTTCAGCACCGAGCCTTACATAGCCGTCTAATGATAGTATTTCAAATTCGCAGTCAGCATCAGATCGGGTTATTGAGAGATGACCTGAAAAACGGATCTGAAAGGACACAATACGGATCATTGCGAAGCAAAGGACAACTAGATCAGGATGTGCACAGGTAGATTGCACGTAGCTTTCGTTCCCAATGCGAAAATAGTCACAAAGTTTTTTTTTCGGCAATGCTAGATTTCAAACAGAATCATTGGGAGAACACCTTCTTTCCTGTACTGTAACATTGGATCATTGTTAGAAGTTGGAAAGAAGCAACATTCACCTTCTGGTTGGCGCCACCCAATGCTTTTGCATTGGACACAACCTGCTTCGAAAATCGCCTTGATCTGACAGTTGATCACGGCCTCTTTAAGTGTCACGGTGTGAGATTGAACCTTCCTTTTGCATGTCATCGATATTGACGAACGGAATCACGTTTGCTTAGATCAGTGTCTGTAGTTAGCGGTGACGACCGGGACGCTAATTGCACCGACAGCACTGACCCTCTTCGTCTTAAAGTGATCTGGACGGTCAACCCAAAGAGGTACACACAAATATTTATAAAACCTTATATGCTGAACGATGGTGATACGCTTTTTCTCTTACCACATCTGTCTCCTCACACATAAAAGCAACAGTAGTGGAATCAAAAACTAACTGCCCTCCACCCCAACCAATCGGCCGTATTGCGTGGAAAGGAATTCCTGCTGCACTGCGACGATCAGTGTTGGATATCCGAGTGATAACTTTTCATTTTCGGTTCAAACACAGCAATGTTGAAGTATTCGAAATCCTTCTGAGGAAATATCCCACTCAAGATGTGATCAGGGACCGCAAAGATTGAAAACATGCGCTATGCCTTCCCGTGGCTAAAACCTTGAACTTGACCTGAACCAGACGAAGGCATATCATGACGGATAAAAAAATATTGGCCTACAAGAGGCATTCGACTGTTCTAAATACAATACCGAAACTCCATGTTGATGTCATGTATACATATATATATATATATATATATACATATATATACATATATATACATATATATATATACATATATATATAGCTATATATACTATATATATACATATATATATATATATATATATATATATATATATATATATATATATATATATATATACATATATAGATCATATATAGATCATATATAGATGTATAGATCATATATAGATGTATATATATATATATATTATATATATATATATATATAATTATATATAAGATGAGTATAAATGTTACCCTAGTTTTCCCTGATGAAAACAAACAAACATTCGCACCTAATTCTTGGCCGTTTTCCCGTCTGTACCGCATTACACATGTGTTATGCGATACAGTCTAACAGCACAGGCAGACCCATCGGCCACGACTCCAGCAAGATAACCGGTTTGTCGGTAAGAAGCTGCCACTTCATGCCCACGTGGAGCATGCAAAGCAGGCACCGAAGAGGTTCGGGCCCTGACAGAAAGTGTCCGTGGTTTTTATTTAACATTTAACGATGCACGGAGCTTGGCCACCTCTGCTAGTATAAATATATATATATATATATATATATATATATATATATATATATATATATATATATATATACATAACGACATATTTGTGTATGTACGACGCATATCTATTAAATATTTTTGCATATCCTAAAACTACGTTCCATTTCCTCATTGAATGTCACATTTATTTGAATTCGACAACTGATTGTCATGCCTAAATACCTTTTTCGGGAAAGGGAGTAAGGTGGGATTGATTGGAATGATACATATGCAGTTATCTACCGAAATACACTTTTGGTTCAACACCAGATGTTGCAGCATAAACTTAGAGCTAATATACTTGCCACCAATGTACTTTTGCACCGCATAAAAGTTTTGGATTCTGAACTATGTGGAAAATGCCAGCGGGAGAGGGACTCATTAATACACAAGCTGTGGGATTGTGAACGAGTCTAAAATTTTGGAAAGACGCAGATCAATGGTTGAGATCCTTAGCTGGAGTTGGTGACTTTATGCTTAGACAAGAGAGGTTCTATATGGTTTGTATAGGAATGTTTTCGTGAGTCATGTTGTTATCGTAGGAAAGCGTATTCTATGATTCTATGTGCTGGTTCGTATCTTAGCATAGCAACTTTGAAAACACGTCTTCTAAATGATAGGAAGATTGAGGAAATTATGTATATTAGGGGTATGAGCATGGTTAGGTTTAATCAGAAGTGGCGCGTTGCTTTTCCTTGATTTGCTAGATGTGTTGATCGATGTATTATGAAAAGATGAGTATAAATGTTACCCTAGTTCTCCCCGATGAAAGCAAACATTCGCATCTAATTCTTGGCCGTTTTCCCGTCTGTACCGCATTACACATGTGTTATGCGATACAGTCTAACAGCACAGGCAGACCCATCGACCGCGACTCCAGCAAGATTACCGGTCTGTCGGTAAGAAGCTGCCACTTCATGCTAACGTGGAGCATGCAAAAAAGGCACCGAAGAGGTTCGGGTCCTGACAGAAAGTGTCTGTGGTTTTTATTTAACATTTCACGATGCGCGGAGCTTGGCCACCTATGCTAGTATAAAGGGCAAACCCACCCGGCGTCATAGCACCTGAACCTATACATATACCATCATGAACATAGAACCTACCAGAAGAATAGATGAGCCGTAGGGCAAGCGGCTTCTGTGAACATGATAACGACTTCAATGTTGTAATGTCAATCTGTACATCTGAAGTTACTCCAACATTTCATAACGTCCTCTGGTGTAGATAAGGGTGAGGGGCTCGCGTGGAGGAATTGCGCGTATTGCACCACGTGCTTTTTCGCAGGAACACGCCAACGAAGTGCCCCACTTACGTCTTCCACAGATGAATACGCGGTGACAATGTTGTAAATTAAAGTTCTGGAATGAGTCGGCACTGTCGCCGCCCACGAGCCCACCCGGATGCTGGTAGCGTGGGCTATGCGTAATCCGGAGAGGACAGCCGACCGCGTATTGGGTGGTTTGGACGCGGACATTCTAACCATTGCTCTCTATGAATAGCGAGGTAATACCCGGCTGAAGCAGGACTGGTGTGTGCTTCATGTTGGCAGGTCGGGTCATGTTGACTGCTATCGGTTTACAGACCAGATATCATCGAACACTGAGCAGCATCGCTGGCAGATTTTAACAGTAACACCGACGGACCTTAGCGGTGCCACCAGCTGATCCCAGGATGCTGTGGCATGTGGCTAGTGCCACCCTCCCCTTCAGGCGAATCACGACAAGCGAAAATTGTCGATGTTTCCAAAACCTAACATATTTTATTGATCAAGGCTTGTTTTGTTGTCGGTACATACATATACTTCCAGTATCCTGGCGAAACACACCATTCCATGTTTCCATTGAAATTTTTTGATCTGCCTCACCCAGCATCCAACCAATTTCAAGGAGGTGTTTCACCCATATTCCAAATCTATTGAAGCTGTCAAGCTCCGGTGAGCTCCAGTCAAGCTCCGAAACATACTGGTGCAGCTCCAGCCGCATCAGGAATTATACTTGACTTTTTCCAACGTGTTTGGCTTGCTGCAAACCAAGCACCAACCAGGCACGGCATCCAGGCACTATAACCAGGCACTATAAACAGGCACTATGCCCACTAGTGATCAGCAACTGGTGCACACACGCATGTAATGCATAAAATGCGTCCGACTATATCAGATATTGAGATATGGAGCGACCAATTTACTTCGTCTGAGATTTGTTCGTTGGCTCAGGAACTAGGGTGGCTGGGGCTGAGTGGTTATGGCTGCGTGGCTGTTGGTGTGGCTGAGTGGCTAAATGGCGGTGGCTGAGTGGTTGTGGCTGAGTGGTTGTGGCTGAGTGGTTGTGGCTGAGTGGTTGTGGCTGAGTGGTTGTGGCTGAGTGGTTGTGGCTGAGTGGTTGTGGCTGAGTGGTTGTGACTGAGTGGTTGTGGCTGAGTGGTTGTGGCTGAGTGGTTGTGGCTATGGCTGAGTGGTTACGGCTGAGTGGTTACGGCTGAGTGGTTGTGGCTGAGTGGTTGAGTGGCTGAGTGGTTGAGTGGCTGTGGGCTGAGTGGCTGTGGCTGAGTGGCTGTGGCTGAGTGGCTGTGGCTGAGTGGCTGTGGCTGAGTGGCTGTGGCTGAGTGGCTGTTACTGAGTGGCTGTGGCTGAGTGGCTGTGGCTGAGTGGCTGTGGCTGAGTGGCTGTGGCTGAGTGGCTGTGGCTGAGTGGCTGTGGCTGAGTGGCTGTGGCTGAGTGGCTGTGACTGAGTGGCTGTTACTGAGTGGCTGTGGCTGAGTGGCTGTGGCTGAGTGGCTGTGGCTGAGTGGCTGAGTGGCTGAGTGGCTGTGGCTGAGTGGCTGTGGCTGAGTGACTGTAAAGCCGCTCTCCCTATTTGAATGAGGCTGAGCGTGTGAGTTGCACATCACTCTGACTCTTGGTAGTTCCCGCACACCGCCCTTAACCCTTGCCGGCTCGGGGAGGGGACTCTTGAAAGACCCCCACTAGCGTCCGATCTAAGCATGCTAGGATGACACAGAAAGACACAGAACATTTGTCATTGGGAAGTTAACATAGCCTATGGCTCTTATCCCATTTTATTTCTTCTTCATTTTCGGCAATGCTAATGTCGCTAAATAGCACAATAAGTGGACCCAGTGATATGACCTTTGCTTTGGAGAATTGCTTGGAAAATATGAATTTGTATGACTCGGGTACTTCGAACAGAACCATTAGAACAAAATATTTGTATCTGATTGACATCCTAAGATGCTTACATCAGGTCAGTTCATGCCATATGGTCAGGTCAAGTAAGTTCAAGCATGAATATCTCCGTAACATCACCTTTGAAGCATAAAATTGTGTTCCAAGAAGATCTGATATGGCACTGGAACATATTTGCATAGTGCCCAACTTCTGACCTTATGACCTGACCCCAGATCATGCTGGGACAATGCACAAATTGAAAAACCGGTCTCTCCAACCTTCGGCTATGCACGCACTGCTTGGGAAGAAATCAATAAGAAAGGTTTAGTCTGGTGAAATCAGGCGAGCTTGTACGACGTCAGGTTATCTCAGGTCAATCGTTTATCATCCAATATCATGTCGCACGACTTAGGCGGCGCCGGAACCGAAATAAAGCAACACGGCGATGAACAGCAACAGATGGCGTCGTGTAGAATATACACGATAGTGACCTGACCTTATGCCATGCAACGTGGACACATAAATTAGCCTAGAATGCTTATTTCATGCTCGGTACCATTTTTGGCATGACAAATTACCCCTTCATCGGATTTTCCCCATTGAATGCGGTAAAAATGTGCAAAAAAATGACGTACCTCTGGACAGTAACCTTGACCTTAATGAAAATGTACAGATCATGATTCGTTTGTCTTCATAAAAGGACAGCATGCTTTGAATTTGGTGGTTTTGTGTTGCAGCTACTCTGCTTGGCGGCACTTTAAATACTTTGGAATATCAATTCCTTTAATGCGTTCCAGGTCAATGACCTTAGATGACCCAAACATGAAATTTGTGCAAAATGTGCAAAACATATGTATAATAAGGTGCTAAAACTTTGGTGTCTCTGTGGCTACTCATTCGGCCGCCATTGCGGAAAGACCTGAAGGGGGCTCTCGAGGCCCCTCCCCCTCCACCGGCACAGCGAGGGTTAAATACTTTCTACATCCCTGCGTAAGGCGAGGTAATCTCTGCCAGTCGCGCTGTAGAATATATGCCTGGGCTTATGATGAAGCCAAATTACAAATTAGCGGCTTCTCAAAGTCTGAACATGCTGCATTATGCACATATGCTTTATTGTATATTGGCTAGCAACCAATCTACTTATATAATTGTATCCCATGTCAGTTGTGGATATGGCGAATGCAAATCAAAGCTGTCGAAATCGCTCTGGGACTATTTGACTAAACACAATTGCTATATGTCTCGTTAGAACTTCGTGATTAGAACTAGAACTTTAGAACCTTAAGCCAACCGGCTTAAGGTTGCAGGACGTCTGCACTGTCAACTCAGCAGTCGGTCTTCCTGTTACGTGTAGTAGCAGGCTCGATGACGTTGAAAGTAGGCGCCAAAAATAACTCCATCACAATATGCTCTTTCTAAGCACATCCCGCAATTATTGCCTGCATACTGACTACAGTGCTTTAGGTCTTAATTCCTTCACTCAGAACAAATGACACTTTCGATTGTCATTTGTAGCAGCTATCGCTACAGTATGTTCTTTGAAGTGCCCGTTTTATTAAATAGGTCTTGCGGCACAACTTGGCAGTCGCTGGTCCAGTCTGGATCGACTCAGGGCCAGCCAGCCAACCGCCAGTCACGTAAGTATGCCGTCATGAAACGCAGCCTGCACGTCCCGAGACCGGATGGCCCTTGTCAGTCCGATAGAGGTTGCCGCGCTGGAAGACTGTATGTTGGGAAATATGAGCGGGAAAGCTTTGAGAAAACGGACCATGACGCGGCATGCCATCATGGCTAATTCGACAATTTGGCGTTGGGTATTTAACGTTGGGATACGTGCACCATATTCCTCAGCCAGATTCTGCAACATTGCAATCATTTCGACTGAACCAGATTCCTTTGTATGCAGATATGCCCAAACCAGATGATTTTCTTTCTAACGGAGCTCCTGTGACGACTGGGGGCTGCGTATGCCAAATTCAAGTGCACGGCACCGAATTGTCGAAATCAATTTTACTTACTTTTTTAATTCCTGCAGATTTTTGGGAACTTCCGCCAGAATTGAGCGCAATGAAGCACCTGTCTTCACTGGCTGCCACGGGTGTGGAGCTGCAGTCGACCCACAAGTTTCCTGTCGTGACATGGTGCCTGCAGTGTACTGCAGCAGGGGACCCTGCCTACTGTTCCTGTCGTGACATGGTGCCTGCAGTGTCCTGCAGCAGGGGACCCTGTCTACTGTTCCTGTCGTGACATGGTGCCTGCAGTGTGCCTGCAGCAGGGGACCCTGCCTACTGTTCCTGTCGTGACATGGTGCCTGCAGTGTGCCTGCAGCAGGGGACCCTGCCTACTGTTCCTGTCGTGACATGGTGCCTGCAGTGTGCCTGCAGCAGGGGACCCTGCCTACTGTTCCTGTCGTGACATGGTGCCTGCAGTGTGCCTGCAACAGGGGACCCTGCCTACTGTTCCTGTCGTGACATGGTGCCTGCAGTGTGCCTGCAGCAGGGGACCCTGCATACTGTTCCTGTCGTGACATGGTGCCTGCAGTGTGCCTGCAGCAGGGGACCCTGCCTACTGTTCCTGTCGTGACATGGTGCCTGCAGTGTGCCTGCAGCAGGGGACCCTGCCTACTGTTCCTGTCGTGACGTGGTGCCTGCAGTGTGCCTGCAGCAGGGGAACCTGCCTATTGCCCTTGCTTTCTCTGCGCTCCTAATTTCGCTTTACACTTGCTTTAAGGGTTATCGTAACCCAATGGAATGGAACGAACATAACCTGATCTGTCCTCTCCGAACATAACCTCATCTGTCCTCTCCGAACATACCCTCATCTGTCCTCTCCGAACAATTTCTGGCGGATGGCCAGTGCACGCAAAACATAGATCAAATGATCTGAACTTGGTATTGTTTAATACAACGAAGAATGGCTCTTAGATGCTCCTAGGTTTTAGACATTACGTATAAAGAAAATATACGACCTTCAATATACCAGGAGGTGCTGAGTTGACATCAAAAGTAACGATAAAGATTATACTTTATTACTCAACGTTTCGGCCAGGGGCCATCGTCAGGAGTGATGAAAAAAGTTCAAGCTTAAAAAGTGAAAAAATACACGCGGGAAAAAAGCGTGCAAAAAAACACGTGGAATGCAGAAAAGCCTCCTCAGTGGTGCAGACACACACAGAAACTCCAAACCAGAAACAAACTATGTCAAGAAGGAATCCTTTGAGGAAGTCCGAGCCGATGGTCCACATACATATCGATGCATACACTCACGTACATATATATACATATATCCAATATAACGCGTAATACATACTATATATAATTTATGTTTATGTAATTTTATGTGATATACCAAAACGTCGTTTGCGTGTTTAGTTGCGGCCGTAGATTACGTATATACACGCAAACGAAGTCTTGGTATGTCACAAAAAATTACATAAACATAAAGTGGCCGAGCCGATGGCCAAACATAAAGTGTTTAGTTGCGGCCGCAGATTACGTATATACACGCAAACGAAATCTTGGTATGTACATAAAATTACATAAACAAAGTATATATAGTATGTATTACGCGTTATATTGGATATATGTCTATATATGTACGTGAGTATATGCATCGACATGTATATAGACCATCGGTTAGGGCTTCGTCAGAGGATTCCTTCTTGACATAGTTTGTTTCTAGTTTGGAGTTTCTGTGAGTGTCTGCACCACTGAGGAGGCTTTTCTACATTCCACGTGTCTTTATGCACGCTTTTTTCCCGCGTGTTTTTTTTCAATTTTTAAGCTTGAGCTTTTTTCCTCACTCCTGACGATGGCCCCTGGCCGAAACGTTGAGTAATAAAGTATAATCTTTGTCGTTACTTTTGATGTCCACTCAGCACCTCCTGGTATATTGAAGGTCGTATATTTTCTTTACACGCAATGAACTTGGTATTCGCCGGTACGGACGGACGTACATGATAGTCCATAGATTGAATTTAAGTTCCCACAAAATGTCATCTAACCAAATATAAAGCTTGAAAGGGAAACGTTGCGTAAAACCATGGCTGTATATGCAATAACGTCGACAGTAAGCTTCACGCATGTAATTGCACATGCACCATGGAATACGGCATCGTTGCATCGTCTTCAGTTTCGCATCCAATGAAATAAACTCCGTCCTCTTTTGTAAATGGCCAACCCTGTCGGACACATTGGGTGTCAGTTTGGCTCGACCGGCACCCAATCCGGCCTGTCACGTGCAATTACTCCGCGCAGCAGTTGCCAAACTGGAGCCGTGCCGGATCACCGAGCAGGCGCTCCTTTTATCTCGCGGTGGCCTCTCGCCTGCCGCCAAGTACCTCCTTCACGCGGACGCATTCACAGAACCGCGGCTTGACGTCTTTGTTCGGCGACGAAAGTGCGCTCAAAATCCGCGACACCCACACGGCTGGCGTCGGCCGTCCGCATTGTGCGGTCGAGCGAGCGTCCGATTGGCTTATTGAAACTGCAGCCATTGTGGCGAGCCGCATGTGATCCCGACGCCGCACGTACCTCTCCGATCGCGGCGCACTTCTGTCCGATCGCGGCGCACTTCTGTCGGAGAGGCCTCAATATCGCCGCTCGCCGCCCCCTCGGCCCTCGATGAAAAGGCCGGGCCGCTGACGATGACACCATTTTCGCTGACTGAACGACACAGGCAGCGGCGCATCTCCCAGATCCGTCCGCACATTGTCTGACAGGACAAAAGAATAGGAGACGACGTGGCCATATGATAATGCTGACTTGCACGACGAAAAGATGGGGCAGGTCCGGGGCGTGCTGCTTTGCTGCATAGGATAGACGTCCATCGTGGCGAGCTTCAGCTTCATATGCAGTTTTTATTTTCAGTTTCCAGCGTTCAATATTAAGTTATAATAGCAAGGGTACAACTACTGAAAAAAAAAGTGGAGAAGCACGGAGAACATTAACCTTTTCCACAATACGTTTATTGTCTTTGGCACGAGTGTGGGAACAATTTCAAAGTTGGTCGCGCCGATGATACTTTAAAGTACTTTCTGTTCATTAAGCGGCATGAAGGTATTGTTGAGAACATTGCCAAGTTGCCTGGGCAGCCACCCTACGTGGTTCTTTGCAGCTACATCTAAGGTCGTACAAAACCGAAAAACCCTCAGTAAATCGCTCACCTTCCTTTAAGCCTTTATTAGCCTCTTTTTCCTCGACTATCCGAAAGAGTTCTGAAAATGTCTACACCTGCCATTTAATTAAATTCCACTGTGAATCTCAAACTCGCAAGATAAATCCTCGGCAAATATGCAATTACTGGTGAACACTTGAACTTGGAAACATTTCTATATTCCTCGTCAATGATTGTACGAATACAATGACATTCATCATCATCTTTGAATAGACGATCCATCACCATCTAAAGGACCTTGATATCCGCTTCAACGTTCATCCTCCGTCTTGGTAAGCGCGTCGCACCGCTGAGCAGATACAAGGCTTTGTGGCACTGAATATAAATAGGTGTTATGATGCTAGGACGATATAGCAAGGTGACACTGGGACCAATCTTTTGCATCATTTATCCAGTTTTCCACCAAGTATCGGGAGTAATTGGTGAGAGATGCTCACCGATGCAAAGTTAAGATGCACATAAACTCAACTTAGCTTCACACAGAACATTTTTAGCATCTTAACGGTGGGTCTTTGGCCTTACGGTATGCCTTGTACCATTCTCTCCGTACTCTTATGTGACGTGCAGATGAATTCTCACGAACTGAACTTAGGCACGAAATAGCTGAACTGAGAAGTGAAGACCGTATTTCTTTTGCATCTGCTATGGCGATCTCCCTCCCTTCCCCATCAACGGCCAAAAGACCCCAGGTCCGAAGACCACAGTTCGAAGTACCCAGCCCCATGTTATATTACACACACAGGTACACTTACATCCAACACATCTCAACGTTCCATTTTTAGGTTTGATTTACATTTAAAATTACGTATGCTAGGATTACAGGGATGGCAAAGTAATCTAAGATTCTCTAGTCGTAGGCGCGAGAGCAATGGCCGCGGAGTCCTGCATCACTCTCCGGGAACCTAAACAGCTTCGCTTATGACATGTTGCGTGGGGAGAACCAGAATCGACTTTAAAAACCAGCTTCTGCGTCTTCTTGGCCCTCTTACACCCTTGTCGCTTCTCTATACACGACTTGTAGGTGGTGATACTGCAACTTAGCGACATGCATATAGGTGAAGTGAATCGCATGTGTTCGTTTTCGTCATGTTTCTCTCGTCAAAGCAATACATCTGAGAGGCGACGGAGCAGAAAATAAACGGAGCATCAACGGAGAAAATCAACGGACCATCGGCACAGAGCTCCAGTGCTAGTGGATTGCACCGCAATCGCAGACGGCTGTCGCAGACCAATTGGCAGATCTAGAAGAAGCACGAGGGCCGTGTGGCCCCCTCCTCGATCGGGACGCGGCGCCCAGTCTGACGCCCCAACTGCTGCCTCACTCTCTATAATGTTTCGGCCGGAGGCGCCCCTCCAGAAGGTTCTCGTGCGCCTCATCACCGACATTCATGAGGAGACGACAGATATAAATCAACGCTCCTTGGTGAGGTCCAATTGCCCTATCCCCAAAAATTATTATGCTTCCTGGAGAGAATAGTTCAATGATACCTCAATGCCCTCCGGAGGACATGTGGACTGCAGACATCTTAATACCGACAGGGGATATGGTTTTGTCACATCACTTCTTGAATTTAATTCGGGGTGCAACGTAGCAGTCTACGTTACATGCCGTCGATGTTGCTTCCGGTCACTGATGCCCCCCTCATCCCCTCCCCACCCCACCCTGGCCAGCGAGCTCATCGCTCACCGCACATCCGACGGCGCGCGCCAGCCGGCGACGGTGGCGCCAGGACTGGTGCGGCGGCGCGGCGGGAAGTCGCCGGCAAACCTGCGACTCGCAGGCGCCGGTCGGCAGCCGGGGCGGGGGGAGACGGACACTTTGTAATCGTGTGAGGGGAACCGACGAGCCAGTTGATGTGGGCAGCGAGGAGACCAGTGCTGCTCGGCCTATCAGTGGCAGCATTCTCGGCAGTCGCGGTAATTTGTCGCACGTGCAGGCGCCCTCGTAGATTGTGCTGATGTCATCGGAGACAGGAGGACGTCCCGCCGCGTTGTGTGACTAATGAGAGGCCGCCGCCCGTTCCGCGGGTATATCGATGGGACCGCGGGTATATCGTTGAGCTGGGACGGCAGTTCCGGGAGTTCGGCCGAAGACGAAGATGATGTGCCTGGATTCCGACCGCTGAGGATGCGTCATCGAGCTTGACAAAGAATATTTCATCTTATCCACACTCAGCCTATGCACTTCATAGTGCACAGTATACCCTGTACTCACTATTGTCTTTCGGCTATCTTTTTATCTCTTTTTTTAATCTCTCCCTATCTCTCTCTCTCTACGGCTCTATGTCTCTCGTTCTTTCTCCCTCGCTCTCTCCCTCTCGCCCTCTCCATCTCTCCCCCTAATTATACAAAGCTGACTAGATGATATCACTAGAATAGAAATGGCATTGGCTGCAAAAACATAACAATATATGTGCTGTACCTTTGGTTTTGAAAAAGCAGGAGAGCAAAATATCTAGCAAGATCCATTTGATCAACACTCCCTACAAACGGGACAAGTAGAAATAAGGCACGGCAACAGTTGCTAGAACGCGTTCAATGACTAGATAAAAAGCAAAAGAGAGCACGTGAATTGAGCGAAAACAATGAATGCAATTGAGCGAAAACAATGAATGCATTCCTTCTGTACAGAGCGCAATGACGGAATCACAGGTACAACACTCGGGTGCGAACATTGCCTCTGGTTGCCGAGGCGGACAGAGTGTCAGTTGCTGGACGGCTCCAAGCAATTCTCTGTTTCCTCGTTCTTATCGCACCCTGTCTCCTCGTCCTGATCGCGCTCTGTTTCCTCGTTCTCATGACAGCACAAATGGCACAAATACCACGCTGGCCATCATCCACGTCTGTGCATGCACCACAGGCCCATTTGCTGCATGCCTCACCACCGATCCGTTCGTCGGACGAATAAGTAAGTATCGTCCCCACACAGGAGAGAATGTCTCGGTGTCATTGCCCGTGCCCGCGTCATTGTCACTACCAGTATCACGTCAGAAGCTTTGGGTATGGTGGAAAACAAATCCCGATTTTAGACAATGCAAGGCGTTTTTGAGCGTTCACAATTCATAGCGTTGAGTGTTGTCACAAAACGTGGCAAAACGTTCCACTCCCCCGGGACAAATCGAGTGAGCAAATGCTATTCGAAACATTCCTGGTCTGTGCTATTGCTTTCATTTCCAATAAGAAATCAAAATTCCCTAAAAGAATTGTCCATTTTGATCCATGAAAACACTACCGTTTACTTGCATTGGAAAATGAAGGCAATGTCATAAAGTAAGAGCGGTTCAGACGTTTTTTTCCCAGTTAACAGATGCAAAGGGTGGAAGCACGAAGTTGTGCAAAACTGAACGCAAACCTTTTTGTTCTGTGAGCCCCCAAAAAGGGTTGCACAAAATCGTGTTAACGACGGACTGTGTCTTTCAAAAACGTGTCTGAAAACATGACGTGATAGCTGATTAAGTCTCTCACAAACGTGTCTGAAAACGTGACGTGATGGTTGCATTCGCAGTAGATGTGAAATAATCGGCTCAGATTTCGTTAGAAACACCTCGAATGTCTTGAGTCGCAGAAAGAAGCCTAAGTTTGTTCACCAGTATAAGTCATACATATGGAAGGTGGTTGGGAAATCTCAAAGACGGTTTTCGGTGCCAATTGTACTTCGAATGCAGGTTGCTAAGCCTTTCACGTGGAATGTCGGCACTCAGACCCGGAGCATCAGCTACACGTGGAATGTCGGCACTCAGAACCGTGGAATGTCGGCACTCAGACCCGGAGCATCAGCTACACGCCGGAATGTCGGCACTCAGAACCGTGGAATGTCGGCACTCAGACCCGGAGCATCAGCTGCAGTGGTATGTCGGCACTCAGAACGTGGAATGTCGGACTAGACCGGAGCATCAGCTACACGTGGAATGTCGGCACTCAGAACCGTGGAATGTCGGCGCTCAGACCCGAGCATCAGCTACAGTGGAATGTCGGCACTAGAACCGTGGAATGTCGGCACTAGACCGGAGCATCAGCTAACGGAATGGCACTCAGACCCGGAGCATCAGCTGAGGAATGTCGGCAGAACCGTGGAATGTCGGCACTGAGAGCATAGCTAGGAATGTCGGCACTCAGACCCGGAGCATCAGCTGCACGTGGAATGTCGGCACTCAGAACCGTGGAATGTCGGCACTCAGCTGCACGCCGGAAGTGGCGAGTTTTCACTTCTTGTGGAGATAGTATTCAAATTATCTGCTCAAAAGTGCCTCGTCAGAGAGTGCTCACTGAGCATTACCGCAATAGTGCAATAGTGCAATAGTGCATTGCTGCATACTCGACTGGCGAGACATCGCGTGGTTTAATTCGGGAATAACGGACTCCGTATTCCTCACTCCACTTGCACGTTTTAATCATCATCGCCCACATGGCTCCATCGCGCCAATACCAATGATTGTGTTGTGATTAATGCAACATTGCCAGCATAGATGGCTCAACAATCGCGCCACTCGGGACATTTCCCAATCCCGCGGCTCACCGGCGAAACAGCGTGGGCGGCGCCAGTAGCCACGTTATGTGCATAAAGTGCGTCGTGAAACACCCAATAAACAATAATAAACAAACCAGCATTGATGTTTACCAGTTCAGATATGCAAAGCATGATGCAGCCGGTGGTGAGTTAAGCTCGGTTAAGCTCGGTTAAGCTCGAGGCATGATGCAGCCAGTGGTGAGTTAGCGTCACAAGCCTTGTCTGCTGGATTGCTTGTTGTCTATGCCTGGAGGCTGGAGAGACTCAGTTCTTCCGCCAACTTTTCCGCTAAGTGGGTGGAGGCACCGATTATCTTCAGCCACTCGAAGTTCAGTGGCTGGGGCTATCCATATCCGGTGTGTTACGATCATCTATGCAGCACTCATTTTGTCTCGTATATTTTTGCATTGAAGACAAACGGATGTTAAAGCTTGAGGAAAAACTGAGCTGAACTGCGCATTCTCACGTGTTAGAGCAATTCGTATCAGGATGGGTCATGTGCGGTTTGGGATGAAAATACACCCAGAAACAGATTGGGAACATATGATTAATACATTTGCGAGAAAACGGAGGTGCCATAGCATGCTACTGAAGCGTGCTGACGTGGTTGGTTCAACCAACCATGCCGGTGTTGTTAATATCTGGTCCGTGGCGATCATCCATTCAGGCCTCATTTTTCCTCGCTTACTTTTCAGGCGCAGTGAGTAAACGAATGGAGCGTGCGAGCGAACGCAGCCAGACAAACGAGGCCAATTCAGACTTGCTCTTGTTTGTTTGCAAATGTTTCAAACATTTCTCTTGGTTCGAGGCACTGGCGCGAACGCTACAAGCTACATACATAGAAAAGCTACATACCAAATAAATTGCCGTGATATGATGCATTGGCTCGGCTATGCTAGAATGCACCAAATTGTCTGAGATCTGAGATACAAGACAGTAGCGTCGAGATATTGATGCATAATGCCTTCGATTTCATTGGTGAGACCCAACCTCTCATGCGGATAAATACCGAGGCATCGTCCTGGCGAAGGGATAAATACCAAGGTATCATCCTGACGAAGGGATGAGCTAAGGAAAACTACTGGACAACTGAAAATAAAACTCAATGCAGAAATACAGGAGGAAGCATGGATCATCCATTGATGATCGCTTCAAATCAGATATCAACAAGTCTGGCATCGTTGAACCAACGCAGTAGCAATCAGCTGCTGGGGTGTCGTTTAGCTACATATATGACGCATGTGACGATTGTGATCGATACCAGTTTTTATCTATGCACGCGCCAAGTTCACCAATAACAGTGCAGAATTGTTGTGACAATGGAAAGAATAGCTTTCGTGAAACGCAACTCTATACAACACAGCTGCATTTATATTCGCATATCAATCCTTCCCACGGGAGCTTGGCTGGCGTGGCAGTAAGTGCATCCTAATCATTTTCAACCGGTGAATTTGCCTGAAGCAAACTCGCCGATTGATCGATGGTTTTTGAATGCGCTTCTAGCTATTTTCACAACAATCATGCACAATCATGCACAACAATCATCAATTGGTGCGCGCACAGATAAGAAACTAACATCGATCACAATCATCACACGCCTCATATTTGTAGCTAAACGATACCCCAGCAGCTGGCGCTATTGTCCAACCTGACTTGATGGGCCTTGAAACCAACCACATAAGCAGCACGTGCCATTGACATGCTAGGGCTCCTCCGTTGCTGCGCATATTGATCCATTGATCATGGCTTCTAAAATAAAAATGGATTGGTTTCTGCCGTGAACCAAACATCATCCGTCCTGGCACGGTTCCCCACCCACGTGGGCACATATAATTATTCCGCTATGGTGCATACCTCCGTTTTTTTCTTGAATAAAAGAATAAGCGAGGAAAAATGAGTCCTGAATACATGCTCGCCACTGACTAGATACGAACAACCCCAGTCGATGGTCCTGGGCCAGTTGGGGAGAATCAGCGCCTCCAGCCACCTGGCGGCACGGCTGGCGGAAGAGCAGCATTACGCCAGCCTCCAGGCATGGAGAACGAGCAATCGGGCAGAGGCAGACAAAACGTGACGTGACGCCCACTCACAGCCGTCTGCATCACGCATTGCACGCCCTTACTAGCTTCAATTGCAGTTCATTTTCAGCAGACTGTCCTTCGCACAGAGTATATATTCAAATACAAAATTGGGTTTAACTGATCCAAGCAAAGGCATTATACCTCAACATTATAAACATTTTGCCTGGTATTCAGAAGCTGGAAACTTGGTGCATCTAACATATCGTTTTATAAATGCATCATTTCACGACATTCCTTTGGTACCGTAGCTCCACATAATCAGTGCCCTAAATGAAACAGAAATGTTAAAACCCACCCAAACAAAGGAACAAGTTTGAGACTGTATTCGTCCCGTCTGTGAGACTGCGTTCGTTTGCTAGCCTCGCTCGCTCACTCACTCCCTCTAAGTGGGTGTTTAATGCCAAATATACCTCAACATACGTTGAAATATTGACACAAATCACGCCCGCACAGTGTTGTATTTTATGGCACTCAGTAAGTATGGGAGGGATGCATACCACATGCAATGTGGATAAACATACTTGTCGTTTTTCTTCCAAACCCATGTAGCAAACTAGTAATCCCATTAGCACCACTGGTCTGGATATTTTCAAGATACTGTGTTCGGCATACATTCAGATATTGAATATCTACTGCGGTCATAGCGAATTCAAGTCGAGTGTAATGATACCTCACCGCATTATATCTTGGCCAAGACACCAACCGCATCGTATGCGCACTGCTCTCATGAAGATTTAATATATCACCCATACTACGGAATTTTGATGTTATGCCAGCCAGGTTAATTGTGCTAACCAATCATGATTATAATTTGATTATAGTCCTGAATTATGATTTTGGAAAAGTTGGAATATTTATTTTTGTTTGTTATTGAAATATTTCGGCTACTTTATCTTTAAAAAACAGACCACATTTAGCTTTGCATTGGTGACACCTATCACCATTTCCTGAGCGCAATCTGTTTCGAAAATGATCGATATCAGCACTTTACCACATGCTTCCAGGTACTTGACCTCGGTCTGATCAGTAACTTTGACCTTTGCATATGCCAGTATGTTAAACTAAATATTTTGTTTACATATCATGCAATTTACCTCGCCTCTCCACCAAGGTTAGAACAAAAGTTGGAGGGTGACGGGTGAAATTGATCCCCTTGCACTGGAAGTGGTAGGATTTTTTTGCGGCACGCAAGGTCCACGGAATAATGCCGATCAATAATTTCTAGTAATTAGGTTCTCATTCAACGATGTTTTGCATATAGCAAGCCACTTACCCATCTTTGTATACAGCAAAGCTATGCGCTACAACAGTCTTTCTATTCATCGAAGCTATGCGGCGTGAAGAACGCGAATGCTGGCAAAGTTTTTGTCTTAATTGCCCGATGTTACTGTGCGTACTAACTCTGTTTGCGGAAAGCATGGCCCGAGAACAGTGATCGGAAGGAACACCGCTTGGTGAAGGAGGTACACACCTCTAGCAGTCGGTCTGTACTGCAGCAGCTGAGACCATTATTTCATGCATATGCTGCCGTAGCTCGGTCAGATTGACTGCGACTCGTTGGTGACTGCGGTTGTATGCTCGTGTGGCCGGGTTTCGCCGCCTGTGCCTGTGCCTTTGTTGCCGTGGGGGGGCGTGCTTCGGTGCTACGAGACGTTGGCACCATTTGGACGTGGCTCGGGTGCTGCGAGACACCGGGTACCATTTGGACGTGGCTCGGGTGCTGCGAGACTTGGACCATTTGGGCCGTCTGCGAGACGTCGCACCATTTGGACGTGGCTCGGGTGCTGCGAGACACCGGGCACCATTTGGACGTGGCTCGGGTGCTGCGAGACACCGGGCACGATTTGGACGTTGGCTCAGGTGCTGCGAGACCCCGGGTACCATTTGGACGTGGCTCGGGTGCTGCGAGACGTTGGCACCATTTGGACGTGGCTCGGGTGCTGCGAGACACCGGGCACCATTTGGACGTGGCGGCGGCTTTCTTGGCACCCGTCGTTCCACCATTGATTGCTGTCATTTTGTAAAAGACCGTATCGGCACGGAGCTGATTGGGATCATGACCGAAACAGATTGGCCGGGCATCCCTCCCCCGCACGGTCCCCAGGGTCTAATCCCGGCGCCCATGTACGGGGATCGGAGGGATACGCACGTCTCCTGCTTCACAGCCCTGCGCCACACAACTGCCCGGTGACAAAAGGCGTGACACAAGATACAGTGTGGTGGTTCGGTACTTGGTTTGACCAAAGCTGTCTTCGGCCACCTCTGGTCATTGCGAATCAGTTGCGAGGAAGAAGATGAGGAAATGGAACGGAACTTGCACAGACAATAAATCAAGGCTAAAGAAATGTTGCACCCGATTCCTCCGAGAGATCGGGAAGATTGGCTGTAACGCCGATGCCTTCGCTGCAATGACTGGTTACTTTTTATTGATATTGCTATTGAAGTATTCTCGGCCGGAAAGTTCGTTGTCTACTTCGAGGTAGTGAGAGGAAATCGACTAAGACGGTGGTGCCGAAACAAAGACAGCTAGAATGTGGCATGGGGATGGGTAGATTGGGCGGCTTCTGGAGCTATCACGGGAGCTATCTGCACCCCATAGAGTTACATGGAGTTCTTAAAAGTGCATGGGTCTAGCGATATATTTCAAATCATGGATTGCACAGGAGCTAGTAATGAGTACCATCAAACCGTCCGCTCCAGATTAACACTTATCAGGGCATATTGTTTTTATGTATTTTATATTTAACAAGCACTATTAGGGCTATTATTGATTCGATTAATCTCATTTTTCGCCTCGCATTACACAAAATACAGGATTATTCTGAAGCGCGAAACTGCGGTGTATGTTTTTGAGAGACATTGCGCACACATATCCGCATATATATCCAGCGGGTTCATTTGTGGATAAAAACCGGCAAATGTAGGTTTGTTATAAACACAAACTAAGGTACAAACTAAGGCACAAACCCATAGGAACGCAGATGAAAAGTGGACGAGTCAGCGTAAATTTGGCCCATAGGACTGATAGTTAATGGCACGAAAAATGGAAGACGCCATAGTCTCCTGACAGAAGCGTAGCCAGAATTTGGTCCAGGGTATAGCGGGGTGGGGGGGGCGGCAAACATCTGAAGAGGGCCCCTACCTACGTTGACCTTCCCCAACTTTTCCGACTCTTCGGATTTCTGACACATGGTTTTCAAATAATAAATATGGATTATATATGTATATATATAGATATATATCTAAATATCTATATACATATATAGATATAAATATATATATATATATATATATATATATATATATATATATATATATATATATATGTACCAGGTGTTGTTTTGTATAATTTTCGAAGGTTATGTGCCCCCTCAATGTACAATTTTGTCCCGCATTTGCCGCCCCCCCCTCCCCAATATGAAATGCAAATTGGCATGCAGCAAAAAGCACAAAACTGCGGGCCGCGATCGGAGCGGGAGCGCCGATGGCCTCGCCGATGATCCCACCGATGGTCCCACCGATGGTCCGCCGATGGCCTCTCGGATGGCCTCTCGGATGGCCTCTCGGATGGCCCTGGAACTGATGACGTCCGCCCATTCTCTCTGGTGACCTGCCACTCAGGACGGTTTCCAGGCGACTGACCGCCACCGTTAACTTCGCGACTATACCCTGTAGTGTGGCCAGCGTGCTGGTGTCCGGAGACACTGCGCCGACTGGCACCGTCTGCGCTGCTAAGTATCCTGCCGCCATTGCTGACACCAGGCCTGAAGCCGAGACTTCCAAGAATCTGTCAGCTGCGGTAGCCAGTTGACACAGAGAAGCTTCCTCTGACGGCAGCGATAATGCTGCCCAAGCTGCCTGCGGCAGCCGTCGAAGAAATAGTCTTCACCAGTGCACGGATGTGTGGGGCATCTCCAGCTGTACCCAGTTCGAAGTGCATCCGCAGGAGCAGCTGTAGCGGCCTCTGGTCTCCGAGCTGCTGACAAGGCAATAGGACTTCCAGAAGGACCACTCGCGATTGCGCTAATCTACGTCTCAGGGCGTCAAAAAGGGCCACGAAACTGGGCGTCTGAGCCGTGATAATATCCGCACATGCGTGGTGATCGACATAGAAAGGCTTGCTACCAGCAGGTCGAACTTGGTGCTGTTTTCTTGAATTCCAGCCACCCGAAACTCACAACCCGCCTGCGTTGGCTAGAGGTCTGTCTTCTTCGGAGAAAGGAGAAAACTGTGATAGCCTGAACTCGGCCAGCTGCTAGCTTGCAGATGCAGGAGCCAGAGGCAGATACAGGGGGGGGGAGGACTGGGGAATGTGCCTCCCTCCCATGAGGGGTGGCCGCTCCTCTGGTCGGGAAAAGGCGCCCATCCGGGAAAGCTCGAGTGAACCCCCTATAATGTATTAGTCAGAATCGCCCCTCCGAGAGAAAAGGCGCCTCTTCAGTGTGCTTGAATAGATCCCCCTCGAATTGTTCGGCCGGAGGCTTCCCTCACTCCAGGCAGAAGCGAGTTCAGAAATTGTCATGGCTGTCCTGCCCAGAGGACACCGAGCCAGGCACCGAGACCTGTTCAGAGGAGACCGGAACAGGTCTCCTCTGGACAGGACCTGTCCAGAGGTCTGACACAGGCCGCTGATGGAGGAGACCGGAACAGACACTAGGACCTGTCCAGAGGAGATCGGGACAAGCACCGAGATCTGTCCAGAGGTACAACGTAGGCCCCTGATGAAGGAGACCGGGACAGACACTCATACCTGTCCAGAGGAGATCGGGACAGGTACCCGGGCCTGTCCAGAGGAGACTGGGACAAACACCAAACTTGTCATGAGAACTTGGTCTCTGGAGAGGCGCCTCTAGCTGAAAACAAAATTGAGGGGTGGGGTGCACTCGGGCCTTCCCGGAGGGGCGCCTTTACCTTCGAATGTGCACCTCTGGCTGAACAGTTCGATGGGGTTCACTCAAACACACTGAATGGGGGCCTTTTCCTTCCAAGGAAAAGTCTGGTTAAATAATTCGAGGGGAATGCATTCGAGCATACTGAAAGTGCTCCTTTTTCTCTGAGATAATTATTCGCTGCCTCTGGCTGAAAAATTCGATGGGAATACACTCGAACTTTCCCAGGGTGGAGCATATTCTCGGCCGAAGGGGTACAAATTTCCATGGGGGCACATGTCTTCAGTTCCACCCCTGTATCCGCCCCTGCCTCCAAGTACTTCTGCAGTGGCACCTCTCCGAAGAAACGGCGCACCTTCAGACAAGTGTCCCCGTGACAATTCCTGAGTCCGCCCCTGGCAGGAGTTGTCGGGGCCGCCGCGCCTCGGACATTAAAATGTTTGGTTTTGATGTTTTTTCCACATCATCTTTTTCCTGGGGCTACAACCTCGTGTATGACTCATAACCCAATGCCCAATCTTCATTATGGTGTATAATTAATTTCCGATATATTTTTGGCTACATGTGTGATACAATACTTTCTTTTATATTATCCATGGCTTGTACTATTACGACTACCTTGCCTATTTCGCAGACACGTACCTACCTGAGGAGTGGCGGCGCATACATATTTTGCCATACAAGATATAAAGGGCATATAGGACGCAGAGACATCATAAAAGGAAACTTATTAGAGCAGCTACAGACACCCTCAAAATTATACAGCAGCAGCAAATATTATACATACAATGCATTTAGTACACGATGAATAAAAACAGTCTGAATTCCGTGAGATCAGCAAATTAGACAGCCAGACAGTGGTGCACATTTGATGCCTTGTACTGTACCTACTCACCTGCTGGTATTCCGACCTTCTCGTTCACAGAAACCACGCTTGCTCGCATGTGGCCAGATTTTATTCCCAGCATTGCTTTTCCCTGCCCATGTGTACCGGCTTCTTTTCCTTGATAGTTGTGCAGTCTCACATCCTCAGTACGACTTCAAGATTGATAGTCCACGTAGCAAGTGTGCGTCTGTGATAATACAGGCAGCAAGTGTGCATCTGCAAAATTTTCGCCTGACGTTGGTGATGAGGGGCAAATTCAATACGGACAACATTTGTTCTGCTACTTTAGCTTAGAAACGCTACGAGACATGGATCGAGATCCCTTTTACATCCGCTCACGACGGCTGCTTCATTCCACCACATACATACCCTTAGTGGCAGGCCCTGGTACTGGTAACAGTGTTGACGTTACAGGGGTATAATATAATCGGTTACAGAGGTGTGATATGGTCACACACATGCCTTTGTACATCTTGGTATTGTAGTCTGGCTGTTGGGGGAGACCGCGGCAGATGGCAAATGACGGTGTCGTTCCTAAACACTTCTGAGTTGTGTGTCATGTGTCCTCAGATCATCAAAGGCAGATGCGTTGCATTATTTTCTTAATGAGGGAATTTTGCAATAGCTATCACACCTTCATTTTTTCATGACAAGTTACTAGAATATGATGGTCGGAAAAGACCTGATTTTATTTAGATTGCCAAATATAGCCATACTTTGCACGCATCCCACCACATACGTTTCCCAGGCAGCGTTCACCTTACGAGTTTACACTGACTGTTCAGACAGAGTGAGCGAGAGTTCCGAGCGAACGCAATGAAACAAGTGCTAAAACCCACTTGGTCTTACTTGCTTGGATTTTGAGGATATATTGAACTCGGTCACTTTTCAGATGACATTGGTATGAGATGAACGGACGTGAGGACTTTCGGTAGATTTAACTGGCAACTGTACTTGATAAGGATTAAATATCGTCATCTTTTCACCATCAAGAAAGAGCATTTAATATGATCTCAAATCGATTAAAAAGTTACATATAAGAACTCCGCATCTTATATTGAATGTCTGAACGCAGTCCTATCTACTGTCCCAGTCTGTGTAATGCATGTTGGTATGACCGGAGCCATGATTCCCGACCTGGGTGTGTTTCTGTGTCTTGTCTACAAATATTAATACTACTAATACATTAGTAGTTCGCCATGACGCTTGTGTGTGGTTGGGTTCGTAGATTATTCGTTGATATATGAGCAACGGAGGAAACGTGGCTGGGGAACTCTTGCACACAGATAGAACGGGACATTTCGAAAATTTAATTCGCTGTTCTTTTGTAGGGCTTTCAATTGAGTCGGGCAATTTAATACCCCTTAAGTGATAACCTGGTCTTCTAGAGGTGTGGTTGTATTTGTAGCTTGATCTTGAGCATCACATAAATTGTAAATTTATCCTATCACCAGATTAAGTGGCCTAAATAGAGCATGCAAACATAATTGAGGACATAGTCGATTAAGGCGAGCGCCCCAGGGCCTCTCACATAACACGCACAGAACGGGGGAGGAGGAGGATTCGGCCCCTGCCCCTAAGACTTCGGAAACTACTGAAGCTATAAGCACTGGGCGCTAGATAACCACTAGCAGTTCAGGCGCCCTTAAGCCCAAATAAACAAACAAACAAACTAAGCCATACGCACACAATTTGGAGGGTAGATTACGGATGCAGTGAACTACAAATTTCATGACCCTAGGCCTTCAAGGTCAAATGAGGTCGTGATTGGTTTCATCACCGTACCGCCGCTCCACCCCACCGACGAAGCCTTGGTGACCTTGAACGCTCGCTGGCCGCCGCCAGGTCGGTCGATTTGGCACCGCGCAATTTCTATATTTACTAATGGGTTTCGATTCTGTGTTGCAGGATGCGCTTAGCGATTTTTAGCAAAGTCACAGGATTGCATTACAATATCGCCGCCCGTCAATGAGATAATGTTAAAAAAAACATGGAGAAAAGGGCAGATTCCGCCCCTCCCCCCCCCCTCTCTCCTTCGATGCGCGTGTGGAACGGCCATATCTTATACCTACATCAATCCCGAAGCACTGCCTTTTGCCCCCACCCAATAATTTTCAAAAAACAACAGCTCTATATATATATATATATATATATATATATATATATATATATATATACACGTGTGTGTGTGTGTGTGTGTGTGTGTGTGTGTGTGTGTGTGTGTGTGTGTGTGTGTGTGTGTGTGTGTGTGCGTGTGTGTGTGTGTGTGTGTGTGTGTGTGTGTGCGTGTGTGTGTGTGTGTATGTGTGTGTGTGAGTATGTGTGTATGCATACATGTATGCGCATATATGTATATATATATATATATATATATATATTTATTTATAACAAATATGCCAGTATGTTTAATGTTTAAGTGCGGGGGCAAAGACACCGCGCTGGCGTGCCTAATGCGAGTTTTGTAGCCAAGGTCCAACAGTCCGGTAATGGTCAGAAATCAAGCCGCTTAGCTAGCGACAACAGCCAACAAAAGACAACCTACCACGGAAAATATCGAGAAACTAACTATCTCTAATGAAGGCACCAATATGATTAGCTTCCATAAAAATACAATTGCACGTCTATATGAACGCAATTGCTTGTTTCTGCTTTCTGCTACGTTCAGAAATAGTTTATTGCGAAGGGTGTTCATGATTCTGGTTGGCCCACATTGGTGCGCCTTTTCAGCACCTTCATACTCCCGTAAAATGAGACGTCAATACCAGTGGATAAAAATAAGTGCCCGATTTGGAGATCAGGGAAGGTAAAGCAACATGCGGACCCCTTAAGGCGGTCGCCTGGAAGGCCAACTCGGACCCTCCAGGGGGTGGGTGCCTCCTTCGTCCCCACCTTGGCTACGCCACCATCCCCTGGCACAGCAAGTTCCTACGGCTGTGGGTATAAAACTGTCGGTATCGGTCTTCACCACCTGTGCACGATGCAGCTTCAACCTAGGTGACAGTGCCACCTAACGACTATACGTGAAACTACTAGTTCTTGCGATCCACCACCGTCAGAGGCTGCGTGGCATCGGTGCCCATTTCTGTCGGAAATCCCACTCATGGCACCTGACTCGGGGGTGGATAGAAGGGGGTGTTGGGACATGTATCTCACTCATGGCACCCGGCTCAGGGGTGGATACAAGGGGTAGGGGAATTTGGGGAATGTGCTCCTCCCCATGGGAAGGAGACGCCTCTCCGGCCTAGAAAAGGCACACATCTGGGAAGGCTCGAGTGTACCCCCTCTATTTTTTCAGCGAGAGACGCCCTTGTGGGAAGAAAAGGCAACCTTTGGAAGGAATGACACCACTCCAGGAAGACTCGAGCGCAACGCCTCTACCCCTCAAAATTGTCAACCAGAGGCGTCCCTCCGAGAGGAAAATGCGCCCCTCCGGGAAGGCTCGAGTACACTCCCTCCCCTAGAGCTTTTCACCCAAAGCGCCCCTCGGAAGGCAAAGGCGCCCCTTCATGCACAATCGATGTGGCGCCCTCTCAAAACGTGCTCCACCCCCACCATGACAATTCCTGAATGCACCCCTGACCCGGTTGTACTTGAACAGAAAACGAATAGGCGACGCCAGTTTGGATGGATAAGACGGCAGCTTCTGGTATGGAACCGTAGTCCGTGAGTGACTCACGTGTTGCGAATGAAGAGATGAGTCGGATGAATATAGATTCAATTCTTGGCTTTACGAATGGCACAAACGGCTACGCCCAAACACGAACTGACCTTCCAATCGCCTCACGTCCGACAACAATAGTGATCCACCGGCCACAACACCCTCTGCCACGCAGTCAACTGCCCGCTCCTTAGCGCTGCCAACGGATGCAGGGTTTTCCGCATTACAAATGCACAGTCATGGAAAATTCCCTCTGCACCAAACACTAGCGCTGGAGTCTCAAACAGAGGCATCTAGCGGAGGCTTTCTAACTAATGATATCAACTCTAGAGCTCAGGTGCGCCGACCTGGGTGTCACGTCATCACCGCTGACCACCGCCATCGGACCTCCGCTGTCACCCTGTGCACGGCGACAGACGGTGAGGTGGTGAATTGCGGGTGACGGCGATGGTGACGATGCTGGTGAAGACAGTGATGACGATGGCGCTTATCCATACCACTCGCAGTCTGCAACATCACGTTCGCAACAACATGGCAACATCAGGCAGCTGTGCTCTGAGCGAGAAATAGGGAACACCGAGTGCTGACAAAATGGCCGCCTGAGTGTCGCCTGAGAAGCGCCTGAGTGTCGCCATGAAACACTTTCATGGAACAACAAAATGTGCGAGCTTCAGAGGAATGTGCTGACGAAAACTGCTGATAATCCAAATTGAAGAGGAGTTTCACCTATAATTGGAATGCAACAGGCATCGAAGCGATGTAGTGAAACAAAGTTATTAGTTTGTCGAGATGAATTATGATGTCAAAAATAGTCGGACCGGGCAGAGTCGGTCAGTTTAATGTTACCCATGAGAGTCGACGCGTTCGGGCTTCGCCACGGCTCGTGATCACACTGGAGCTAAAACCGAATCGACTGGATTAATTGCGTAGCGAATGACAAAGATACCACTAACGTTCCCGCTATATAATCTCCGCCCCGTATTTGCTGGGCGCTTGCAGTTCTGTACCCACTCCTTCAACCTTGGCTGCTTCTAGAGACAGCATTGACCTGACGTCACATGACATGACGTTATGTGACGTCATGGGCGTCCCTGGCAACAGTGGCAGAACCGCAAAAGCTCAGAGAAAACAGAACCTTGCTTCATATTGCGTATATTTCGCATGTGTTTGTTTTGGCACAGCAGCATCAGCGTCACCAACTATTTTTTTTCAAGCTGAAAATGTCGATGATTCTCTAAGACGGTAAGGTCCTATACGATGGGGCAGACATGTTTTTGGCCTTCTCCACGTTCTTGCCGAGTAGGGATCTATTCCCCAGCTGCACCCCACCCCCTACTCCCACCCCAAATACGATGCTCCTACTAATGCACATAGTAAGCTCGTTTCATGAAAGCCACGACTTTCCTAACATTTAGCTTTAGATTATCAGAGAGAATGTCACTGTAAACCGAGCTGGGAGGATAACGAAATGACCAACAGCATTCACGTCGGTCTTGAGTAATAAGCACGGAAACAGCAATATTCATAGAAAGACCGCTCTCCATTCCTCAGATGAACAGCCAGGACGTAGGTGCTTGCCTTCACCTTCTATAGCCGGGTCTTGCTTCGAATCCAGTCAGTGAACTCTGGAAAGCGCAAATACAACTTAAAATTGCACACACATACGACGCAGACAGTTGAATCTACAACCAAGGAGCACTGTAGCCACCCATGCCAATGTTGTCATATTGTCGATGTATTCCAACGATTGGTCGTATCCCAACATCCGCAACCTGCAGCAATAGCAGCTCACACCGAGCTGCCATTCACCGCCGCCGAGCATTCGCACCCACCACCATCCGCTCACGTGTCCGGCCGTCCGCTCACTCCGCCGCCGACCGCTCACCTGAGACGCGTGTGTAGACGCCGGGGTAGCCTGGCAGCGCGCAGCTCTTGCCGAAGCTGACCACGCCGACCTGGGTGTACACGTCATCACCGCTGACCACCGCCATCGGACCTCCGCTGTCACCCTGTGCACGGTGACAGACGGTGAAGGTGGTGAATTGCGGGTGACGGTGATGGTGACGATGCTGGTGAAGACAGTGATGACGATGATGGTGACGATGATGGTGACTATGGTGATGATGATGGTGACAACGATAGTGGTAATGACAATGTCGCCGACCATTTAGTGATGATGATGGTGACAATGATGGTGACTGTGATGGTGACAGTGGTGGTGACAGTGGTGGTGACAGTGATGGTGACAGTGATGGTGACAGTGATGGAGATGGCGATGGTGACAGTGATGGTGACGGTGATGGTGACAGTGATGGTGACAGTGATGGTGACAGTGATGGTGACAGTGATGGTGACAGTGATGGTGACAGTGATGGTGACAGTGATGGTTGCTGTGATGGTGGTAGTGTTGGTGACAGTGATGGTGACAGTGATGGTGACAGTGATGGTTGCTGTGATGGTGGTAGTGTTGGTGACAGTGATGGTGACAGTGATGGTGACGATAATGGTGACGGGATGACGACCATGATGTATGGGGGACAGTGGCGTTAGAGATGACCTGAGAATATACATCAGCGGACGAAAGTATGGATCAGCTTTACTGGACACTCGCTAATCATCATCATAAAGTTTATTGCAGTCATCTTACAGTTCTGTTTTCTCAGAGTGGTGCAAAAGCACTGGGTGCTTAAATCATGGCACCTATCTGAAGGTGTTAATGGACACTGGAGTAAAAGATAAACATAAGTACACGCTTCTTCAATAGGATATTTTCTGATATATCCATAACCGCCGACGCCACAGATCATTTGTGAAGCCACCGCCCAATCCAGCATGGGTCGCGACCCCAATTTAGTGTAACTTTAGGCCATTATTAACTGGTTAACAATGTTGTTAGTTCATGTCAAATCTATGGGCTTTGAATGAAAAGTTATGAAAATGGCAAGCCACCACCCGACCGTCGTTTTCGCTCAATCCGTCCCCATGTAGCAGGATACGAAGCTTGGTTTGTAGCTGAAATTCTGTAAAATTTTGTCTGAGATGTTGTGAAATGTTGTTAAATAGTATATTTCGTGGGCCAATGTGATTTGGACAACCTAGAATTAGGTGCCGAACATTTTCGTTTTGGCAGCCGCAAGAACATTCGGGAGATGCACGTTTTTTAACCTGAAATAGATGGGAGTTTTGATGAGACATATCAACCCTGGTACCCTGGTCTGG
The DNA here is from genome assembly GCA_034440615.1 of Ashinkailepas kermadecensis. Classification (NCBI taxonomy): domain Eukaryota; kingdom Metazoa; phylum Arthropoda; class Thecostraca; family Neolepadidae; genus Ashinkailepas; species Ashinkailepas kermadecensis. Next base: position 958,382 of record JAOTOM010005186.1, on the reverse strand, counting down.
TATGGAGTGAGTTTCCCTTCTTTGATCCAAAAGAGTAGGTGGACTGGGCACACCGAACTGCTGCGTAATCGCTTTTTTAAGGAGATGTGGGGAGAGAGCGTGTGCTTTCGCTTAGGCTGTTCAAGAGATGTCCAGTAGCTGGGAAGAACGATTTTTTACAGGATGATGTATGGTTTGCAGCTACTGTGTGATGGCTGGCGCTGCGAAGTTCCCTGCCTATCTCGTGCATACGTGTTTGAGGCATGCAAATACTGATATAGTACGGTGTGTTCTATTCTGAGTCACTTAATTTATGATAAAGTATCAGCTTGTGTATGCGTCGTCTGGAATATAGTGAAGTGCATCCAAGGTCGAGTCGAATTTTGTCAGTAGATGATCTAAAGAGTGCCGCGGTTACTAGCCGTCCTGCTCTGGCTTGTAGAGTCTCTAGTCGTGTTGCATCTTGGATCGTAATTTGTCCATCGTAAATAACATCACAGTAGTCAAAGTGACGTCTGATGTATGTGGTGTATATCTGATCTAGAATCGATCTGGGTATATACTTTGCAATAAGGTACAGTGTACCAAGTGCTCTGTTAACTTTTTCGCAAATTATGTTATGTGCTCGGGAAAGTGAAGATCTTGAAACAGGGTAAGTCCATGATGGGTATGTGTGTCATGTATTGGTATCATATCGACTCCAAAAATTAGTGTTAGCGGGCTGTGCTGACGTTTGTGTGAAAAGGTTTGTTGAATTGTTTTCGAAGTGTTGAAGGTGATTGCCCATTCTTGGCCATGTTTATGTATTTCGTCTAAGTCAGGCTGAAGTGTCCGTTGTACAGCGTCAAGGTTGGCAGTCGTGTGAGAGGTATGCAGCGAAGTGTCATCAGCGAATAAGAGAATGTCATGTGTTGTACGTTTTGAAAGTTCGTCAAGATACATTAGTGATAATAAGGGTCCTAGGACAGAACCTTGTGGACATCCCGTATTTGTAATTTTGGTCGTTGAAAAAGCATCACCGATCCGTACTCGTCTTCTGTAATAGGGTACAATAATACAACAGCATGCAAGCAATGCAAATAACATCAGCATAAAGTGTGTTTTAGGTGGTGAAGACTTCGATGCACTCAGTGGATGCCGCAGATATATGCATTTTTAGTGATGTATGTATGCGTTTAAGCACGGCAGAGAAATCTGAAGCTTGGCCCAAGCACTGTTACACATAGATGCAGATGTGAGACCCATACATAATAGTACAATAACAATTCAAAAAGGATACCCTCTTGGAACAAGCACTGACTCGACTGGCCCGAGGCGTGTCACCTGACCTGACCGATCCCCCACCTCTCACCTAACACAATCGGCCCCCACCTCTTACTTGACCTGCTCGGCCTCCCACCTCCCACCTGACCTGCTCGGCCTTCCATCTCTCACCTGAACTTCTCGGCCCCACCTCTCACCTGACCTGATCGCCCCCCCCCCACTTTCACCTGACCTGACCGACCACCCACCTCTCACCTGACCTTACCGGCCTCCCACCTCTCACCTGACACGATCGGTCCCCCACCTCTCACTTGACCTGATGGGCCTCTCACATCTCACCTGACCTTGCCGGCCCCCCACCTCTCACCTGACCTGATGGGCCTCTCACATCTCACCTGACCTTACCGGCCCCCCACCTCTCACCTGACACGAGTCCTTGCCGCCGCCGGGCAGGCCGGCGCACATCATGTTGCCGGTGATTCCGATGCGGAACTTGGCGTAGTTGTCCTGACAGTCGGCATTCGTCATGACCGGCACGCGCACGAACTGGACACTCTTGGGTAAGTGCAGGTCACTGGGATGGAGCAGGCCCCAGCCGGCCAGCACAGCCGGTCTGGCCGTGAAGCAGGTGGTCGGGTCCCGGCAGACCGCCGTCGGCAGACACACCGTGCCCACCCACCCGTTGTCAGCGGCTAGCAGGCTGCGCAGCGACCGCTTCAGCCTGTCCAACAGGGGACACAGACGGTGAGCGGGGTCATCCAACGGGGTGAAGCAGGTGCGGGAGCTTTGGACAGGCGCAGCGACCGCTTCAGCCTGTCCAACAGGGGACACGGACGGTGAGCGGGGTCATCCAACGGGGTGAAGCAGGTGCGGGAGCTTTGGACAGGCGCAGCGACCGCTTCAGCCTGTCCAACAGGGGACACAGACGGTGAGCGGGGTCATCCAACGGGGCGGAGCAGGTGTGGGAGCTTTGGACAGGCGCAGCGACTCCTCACACGCAGAAGAGGAAAAACCAAGACGAGCTCCATTGAACTTCTGGGAGAGGCGTATTAGTTGTGGGAGGAAGACACGAGTGAGCCGCAACAGGCGAAGCAGCAGGCTCAACCCGGAGAGGGAAAAGACGAGAGAGATATGAATCATGAAGGGGAATAGCTGTATCGATTTTAGGAAAGAGTGATATGAGAAAGAAAGAGAAATAAAGAGAGATAAAGAGAGAGATAAAAAAATAGAGAGAGAGAGTGGGAGAGAGAGAGAGAGAGAGAGAGAGAGAGAGAGAGAGAGAGAGAGAGAGAGAGAGAGAGAGAGAGAGAGAGAGAGAGAATAGAAGAAAAAGAGAGAGAGAGAGAGAAAGAGAGAAAGGGAGAGAAAGAGAGAGGGGGGGGGAGAAGAAAATAAGGTGGAGGGAGAGCCGATTTGTTTTGTTTTTTTAACCGCAATGCATGCAGAATATGCACCATGAATGTCAAGAGAATGCAATTTGCCGCCGAATAACAGCATCCCTCATCCCTCATCCACCGTGACAGGCAATAACAACATCCCTCATCCACCGTGACAGGCAATAACAGCATCCCTCATCCACCGTGACAGGCAATAACAGCATCCCTCATCAATAACAACATCCCTCATCAATAACAACATCCCTCATCCCTCATCCCTCATCCCTCATCCACCGTGACAGGCAATAACAACATCCCTCATCCACCGTGACAGGCATACTTGGATGATGCATTTCGCCTGCTGACCAGAAGAGCGCTTCGATGACGAGAGGACAGCACGTGCTGGGCGATGTGGTCATTGGTAACCGTCGGGACGCCTCCATGACAGTTCGAAATAACGGCGGAGACCTGCCGTCGCCTATGCGCCATGCACCCCTATAATGCAAATATAGACGAGACCAAACCATAAACCTGCATACGGTGTTCATCTATGGCCAAGGGTTCGCGTCACCGTCCGTACTCGATGATGGCGATGTCGCTGTCCTGTGTGTTTCGGTTGTAGTTCTCGTGAATTGTGATCTTCTTCACAGCGTGTACTTTTTCGTCGGCGTCCTTGCTTCTCTTGTGCTTGGCCACTCCGATCAGCAGCTGGGTGGCCGAACGCCTGTGCAGAACACAGAGTCATCGAGGCACGTGTGGCGTAGCTGTCCACTTACCGTTGGTGCCTGGATATGCAGTCTCTGCCTGGCAACGGCTCGGCAACAACATACATGCGCAATAACAATTGCCTTAACGACGATCGCAATTATCAGAATTATCTTTCAAATGTCACTCTAGAAGAGGATTCGAACAGCACACCATCAACATAGGTCATCTAAAAAACACAAAAACATTTTTTCCACGTTTGCTGTTCGACAGTGGGTCATCAACACTGGTTGGTGTTTGCCCCCCCCCCGCACGCCGCTGTTCCGCCATTGCAAACTGTCATCTCCATCTGTTGGCTGATGCTGCACCGCTACTGCTGTCGAAGACGGGCTGATTTCACCGACTGGCAGTCGGTTCAACTCACGGTCGGCTGTGCTATTTCCCAACTGATGTCTACGTTTGCCCAATTCTAGATCACGTCGTCGCATTGGTGTATCTTATTACTCTACTATTAGCTGTAGATTAAATGTTGGTAGACCATTCACAGCTGATGTTACCCCCCTGTACCCAATGTTTTTATTCCATTGTCAACTGTTGCTGCCACACTGCCCGCTGTTGCTACCAAACTGGCAGCTGTTGCTACCGTAAAAATACCCTATTGTCATCTATTTTATCCAACGATCAGCTGGATCGTTGGATGAATTGTCAGCGATTTTACCATGGTAAGTTGATGTTATCACAGTATGAGCTCTTGCTACTTCATATCAGTTATTGTTACCCTACTGGAAGTCGTTGTTGCTTCACTGTCAGCTGTTGCTACCCCACGTTCAGCTGCTGTCACCCGCACTGTGAGCTGTTGCTACCCCACTGTCAGCCTTTGCTACCCCGCTGTCAGCTGTTGCTACCCCACTGTCAACTGTTGATACCCCACTGTCAGCTGTTGCTACCCCACTGTCAGCTGTTGTTACCCCCACTGCCAGCTGTTGACAGCCTACTGTCAGCTGTTGTTGCCCCATTGTCAGCTGTCGTTACTCCCACTTTCAGCTGTCGTTACCCCACTGTTAGCTGTTGTTACCCCACTGCCAGCTGTTGTTACCGCACTGTCAGCTGTTGTTACCCCACTGTCAGCTGTTGTTACCCCAATTTCAGCTGCTGTCACTCGCACTGTAAGCTGTTGCTACCCCACTGTCAGCTTTTGCTACCCCGCTGTCAGCTGTTGATACCCCACTGTCAGCTGTTGTTACCCCCATTGCCAGCTGTTGATACCACACTGTAAACTTTTGTTTCCCCACTGTGAGATGTTGCTACCTCACTGTCAGCTGTTGTTACCCCCGCTGCCAGCTGTTGATAGCCCACTGTCAGCTGTTGTTGCCCCATTGTCAGCTGTCGTTACCCCCACTTTCAGCTGTCATTACCCCACTGTCAGCTGTTGTTACCCCACTGCCAGCTGTTGCTACCCCACTGTCAGCTGTTGTTACCCCAATATCAGCTGTTGTTACCCCAATGTCAACTGTTGATACCCCACTTAGCTTTGTCCACTGTCACTGTTGTTACCTCAATGTCAGCGCTGTCACCCGTACTCAACCCTGTCAGCTGTTGCTACCCCACTGTCAGCTGTTGTTACCCCAATATCAGCTGTTGTTACCCCAATGTCAACTGTTGATACCCCACTGTCAGCTGTTGTTACCCCACTGTCAGCTGTTGTTACCTCAATGTCAGCTGCTGTCACCCGTACTGTCAGCTGTTGCTACCCCACTGTCAGCTTTTGCTACCCGCTGTCAGCTGTTGCTACCCCACTGTCAGCTGTTGTTACCCCCACTGCCAGCTGTTGATACCCCACTGTCAGCTGTTGTTACCCCCACTTTCAGCTGTCATTACCTCACTGTCAGCTGTTGTTACCCCACTGCCAGCTGTTGTTACCTCACTGTCAGCTGTTGTTACCCCAATATCAGCTGTTGTTACACCACTGTCAGTTGTTGTTACCCCAATGTCAACTGTTGATACCCCACTGTCAGCTGTTGTTACCCCACTGGCAGCTGTTGTTACCCCAATGTCAGCTGTTGATACCCCACTGTCAGCTGTTGTTACCCCACTGTCAACTGTTGTTACTCCACCGTAAGCTGTTGTTACTCCACTGTCAGCTGTTTTTACCCCCACTGTCGGCTGTTGCTACCCCAATGTCAGCTGTTGTTACCCCACTGTTAGCTGTTGTTACTCCACTGTCAGCTGTTGTTACTCCACTGTCAGCTGTTGTTACCCCAATGTCAGCTGTTGTTACCCCACTGTGAGCTGTTGTTACCACACTGTCAACTGTTGTTACCCCACTGTCAGCTGTTGTTACCCCACTGTCAGCTGTTGTTACCCCACTGTCAGCTGTTGTTACTCCACTGTCAGCTGTTGTTACTCCACTGTCAGCTGTTGTTACCCCACTGTCAGCTGTTGTTACCCCACTGTCAGCTGTTGTTACTCCACTGTCAGCTGTTGTTACTCCACTGTCAGCTGTTGTTACCCCACTGTCAGCTGTTGTTACCCCACTGTGAGCTGTTGATACCACACTGTCAACTGTTGATACCCCACTGTCAGCTGTTGTTACCCCACTGTCAGCTGTTGTTACCCCACTGTCAGCTGTTGTTACCCCACTGTCAGCTGTTGATACCACACTGTCAACTGTTGATACCCCACTGTCAGCTGTTGTTACCCCACTGTCAGCTGTTGTTACTCCACTGTCAGCTGTTGTTACCCCACTGTCAGCTGTTGTTACCACACTGTCAACTGTTGTTACCCCACTGTCAGCTGTTGTTACCCCACTGTCAGCTGTTGTTACCCCACTGTCAGCTGTTGTTACCCGTCTACGCAGTGTGCAGCCGTCAGGACGAAGCGCTCGTTGATAATGCTGCCTCCGCAAAATGGCGCTTTGGATCTGGGCCGCTCGAGCGCCACCTGAATACAAACAACACGGCTGAACAAAAACAACACGGCTGAACAAAAACAGCACGGCCCAACACAAACAACAAGGCTGAATACAAGCAACACAGTTGAACACAAACAAGACGGTTGAACACAAACAACAAGGCGGAACACCAACAACACGGCTGAACACAAACAACAAGGCTGAACACAAACAACACGACTGAACACAAACAACACGGTTGAACATAAACAACACGGCTGAACACAAACAACAAGGCTGAACACAGAAATGCTCCATAGGAGCGATGCTCCAGCCAGGAGCCGAGACGGCACACGACATTCCCAATCGATGGGAGAATCGACAGACATACATGGAACATGCTATTCCAATACACCAAGTGGAAGTGCAGGATGTGCATGCTACTGCAATATTCTGCAATTGCGACTGTCCTTTACCGATGGTGTGAGGACACATCCATGTCCAATGTCCATGTCGAGCAGCATGCTATCATAGCTGGCAAGCTGCTCGACACACCTAGACGCGTTTCGTCTGCTGCCGTTCTCTGACATAGGCGAGAAGGAAATGAAGCCAGCCTGGCCGACCGCTTCTCGTATCGCAAGTCAGGGGTAGGCGTGAGGCGGTGCTCCACTCACCAGTGAGGGGTAAGTGTGAGGCGGTGCTCTACTCACCAGTCAGGGGTAGGCGTGGGGCGTGGGGCGTGAGGCGGTGCTCCACTGACCAGCCAGGGGTAGGCGTGAGGCGGTGCTCCACTGACCAGCCAGGGGTAGGCGTGAGGCGGTGCTCCACTCACCAGCCAGGGGTAGGCGTGAGGCGGTGCTCCACTCACCAGCCAGGGGTAGGCGTGAGGCGGTGCTCCACTCACCAGCCAGGGGTAGGCGTGAGGCGGTGCTCCACTCACCAGCCAGGGGTAGGCGTGAGGCGGTGCTCCACTCACCAGCCAGGGGTAGGCGTGAGGCGGTGCTCCACTCACCAGCCAGGGGTTGGCGTGAGGCGGTGCTCCACTGACCAGTCAGGGGTAGGCGTGAGGCGGTGCTCCACTGACCAGTCAGGGGTAGGCGTGAGGCGGTGCTCCACTCACCAGCCAGGGGTAGGCGTGAGGCGGTGCCTCCTCGCCGCCGACGATCCGTTGGGCGTACTTGGTCCGGCCGCAGTTTGCGTGGTTGAGGTCGACCGGCTGTGAGCTCGAGACGGTCGGCGGGTTCGGCTGCAGGGCAGGCTGGCCCGATGGTGGCGCCATCTGCGCGCGTACGGCACGCACCGAGCAGCGCATCAGACCGCCGCCACTGCCGTTGGTGCGAAACTCCACCTGGATCCTGCCGTCGCCGGTCACGTCGGCGGTTTCTTCACGAGCCGAAAACACGCGCAACTTGCCGCCCTTCGGCCTGACCAGCAGGAAGTCGCCACGTTCCAGCTCGAGGGTGTCGCACGTGATGCGGAGGGAGCCATCGCTCTTCGCCGTCTGCGGCGCAGGGGAGCTCATGCCGACCACTGGCGATGCGGAGCGGAAAACTAACGGCCGCTATGAGCATGCTGTGCAACTGGCGGAGGACAACACACCTCTGACCTCTGACCTCTCACACCTCTGACCCCAGGGCGCGATCTACTTATGTGAAGAACTGCAAAAGTGACGAATACTGGAGATAAAAAATAAATAACAGAATACTGACATTTTCAGTCAGCCATGGTACCCAATGGTAAATAATATTCACTTTTCTTATCTCCACAAAACATAGAACGTACCACACGCTACCTTTTGCTGACTGAGATGAGTTCATACCACACAATAAAACAGAGCATCCGACATTTTTGGAACCAACAATGGACTGAAATCACAAACCACACACAATTACGTCTCATCAAACCTGTCATTGATACCTGGGCCACATCATATAAAAAAACAGACAAGAAAAGAATTATATCGCGGCTCCGCACAGGACATACTTTTCTCACCAATCGATATATTTACACCGCTTTACCTCGACCTTCATGCCCATCATGCAACACTCATCTTACAGTTTCACATATTCTCCTTCATTGTCAACAATACCATGACCCTCGAAAAACACTTACCAACTACTGCCGAGCACACAACATCTGATTGCTTGCACACTGCTTGGAGATAAACACCCTTTTCTTATCAATCTACTTTTCACTTTTTCCGAGAAAAAGCAAACTTGCTCCAGGATTTATAAATTGACTTTTACAACATAAATTGTTTTATTTCTTTCTTTTCACGGCACGAAATGGCCTGAGGAGGCCGAAGTGCCCATACCAATGAAAGTTAAAGTTGATACTACAACGAAGCGGTCCACTCACAAGATACATATAACGCGCGGCAGTGCGCCGCCTTTGACAACACCGATATCCATATATCCCTCTCTCCTCTCAGCAAACATTTTTGGTCAGGCCATGTCGGAACGCCAAGCTATCAAGCTATTTCCAAGGGCACCTTTGGTCCGTTTTGCTAAATGCATCACGTTGAATGTTTCGCTGCAGTCAATGTGCCCAGATGCTTGACGTTTCCTCTCTTTCGATATCCTCAGACTGCGCTGTCCCCCTCGTGACCCCCTTAGGCCTAAACGAGGTCATTGCCCTCTACCGACATAGGATGACCTTTTGCCCAAAGTACACACCTTATGACAGTTTGCGCAATACGCAATACGACAAACACCATCAAACTGCTAAAAAGCTGTGCACAGCAACGATCTGTGCCCTCTGAGCCGATGCCTCCTGTTGTAGTGATTAGAACCGCCCTGCAGGGGGCGATGGCATTGCACAGTACAGCACACGGTGTTGACGCACGGTTAGCAACAGTGTTAAGCCGCTTACCGTGAACACCAGCGTGTTCCACAGGTACGGCGGGTAGGTGTCGGGAAAGTCCGGCGACGAGAAGGTGGCGGTGACGCCCGGCTGCAGCTTGAAGTTGCCAAAGTCCGGCACTGTCGACAAGGCGAAGCAGAACCAGCCACGTGATGCCAGCGGACGACGCACATCAAGCTGGGGCAGGTGTGGCGCCTCATGTAAGCTGTTGCCAAATTTTATTCTCCACACCTAAAGTAATGACCTGCATCGTGTCCAGACGGTTTTCAGTGTTTATCATAAGATCATGCATACCTCCTCGCTTGCACATTTGGTTGGCCGGGTCCAAGGTAGTGCACTGGTCCTTTCGATCGTTTGTAAAGCGCCCACTCTTAAACATGGCATTTTACGTGCGACGGGGAATCGCTCGACAGGCTTACCATCGGCATCCGCATCCAGTTGGGTGGTGGCCAGCTTGGCGACGGCGAACGGTGTGACCCAGCTGACGCGCCGTCTGTTCGGCGGCGACCGTCGGGTGCCGAGCGACGTGGAGGCTGACGTCGAGACTGCCGCCGGCCGGCCCGACGACGGCGGCACGCGGCCCTCCAGGCCTAACGGCTCCGGCTCCGGCTCGACAAACAGGGGTCGCAGCCACGAGGACGGCACCCGCTCCGTGAACACCTCCTCCTCCTCCTCCTCCTCCTCCTCCTCCTCCTCCTGCTCGTCCGCGAACTCCGCCGCCGACGTGTAACGCGCCGCCGACTCGCCCCCGTCGGACGACGGCGCCGACGGGATCGACGGGACCGGTGGGACGACGCCGCGGACGTCGGTGTGTTGACCGGAGGTCACCGCCAGCTGACAGCCCGCCTGCGACACCCAGTCAGCTGTTTACGGCGGCACCAGACCGACACCCAGTCAGCTGTGTAAGGCGGCATCAGACCGACACCCAGTCAGCTGTGTACGGCGGCATCAGACCGACACCCAGTCAGCTGTGTACGGCGGCATCAGACCGACACCGTCACGACCCACCTGGACTGTGAGCAGCAGCAGGCCGACTGTCACGACACACCTGAACTGTGAGCAGCAGTACACCGGCCGACCGTCACGACCCGCCTGGACTGTGAGCAGCAGCACACCTGCCGACCGTCACGACTCACCTGGACTGTGAGCAGCAGTACACCTGCCGACCGTCACGACTCACCTGAACTGTGAGCAGCAGTACACCGGCCGACCGTCACGACCCACCTGGACTGTGAGCAGCAGTACACCGGCCGACCGTCACGACCCACCTGGACTGTGAGCAGCAGTACACCTGCCGACCGTCACGACTCACCTGGACTGTGAGCAGCAGCAGGCCGACAGCGATACAGGGAGTCATCGCCGCCGAGTCCGGAGCGTCACAGCGCGTCGCGACGTGCAATGGCCCCAGCAGCGCCGTGCGGCACCATTTTCAACGGCCGGCGGTGGGCCTGGAACCGGCTGCGCGGCGACCAGACTTTTGGGGTCACCGCCGCACCGTTCCTGCTAGACTGGCGGCCGACGGCGGCGGCATCAGCTCTGCGTGTGACAGGTGTCGTCCAGTCGGCGCCATCGGTGGCTGGCGTTGCCTCCATTCCGGTGTGCCTCTCGTCCAGCGCTCTGTATCTTGCTCTCTTCCTCCCCTTCCCGTTTGTCACTCGCCTCCTCCCTCAGCTGTTCCTCTGCTCATGGGCGTTCCTCGCCTCACGCGCATTCCTGCGCGGTGCTCTTTGCCTCGCTCTGTTCCGGCGCCTGCACTGGCAGTGGCACCACCTGCCTGCAGCCACCGGAAGCGTCAGCGCCGCAGGCAGCAATGTGGGAAACACCAGCACCACGGCGCCGGAGAGATCGCACGACGTCTTCCGGAATCTGTTTTCCGGAATCACGACGTCGGCTCCGCATGCACGGGGCGCCGGGTCAGCGACCTGACCGCAGTACTGTACCCACCGTGGGGCTCCACATGTACCGGGCGCCAGGTGGTCAGCGACCTGACCGCAGCGTTATACCCGAGTCGACATATCTCAATGTGTGCCGGCCGGCTCGGCATGTACCAGACGCCAGTGGGTCAGCGACCTGACCGGAGCGTCATACCCGAGTCGGCATATCTCACTGTGTGCCGGCCGGCTCGGCATGTACCAGACGCCAGTGGGTCAGCAGCCCAGCCGCATCGCTACACCCGATCACTCCCATCACTTGCATTATGCAGGAGACTGATGCGGACTGTCAGCCACAGCGAGCCTCTCAATGGTGCAAGCCGCAAGACGTTGGGCAAGAGCAAACGTTGGGAGAAGAGCGAACGTTGGGAGAAGCAGGGGAGTGGTTGCCATGTGAACGTTGGGAGAAGCAGGAGAGTGGCTGCCATGTGTTCGCAAAACTGTCGCCGTAAGCCGTGGGATTCTGTCGCCGCCAGCCGTGGGGTTCTGGCTAGCTGTTCGACCGTCCTGTGTGTGCACAATGCAAGACCATCGCCGTGTCACCATCTTCCACGGAAGTTGATGTGGCGACCTCCTTACCAGGCCGACCACTTTCTCCGCACATGTTTCACGGAGGCGAACCCAGCCAGACGTGTTTCTGAGACCGTCTTGTCGAATCGAATGGACATGTGATGTTCAACCAGAAATTGTACCGAATTGAGGAGTAAAAAACTCGGATTAAGAGCAACCCGGAAGTCCGGATGTGTTGAAATGGTTATCCGACCGAAAAAATGATCCTGAAATGACCCTGATCAAAATCACAGAATATTGCACACATTGATAACATTCGTATGCTTTATGTGACAGTCGTCTACTCCAACCCCGACTTCATCCACACCTGGTGCTTATCACTCTGATCTCCTTATATAACAACAATAAGAGGAACACACCACTTGTGGACACCAAGTGTATTCCATGCCTCTTCCATGTCCAAATTGGCTGCAAAGCTCTAGATTGCTTACTTTCGTGTCCACTCGTTTACTCGGATCGGCGTGCTCATCTTCGAATTCAATCTCCTCGTAAGCTGCCTGAATTACGAAAGCATCTTTCGTGGAGCGAACGGTTGGGACGAACCGTGGTTATTAACCAAGGCTGTATCTTCTCCCAATCACCTTTTGTAGCTTTCCCGCAATATTTCTCTCCCCTCTCCATGTATAGCTATATTTACAGACACATAACTGTATGCATATACACACACCCACACACATATATATATATATATATATCGAAGCCACTAGCGGATCCAGGGATCCGCTAGTGGCTTCGGCCATGCCACCATTCCGCCATGCCCTCCCCCCGAAGCGCTTAAAATGGGGGGGGGGGCATAGTGTATTTTGCCCCCCCCGAAACCAACGGAAGTAAACCTTTGCCGAGGTTAAAAATAGCGTCGGAATGAAAGAATCTCCAACTTTAAAATTAAAAAATAACAATAATTGTTTGGAAGCCAATATAGTAGCATAGTAGATTCTGACACACGTCGAGGGTTCCATGCTGCTCAAGTTCTGTTTACAGCAAGAGTTGACAAAATCGGATCCACCAGTGTGTACACGTGCACGAACGCTGACGTGGTACAAGACGAACGTGAACGTGAACGTTTTGGTAAACAAGAACAAAATTCCGGTAACTTAGAAACGGTGGAGGTAGGCTGTGGCCCCTACACAGGAAATTATGTTGTCATTAATTATTACTTTCTTTTAAATGGGTCTCTTTGCCAAGTAGTGGTCGAAATCTGGTACTTTAAACCAAAAATAGTGGGAGAATGGGCACCTTCCAAATCCGTTCGACCCCTCCCCTGATGCAATACCTAGGTACGCCACTGGGGGAGGGGGAAGGGGGGGTGGCTGACGCCGAAAACCGAAAGTTGCCCCCCCCCCCGCAAACCGGTGGGCTAGATCCGCCGGTGATCGAAGCTATATATATATATATACATCGAAGCTAAGTCTGACACGACCAGGAAATGTTCACTCACGCGTGTGCTACGAGCACGCATAACGCACACGATCACTCGAGTATTCGATATCGATCGAAACCGGAAGAACGAGGCTAAAAATTCTGAGGTAGATGGATAATGTTGAACTTGGTATTTAGTATTGGATAAGGTGTCTATTTATCTTGTTTTATATACTTATATATTATCTTCCAATCATAGGCTTGGCTTAACCTGGATGGGCCCGTTTGGCTCTTACTCTGCCTGGACATTTTATGACTACGGCATTAAGGGAATTAGCGATTCCTGTTTCATTCCTGTGGAGCAGTTGTGCATGGAAAACCCAGCCGGTGATTTTCCGGGCCCGATGTGGCAGAACATCACCGGATCAGAAGTCGCCCGACAGTCGCCTGACCGGCGCTATCCGGTGATAGCGATCCCGAGAAGTCGGAGTCGACGGTCGCGGCGGCGGCGACCGCAGCCGGCGCGCCGCGGCTCGCCTCCGGACTCACGTCCAGCCGGCATTCGCGGCGCGGTGTGCACATCGTCCACATGAAAGTGTGTACATCGTCCATGAGGAAGTGTGCACATCGTCCGTGAGGAAGTGTGCACACCGTCCATTTGGTAGTGTGCACATCGTCCATATGGAAGTGTGCACATCGTTCATCTGGAAGTGTGCACATCGTTCATCTGGAAGTGTGCACATCGTCCATCTGGATGTGTGCGCATAGTCCACATGGAAGTGTGCACATCGTCCACCTGGAAGTGTGCACGTCGTCCATGTGGACGATGTGTGATGTGATGTGTCCATGTACACGTGGTCCATGTGTAAGTGTGTACATCGTCCATCTGGAAGTGTACACATCGTCCATGTGGAAGTGTGCACATCGTCCATCTGGAAGTGTACACATCGTCCACCTGGAAGTGTACACATCGTCCACCTGGAAGTGTACACATCGTCAACCTGGAAGTGTACACATCGTCCATCTGGAAATGTACACATCGTCCACCTGGAGGTGTGAACGTCGCTTTAGGGCTGCTGCGACACAGAACAGCGGCCCGCCGATGTTGATCGCGAGCGCACCGTGAATTTTCGGCCCTACCAGCGGCCAGCGTTGCCGTTGCGGTACGATCGTGCTAGATCTGGTACGCTTTCGACAAATCTGGTACGCAGGTACGGAACGTTCCAAATCTGCTAAATTTGCACACTTATGGGTATGACTTGGTACGGTTTGGCACGATTCTGGCACGATGTTGTACATTTCATTGCTTTGTGGAAAGTGTGCCTAAATGACTCCATTTATAAGGAAAATCCAACATAAATACAGTTGAAAAACTTCCGACATGTATGTTGGCGACATAAGGAATGCTGCCGCTGCCACATCCATCGTCCGTATCTCAGTGCGCGCTGCTAACCCGGCGTGCGGTGGCGGCGACTCGGCTGCCCGTCGGATCGGATCTCAGCGGGGTCGCAGCCGGACAGGTCAGATCGCAGCCGGACAGGTCAGGTCGCAGCCGGACAAGTCAGGTCGCAGCCGGACAGGTCAGGCCGCAGCCGGACAGGTCAGGTCGCAGACGGACAAGTCAGGTCGCAGCCGGACAGGTCAGGCCGCAGCCGGACAGGTCAGGTCGCAGCCGGACAGGTCAGGCCGCAGCCGGACAGGTCAGACCGCGGCCGGACAGGTCAGGTCGTAGCCGGACAGGTCAGGTCGCAGCCGGACGGGTCAGGTCGCGGCGGGCAGGATGAGTATTGCAGGCCACTCCTGTGAGCGTCGCATCACGGCGGGCAGGATGAGTATTGCAGGCCACTCCTGTGAGCGTCGCATCACGGCGGGCAGGATGAGTATTGCAGGCCACTCCTGTGAGCGTCGCATCACGGCGGGCAGGATGAGTATTGCAGGCCACTCCTGTGAGCGTCGCATCACGGCGGGCAGGATGAGTATTGCAGGCCACTCCTGTGAGCGTCGCATCACGGCGGGCAGGATGAGTATTGCAGGCCACTCCTGTGAGCGTCGCATCACGGCGGGGAGGATGAGTATTGCAGGCCACTCCTGTGAGCGTCGCATCACGGCGGGCAGGATGAGTATTGCAGGCCACTCCTGTGAGCGTCGCATCACGGCGGGCAGGATGAGTATTGCAGGCCACTCCTGTGAGCGTCGCATCACGTCGCATCACGTCGCATCACGGCGGGCAGGATGAGTATTGCAGGCCACTCCTGTGAGCGTCGCATCACGGCGGGCAGGATGAGTATTGCAGGCCACTCCTGTGAGCGTCGCATCACGTCGCATCACGTCGCATCACGTTGACGCAGCTGGCACGCTGATGCAGGTTCCTCATTCGAGCGCAGCTACCGAACGCACCTTCCCTTCCGGGGAAGATACAACACTCGGTCCGAGCCGGTTGGCCGGAAGAGTCAGCCACAGCTGCCCTGATGCGTGCTGGTCAGCATGTGCAGCCGACCTACTTCGGGTGGGCGCCTTCCGATGGTCTCCAGGATCGGATGAAGCACAGATATGTCAGTCCGGAGGCTGTAATGACTATGCCCTCGCCAATGGAGAAGGGCAGTCCTGAGGCTGTCATAACTATACCCTCGGTAATGTAAGAGGCCAGTCCTGAGGCTGTCATAACTATACCCTCGGCAATGTAGAAGGCCAGTCTTGAGGCTGTCATAACTATGCCCTCGGCAATGTAAGAGGCCAGTCCTGAGGCTGTCATAACTATACCATCGGCAATGGAGAAGGGCAGTCTTGAGGCTGTCATAACTATACCCTCGCCAGTCTAAGATACAAATCCTGAGGATGTCATAACCATGTACCCTCGCCAATGTAAAAGGCTGTTATAACTATTCCCTCACCAATGTAAGAGGCCAGTCCTGAGGCTGTCGTAACTATTCCCTCACCAATGTAAGAGGCCAGTCCTGAGGTTGACGTAACTATTCCCTCACCAATGTAAGAGGCCAGTCCTGAGGCTGTCATAACTATTCCCTCACCAATGTAAAAGGCCAGTCTTGAGGCTGTCATAATAATACCCTCGTCAATGTAAAAGGCCAGCCCTGAGGCTGTGATAATAATACCCTCGTCAATGTAAAAATCCGGTCCTGAAGCTGTCATAGCTATTCCCTCGCCAATGTAAGAGGCCAATCCTGAGGCAGTCATAACCATATCCTCGCCAATTCCCTTTCATAGCCTAAGCGACTATTCACTGTGCTGATCATATGTTCACCATCTTTTCCAAACCAGGTAGTTTTTATTTGCATAAGCAAGCCATTTATTAACAAACTGTTCACGGAAACTGCAGCATATGCCTAAATTTAGACATGAAAATGCATACAATACGTATCGACATACAGCTTTACTTTGCAGCAGTACTTACGATCATCGTATGCCAATGACATTCCACGACACCATAAATGAGCTATTCTTAACTGTAAGACGCTATCTTGAAGATAAAAAAGTTGTACCTTGGAAGTATTTTTCGCGCCCGGTTGGTTGATTTGGCTCGCTTGAGGCTGTCATAACTATAGCCTCGTCCAGGATAAGAATTAACACACGTAAGCTTTGTTAAGTAGTACATGTCCGCTTGCAACAAATCGTGGTATACTGGCTTGCAAATTTGACACATTCTGTACATCTGTCCGGCATGCTCTCCAAAACCAAAACGGCAGCCATGTACCACCGTAAAAGTCCTCAAGAAACTGCCCGCAGAAGTAGGAAGCGCAATGTTAATTTTACATTACGCAACAGGCAAGCACAGTTACAGCGAATGCTGCACCGTGTTCTCGTGCTGCCTATGCGTCATGGTTCCGGGCCGATCGCCCACGTTGCACAGTGCTGAGTGCCCTCAACGGCCCTGGCAGGACCGTTGTTCGTGGGGATTGAGCGCGTTGAGCTCCGTCAAACCGGAGTCGACAAGTACCTCGAATGGCCGCAATCGGATTTTTTCCGTCCGGTGGCCCACATGGCACCGATACCGCAACTGCTGACTAGGGAGTGTCCGAGATCAGCACCGACCGCAGGCATTCTGCGCCACGGCCAAACCCGCTCTGCGGCAGCACGCGACCTGACCCGCACCACCGCGCCTCTCAGTACCTCCTCCGAGCGCCGCCACGCACGGTCGGCAGCGGCGACATGTCCGCACTTCTGGCAGCGGTCTCAGCTCTACTGCTGACATCGACGGTGAGTGAGCCGGCGCCATATACACACATACACGCGCGCGCACACACACGCACACGCACGCACACACACACACACATGTGTGTGTGTGTGTGTGTGCGCGCGTCAGTCCCATGTGCGATGATGATGATGATCCGTACCAAGGAGGATCTGGGTGGCCCGGCCTGCATTAGATATCGAAATTTTCCTTCTCAGAACCTAAAACCTGAAAATAATGATTTACCTTATGTTGCAGTGTCCGGACTCCGCTACTAGTAATCAAACTAACCGTCCCACCCTCTCTCCCGCCGGTGAACGAACTGTTCTGATAATGAAAACCAACCATACCACTACCATCCCTCTCCCGCTCAACAAAAAATCCGAGCAGCTTCGCCTATCACGTGTAACCCCTTAAGAAACGTGTGAGTGCCCATGTATGCATGTGTATGTACATCGTTATGGGCTTTCCGTCAGCTGCAGCGTTCTTCCATGCTTCATTGTTAATCCATGCTTCATTGTTCTTCCATGCTTCATTGTTCTTCCATGCTTCACTGTTCTGCAATGATTTGAATCATTGATCTGCCACAAAGGCCTTACCTGCCTCGTTTTGATTGCAAATAGCTTCCTAAAGAAACAATATACGCCTGAATTTCCGCAATGTTGACCTATGATGACATCATAATTGATCCGAGGTGAAATATTTCTGGTTCATTATTAACCATCCAATAGCATTTTAATATTTTCTGTGTGATGCATGTTTCTTTCGAGATCCAGCAGGAGATAAATCCGCACTCCACCACTGCCTTGCCCATCGTCGACGAATGCTGCTCAGAACACGGTGCCGGGGCGGGCTGATCCTGATCCTGATCGTGTGAATGGTTCCTGATCCTGATCCAGATCCTGATGGTGTTAATGGTTCCACACCCGTCCCCAGCCCTGATGTGTTGCACATTAATATTTGGCATGCAATCCAGCACTGTGCTGGTCGAACTTCACTGATCATCTGGTCACCTCCATCGGTAGCAATCTAGCACTGTGCTGGTCGAACTTCACTGATCATCTGGTCACCTCCATCGGTAGCAATCCAGCACTGTGCTGGTCGAACTTCACTGATCATCTGGTCACCTCCATCGGTAGCAATCCAGCACTGTGCTGGTCGAACTTCACTGATCATCTGGTCACCTCCATCGGTAGCAATCGCACACCACAGCGCTTGTATTAGGGACGGTAGACATTCCACTTTGTATCTGTACAAAACCTTGTGGCGTTATCAACGATAGAACAAATAACAATAGCACATTTCACCATTGTGCAGATCATTGATATGCTCATATTCAAGCGCTCTCCTAAAGTGTTATTGAGAATTGGTGGGTATGATACCTTCTCCAGGCGATCGGCGAAGTATCAGCTTGGAAAATGTATTTCCTCAGGTTTTCTGCTAAAGCGTCGACTTGTATGATGTCCTTTCTCAAGTTATCAGCTTGTATGATGCCCTTCCTCAGATTCTATGTCAATGTGTCAGCTTGTATGATGTCCTTCCTCATGCTCTACGTCAAAGTGTCAGCTTGTATGACGTATTCCTAAGTATGACGTATGACGTATGCCAAAGTGTCAGCTTGCATGATTCCCTTCCTCGTGTTCTACGTCAAAGTGTCAACTTGTATGATGCCCTTTCCCAGGTTCTATGCCAAAGTGCCAGCCCTGGTGACCCCGAGGCGCTGGTGATCAACATTCCCTTCCTCGTGTTCTACGTCAAAGTGTCAACTTGTATGATGCCCTTTCCCAGGTTCTATGCCAAAGTGCCAGCCCTGGTGACCCCGAGGCGCTGGTGATCAACATTCCCTTCCTCGTGTTCTACGTCAAAGTGTCAACTTGTATGATGCCCTTTCCCAGGGTCTATGCCAAAGTGCCAGCCCTGGTGACACCGAGGCGCTGGTGATCAGCATCCTCGACAATGTGCCGGTGGAGAGGGCGACGCCGCTGCCGGTCGCCCCCTCCCTGATCACCTACCTGCTCTCCGAGACCACAAATTCGGTGGCCGCTCGGCAGCTGAAGCAGCCGGCCAGGTCAGCTGACCGCCAGCAGGTCAACCAGCTCCTGCGGGACGAGTCGCAGCCGAACCGAACCGACAAGTCGGCGGCGGTCCGGCTCAGCAAGAAGTACCACACGCCCTTCGACCTACAGAGCGAGCCGATGTATTTGATCAGCAATGATCAAACAAGTGAGTTCACGATGCTGCCATACTTATAACTGCTTTCGTTTTCCCCTGCGTTCCATACGTTTGTATATATATATATATATATATATATATATATATATATATATATATATATATATATATATATATATATATATATATATATATAAATATATATATATGTATATATATATGTATATATATTGCTTTGTTCCATATCATCTATGCGTGATCCCTGGGCCATCCACAACAACAACAAAATGGTAATCTTTACAAAGTCTGCGGCTAATGCAGCCAGTTTGAAAGGCCGCAAGCCAAATGCAGGTAATTCGTTCCGTTTCCATTTTTCGTAAAAACGCTTAGCAAAGCGTTTAATTTCCATGAAGGGACGCAACATTTCGCGGTGGGTGGCGTCTTGATCAGCACCTGGATGCACCGTTGGCTTAATTCCATGCCCAAGTGCGGGTCGTGTTGGCACTCCCATGCCCACGTGCGGGTCGTGTTGGCACTCCCATGCCCACGTGTGGGTCGTGTTGGCACTCCCACGCCCACGTGCGGGTCGTGTTGGCACTCCCATGCCCACGTGCGGGTCGTGTTGGCACTCCCACGCCCACGTGCGGGTCGTGTTGGCACTCCCATGCCCACGTGCGGGTCGTGTTGGCACTCCCATGCCCACGTGCGGGTCGTGTTGGCACTCCCATGCCCATGTGCGGGTCGTGTTGGCACTGCCATGCCCATGTGCGGGTCGTGTTGGCACTCCCATGCCCACGTGCGGGTCGTGTTGGCACTCCCATTTTTATCACCGATTACATCAAGCACATCCGCTACAGAACTGGCCCACTTAGCATAGCATGCCAGCCCACGTCTACTAGATCAGAGCGATCAGGCCCAAGTAGGGCATCTTGACGTGTGAAATACGACCCAATTGTGACTGCCGTCGATTGGAAAATGAACGCTGCTTTCTGCTCCAGCTGACACTTACGGCAACTATTTGATTATGGACGGCGGACGAGCCCGGTTCACGTCACCTGGCTACCCGGCTAAATACGGACGCTACGTGTGGACAAGCTGGACATTTGAGGCAAGTAATTGCACCATGTGTAATCCTCGAGCGGAAAATGCATTTGTGATTGAAACGCTTCCACCGGCCCTTATCGGCAAGGCGAACGAGTGATTTGCATTGTTATGACACCCATAGTAATATATTCGTGCAAGTCTCCGCATTGTTCGTTGGCGCGGACGTTTGGGTTCCTGCTTTGCTTTATTAAGGCCCCAGCCGTAGCCCTCTTCAAACATGAGCTGTGCCCTGCTGGATTAGAAGTGATGTCTAGGGAAGTGCGGCGGGGTAATTCAAGACTGGCATCACCCGCACACCATTCACCAGGATAAAGGCGAAAGCAGCTTTAGACTAGCTCAGCCACGTGATTGTGCATTTATGTTTGACACTCGATTTTGTCCGGGTTTCGCTGTGTAGGACATAACGAGGCTCGCTGTGAGTGTGTATGTTGTTGGTGCTGCTCGGAATGGCAGTGGCACGCAATAATTGCGTCAACTCCACCGGCCAGCTGACTTCACCATCAGTGTGTGGTGAAGATCACCTGGAAATGTGAGGATCACCCGGAGATGAGAAGATGGCCTGTGCCTCCCCCGCCGCCGTAATATGTGTGGGCAGTTGCCTGTTTCACAGCGCAGTCTGGCAACACAACGTCGGCATCACACCCGATGCAGTGACACCACCGTCTGCCGCAGGCGTACACCCAGGGCAGCACCCTGGCGCTGGCCTGCAGCGACAACCGACTGGGCGCGCGCGACTACCTGGTGGTGCAGGACGCGTCGGACGGCCCGCGGCGCTGGTTCGACCGCGATAGCGTCATCCACGACCTGTACGACAGCAAGATCACCGTGGAGCTGCGGACCAACCAGAAGGACCACGGCCGCATCGCCTGCTCCGTGGAGGCTGTGGGAATGACCGCCACCGGCACCGGCACCGGCACCGCCACCAGCACCGGCACCGGCACCGGCACCGGCACCGGCAGCGTAACTGTCGGCGACACCGCCGTCGGTACTGGCGGCGTAACTGTCGGCGACACCGGTGTCGGAACGGGCGGTGCAACGACAGAGGAAGTGGGAGTCAACGACCGTGACTGCGGCACTACCAACTATCGACTGCGCATCGTGGGCGGCACGAGCGCTCCCGTCAACGCCTATCCATGGCTGGTGAGCTGAGGGATGCAGAAATGACGGCGGAGACCATCCAGGCTTGGTTGCCGTCGCATGTATCAATATATATATATATATATATATATATATATATATATATATATATATATATATATATATATATATATGTGTGTGTGTGTGTGTGTGTGTGTGTGTGTGTGTGCTTATTCATATCTGTAGAGATATCCGCATGCAAGCATAATTGTACTTCTTGACAGCTTGTTGGGAGAGAACGAGGTTATGGATGTAGTAGGATGACGTATATCGGTCTGACACCCACTGGCGCGTTTCTCTGATCTCAGGTGGCAATAGCTCCTACTAACTCCAGCAGTCCGTTCTGCGGAGGGTCCATCGTCACCGAGCGCCACGTGCTGACTGCCGCTCATTGTGTGAACAAGTGAGAATCGGTACAGACTGAACGAAACAGGACACCTCAGGCATTAGCGATGGAAACGGTGCTTTTTTTAGAGGGATCATTACTTCGCTGGCAGAAGTTATTCCACCGTTTGTGCTGCTACGTAGCGCAAATCCGGCACATTGACATGTATATATATATATATATATATATATATATATATATATATATATATATATATATATATATATATATATATATATATATATATATATATATATATATATATATATATATATATATATATATATATATATATATATATAGTACATATACACACTGGCGGATCCAGGGGGGCCCATTCCGGCCATGTCCCCCCCCCAAGCGCTTCAAAGGTGGGGCCATAGTGTCTTTTGCCCCCCCCCACCAAACCAACAAAAGTAAACTGAATTAAAATGCAGTAACCTTTGCTGAGGTAAAAAAAAATAGCATTCCGGGTGAAATAATCCCCAATTTTACAGGTATTTTGTTATAATTGTTTGGAAGCACAATATGGTAGGATAGTAGATTCTGACACATCGAGGGTTCTATGCTGTTGAAGTTCTGCTTACAGCAAGGGATGATGAATTCGGCAGTTTCCTTATTCCTTCGTCAGATAGGTTCATGAAGTTTGTTTAGCCAGTAACGGGCAAGCGGACCCAGTGAGCCAGATTTCGAAAGCGGAATTTGAACAGGATGTTTTGTGCGAGTGACCAGTTGAGCCCAGTTGAGCAGCATGTTTCGTATGTTGGTGTTGGGGTTGCTAAGATGAAGAGACAGGCTACATTGACTGATTTTTTCAAGAAGAATAGCAAGAGGAGGTACACTGGCGGATCCAGATTCTGACACACATCGAAGGTTCCATGCTGCTCAAGTTCTGCTTACAGCAAGAGTTGACAAAATCGGATCCGCCAGTGTGTATACGTGCACGAACGTTGACGTGGTACAAGACGTTGAACGTGAACGTGAACGTTTTGGTAAACAAGAACAAAAATCCGGTAACATAGAAACGATGGAGGTAGGCTGGGGCCCCTACACAGGCAATTATGTTGTCAATTTGTATTTTATTTTTATTTATTTTTTTTAATGGGCCCCTTTGCCAAATAGTGGTCCAAATCCGGTGCTTTTAACCAAAAATAGTGGGTTGTTGTTATTTGGGTTTAAGGGCGCTTCGACCAAAGCGTGATCATTTAGCGCCCATACAATAGGCACCCTCCAAATCCGTTCGACCCCACCCCTGACGCAATTCCTACGTACGCCACTGGGGGAGGGGGAGGGGAGGGGCTGACGCCGAAAACCGAAAGTTGCCCCCCCGAAACCGGTGGGCTAGATCCGCCAGTGTATATACATGTATATATATATATATATATATATATATATATATATATATATATATATATATATATATGTGTGTGTGTGTGTGTGTGTATGTGTGTATGTGTGTATGTGTGTGTGTGTGTATATGCATACATCTATGTATATTCGATCTGGTTCTAGGCAAAATAAGGTCAGTTACCCTCTAGGTCATGCCAAAGTGGTGAAAGTCCGGGCTGCGCGCTACCGACTCCTCTATGTTGCCGGCTGATGGACTCCTAACCGCGAAAAGCACAGTTTTTTTCGAGGACAGCGTAACGAAGATAGATAGCTTAGCTTGCTGCGAAACGTCGGAGCTATTGAGACCCAAATACAGGGTCAAGGTCAATGGTGGGGAGGCGTGAGAACGAGCATATTGTTTATTCACGTGAACGTAATTTTACCGCAACTGCCAAACTAAGATTGATAGGTCGACAAAACAAAGCAAAAACAGTTGACGCGAAACGGCGAGGTACCAAATCCGAGATCAAGGCATCAACCAATGGTCAGGTGGTCTCAATTGGCCAAGCATGGTCACACACATTTGGGTGCTTCATGTGTTATCCCTGAAGTTTGTACAGTATTGGGATGAGAATGATCGCCGAATTTCAATTCAGCTCTCAAAAACTACGCTGTAAGTTAATTTTCTACAGAACGGTTACCTAATATCACGACAGGTCACCGAGGTAACTAACGTAGAATGAAGCATATTGTATTGCTGCAACGTAGGCATTATTGGGCTGCGATAAGAGCTGAATTCGAATTCAGCGACACAAATTATCCTTGAGGTGACGTTGCCACAAATAGGCAAACGATGCCACACCAGGTCCTCCGGTTCATTGACCTGGGTTTGCCTGCATCATATTCTTATAACTATCCATTACCTATTCATTGCAACAAGATTATTTTGCATATCCGTAAAACTGGACTTGTAACAGCTTTTAATAATTACCCTAAAAGCAACACTTCTCGGAACCGACAATTTTGTTCTCGTCCCACTCTGAGACCCGAGGTCATCCTATAACAAATGTAACACCAAAACATCAGCTATTTCGTCGTGAGGAGGCAGACCAAATATGGGGCCGATCGCTTCAATTGTTCTGATGTTCTGGAATGATATTTGGACAATGGTTTCACCCTCTCAATATTTGTAGTCAAAAATCAAGAGTAAAACTAACCTAGTTACCTGGGGAAAAGATTAGGCACGCCTGCAATGCACTATTAGTCTGTGGAGCAAGCAGAATGTCTAAAATGCTGGCTATTCATCTGGTGCCCATTCAGCATTTGAATTGTTGAAAAATTTACAGTTTAAAATAGAGGAATAGTGCACTTCAAGTACCAGGTTAACGAATTGTCAACTTGACAATTGAAGCTACACTTCATGAGCCAATGTTTCAGTAATAATAGCACAGATTTTACCTCTCATTAAATCGAATCACTTTACAAGCAACTGTACAATTATTTAAAGTCGGTTAACTATGGATGATTGAATAACTTGGTGTAACAGATGGTGATGGAACAGGAAACCCCACGTTCGCAGAGTCTATTTGGCACGCCGTAACCTGCTATCCTGGTTTTCGCAGCGATGAAGCCGCAAAAATTCAGGTTTTGGTGGAGAAGCACGTGCGCGGAGAAGACGACAACGAGAAAGTCATCGGTGTTGAGAACATCCAGGTTCACCCGAACTACGATAAGGACACCAGCGACAACGATTTGGCTCTGTTAAAGTAAGGCGACCATCAATACTTTTTGTTACTGAAAGCCATGCAACCTATTTGATTTATCAGTCAGTCGAATTTGATTTATTAAAGTCTGATTACTATTCGCATTTGATTCAGGTGAAAGATTAATAATTTTCACTTATTTGTGATGGCCATTTATATTGCTTCCCAGATAGTCATATGGAGACCCCCACCGCCCTCACTATCATCATCTCATCTCATCTCATCTCATCTCATCTCATCTCATTTCAAATTCACGCTCTATCCAATCCTCAGTCTAGACTGTGTCTATCTGTTCTGATTTACCAGACCGGTTCAAAATGGACTCGTCCCTGTCCTACTCTGATCCACCTAGCGTCTCGTCTGCTCACGCGTCCTTCCCGCTGTGACCCGCCAAACCGCTGCCCCTGCTGTGAGCCGGCTGACCCTTGCCCCGCCTAATCTCCGTCTCCTGCGGACCTGCCTGACCTCTGCTCCCCGCTCTGACCCACCTGACCCTTGCCCCGCCTGACCTCCGCCCCCAGTTCTGACCCGCCTGACCTCTGCTCCCCGCTCTGACCCGGCTGACCCGTCGCTCCAGACTGGACGCGTCGCTGCGCGAGCTGATCCGTGCCGCCAACGGCCGGGTGCGCTCGGTGTGCCTGCCGTCAGCCAGCTGTAGCCGGCCGCCGTCAGCAGCCTGCTTCAGCGGCAGACAGGTCACACTGACCGGCTGGGGGCTGCTCCAGAGCGGCGGCAGCACGCCCTCTGAGCTGCAGCACGTCACCCTGCCCGTGGTGCCCAACGACCAGTGCGGCCGCAACTACGTCGACGGCGGCTACGACATCACCATCACCAGCAACATGATATGCGCCGGCCTGCCGCAGGGTGGCAAGGACTCGTGTCAGGTATGTGAGGCGGGGGCGGTTCGTTCCAACCGACCTGCCAGCAGCGTCACAACCGGAGGAGTATGTTGATGGTTCCGTGCGTGTTGAAGTTGGCACTTGTGATTGAAAATAACGCCACGGAGAAATTATGAAGAGAAATTCATCGGCAGTTAATCGGTGCCCAGTTGGTAGAGTTGGTTTCGCCGATTGTGCGAACCCAGTGGGCCCATCGGGGTATGCAACCAATCGGAGTACAATTTTGCGAAGACGTCGCGTAAAATAATGCCTGACATCAAATCTCTGCAGGGTAGGTACGTCATTCTCATGAAGAAAAAAACGTCATTCATGGGTGATGAAGCCAATGACGGAGGTGACTTTTCCGTTGGAGCTGGTGATGATCCGGCTGGCATTGTCTGTAGTTTCAATGACAGTCTGGATATTGGTCTGATGGTTGCTTGTCTTCCGACTGCAGGGAGACAGCGGAGGCCCCATGATGGTGAACGACGATGCCACCTTCGTCTACACCCAAGTGGGCATAGTCAGCTTCGGTGTCGGCTGCGCCGAGCCGAAGTTCCCTGGAGTATACACTCGTTTGTCTCGTAAGTTCCGGCCGACACCTACCTGATGTTTTTACACCGACGCTTCCCGTTTACCAGAACAGCACATCTGCATGATCATTTATGCTCTAGCGCCCACCGTGATGCTACGGCGTTCCAAAAGATCGCCATACGGTGTATGAGAGGCAGTCGATGTTGAAGAAGAGACTTGAGCAATGGGCAGGCCCGATCAGACCCAGCCAGGACATGGGCATGCATGTACTGACTAAGAACTTCGCCATCAGCTCAAAGGAAAGCATGGTCTTATTCTTAGTTGACATCATGGGGAGGACGATTTTCTCTAGATTAGCACGTTACAAAGAAATGAAAGAAAAATAAGGGCCACCTTCATGAATAGCGCCAAAATCACACACCAGTCCTCTTTGAATTCGAGACGAACATTGCATTGCTGCGACAGAAGTTCCAATTATTTGTGAACGCACCTAGCGTTCGTTCGATACTTCTCCACGAATGTCTGTTTCTAGATATCCCGGAACGCCGCACATGCAACTGCGATGCAAAACGTAGTGACTGTTCAAGTGACGTCAATAAATCCACCGTCCGCGATTGCGTACCACCGTACGAGGCGGTCGGCGAGCGTACTGCCACATAATAATCAGTGCTGCGAGTCAGGGTTGCACCTAATCTGTGACTGTCTCCTTTCAGAGTATAACCAATGGATCCAAGACAACGCCAGGATCTAAGACTCATGATCGAACAGCCAACACAGACAGCGGGTCGACGACTCGACACCCGGCAACTGCACGCATCACACACGCCTACACCAACAGGTGTTGCTTTATGCGGCATTCCCTATGCCGACCAGAGCAGTTCATCGAGCATGCCTTGCCGAGGGTGATGACGTTCAACCATCATAGAACATAGCATGCATGCATCACATGGTGTGTCTGATCGAGACGTCATCGTGGACTGAATGTTGACAGAGAAGCGTCCAGTTGATGCTGTCGGAGCAAGAAATACACCCTATAAGTATCACATTTGGAAGAGGAATTCTCGTTTTCGCAACCAATGGAGAGTGCGCATGCATCTGCGTTACTTGCCTGCAGTTCCGGACGTGTTCTGTTGAACATGATTTCTGTTTCTGCACATGATTGTCTATGCCTTGATGACACACATCCTTGGCTCGGGTGTTCCGCGTGGAGCTCATATAGTTGTGTGTTTATTGAATCGACTGTCGATAGACCCATTACGCTACTCAAGGGTACTTTGCCAGTTCTAGGCGGGAGGGGGGGCATTCCCACCGTATATACCGATAAGTCGACTAAGCGACAATGTGTGCTTTCTTAAAGTTTAACCCCGTGAAAGCAAATTTTTTCACGTGCACGCATTAGACATTAACCTCCCAAAATCCGTTGTTTTCCAGTCTCAATCCAACTTAAATCGTCCACTTTTAACCCCGTGAAATTCGTGGGTGTCTCCTGAGCTGGGTGGTCCTCCCTCCGGACCAGGCGCCCGAATCTACCAATAAAGCGACGTCATGTATTCTGCAGCCGATCTTCTCTGTAGGTCATGTATTCGCCAGAGACCATTCTTGTTGTTGTTGTTCTTCTTGGAAATGCTACTGTGACGACATCTGTATGCCGATGTTTTCGAACGAGTACATGGACGTTATCCACACTGCTTTCACGGCGCATTCACCCGGGAAGTATACAAATGTCATACGGACAACATGGTATTGGTAGCATCCATTGGACCAGATAATGACATGCGGCCTTACGGCTCGTCTCTGAACACTTGTTGTAGATTCGGGAAGAAACAAAACGACGGCACGTGTTTTCTTAGTCGGCAAATGGTTGCAATTCATGCTGCGAACACAATTGTCACGAAGGAGGTCAACACATCCCCATGTTGCACTGCTTGTGCTGGCAAGTTACACTCAGCCTGCATGCACAAGACAGCCTGCGCATTCATACCACGAGAAGGAAGGATGGTGGAGTGAGGTGGTGTTCATTGGTCGTGGTCCCCTGAGCAGATGTGACTGCTGGCGGGCGGGTCCTCCCCGGTGGTGGTGTTCATTGGTCGTGGTCCCCTGGACAGATGTGACTGCTGGCGGGCGGGTCCTCCCCGGTGGTGGTGTTCATTGGTCGTGGTCCCCTGAGCAGATGTGACTGCTGGCGGGCGGGTCCTCCCCGGTGGTGGTGGTGTTCATTGGTCGTGGTCCCCTGGGCAGATGTGACTGCTGGCGGGCGGGTCCTCCCGGTGGTGGTGTTCATTGTGGTCCCCTGAGCAGATGTACTGCTGGCGGGCGGGTCCTCCCGGTGGTGGTGTTCATTCTTTTATTATGCTGGCGGGCGGGTCCTCCCCGGTGGCGGTGTTCATTGGTCGTGGTCCCCCTGAGCAGATGTGACTGCTGGCGGGCGGGTCCTCCCCGGTGGCGGTGTTCATTGGTCGTGGTCCCCTGAGCAGATGTGACTGCTGGCGGGCGGGTCCTCCCCGGTGGTGGTGTTCATTGGTCGTGGTCCCCTGAGCAGATGTGACTGCTGGCGGGCGGGTCCTCCCCGGTGGCGGTGTTCATTGGTCGTGGTCCCCCGAGCAGATGTGACTGCTGGCAGGCGGGCGGGTCTCATTGGTCGTGGTCCCCGAGCAGATGTGACTGCTGGCGGGCGGGTCCTCCCCGGTGGGGTGTCATTGGTCGTGGTCCCCAGCAGATGTGACTGCTGGCGGGCGGGTCCTCCCCGGTGGCGGTTTCATCGCTTGGTGGTGTTCATTGGTCGTGGTCCCCTGAGCAGATGTGACTGCTGGCGGGCGGGTCCTCCCCGGTGGTGGTGTTCATTGTCGGCAGGGACGCGGCGGGCGGGTCCCGGGGGTGTTCATGCCCCCCCGTTAGGTCGTGTTGGTGGTGAGGTCGTGATGTGGCGGGCGGGTCCTCCCCGGTGGTGGTGTTCATTGGTCGTGGTCCCCTGGGCAGATGTGACTGCTGGCGGGCGGGTCCTCCCCGGTGGTGGTGTTCATTGGTCGTGGTCCCCTGAGCAGATGTGACTGCTGGCGGGCGGGTCCTCCCCGGTGGTGGTGTTCATTGGTCGTGGTCCCCTGGGCAGATGTGACTGCTGGCGGGCGGGTCCTCCCCGGTGGCGGTGTTCATTGGTCGTGGTCCCCCTGGGCAGATGTGACTGCTGGCGGGCGGGTCCTCCCCGGTGGCGGTGTTCATTGGTCGTGGTCCCCCTGGGCAGATGCGACTGCTGGCGGGCGGGTCCTCCCCGGTGGCGGTGTTCATTGGTCGTGGTCCCCTGAGCAGATGTGACTGCTAGCGGGCGGGTCCTCCCCGGTGGCGGTGTTCATTGGTCGTGGTCCCCTGAGCAGACGTGACTGCTAGCGGGCGGGTCCTCCCCGGTGGCGGTGTTCATTGGTCGTGGTCCCCCTGGGCAGATGTGACTGCTGGCGGGCGGGTCCTCCCCGGTGGCGGTGTTCATTGGTAGTGGTCCCCCTGAGCAGATGTGACTGCTGGCGGGCGGGTCCTCCCCGGTGGTGGTGTTCATTGGTCGTGGTCCCCTGAGCAGATGTGACTGCTGGCTGGCGGGTCCTCCCCGGTGGTGGTGTTCATTGGTCGTGGTCCCCTGAGCAGATGTGACTGCTGGCGGGCGGGTCCTCCCCGGTGGTGGTGTTCATTGGTCGTGGTCCCCTGAGCAGATGTGACTGCTGGCGGGCGGGTCCTCCCCGGTGGTGGTGTTCATTGGTCGTGGTCCCCTGGGCAGATGTGACTGCTGGCGGGCGGGTGCTCCCCGGTGGTGGTGTTCATTGGTCGTGGTCCCCCTGGGCAGATGTGACTGCTGGCGGGCGGGTCCTCCCCGGTGGCGGTGTTCATTGGTCGTGGTCCCCTGAGCAGATGTGACTGCTAGCGGGCGGGTCCTCCCCGGTGGCGGTGTTCATTGGTCGTGGTCGCCCTCTGATAACGTGTCGGCAGATCTGACCTGGTCTGAGGTGCGGGTCCTGTCCTGTGGCGGCTGCCGCTGCTCCTCTGATGACGTGTCGGCAGATCTGACCTGATCTGAACACGCCGCAGACCCGGCCAGTGCGGCTGGTCACGCAGAAGCCGCGTGGTCACAGGTGGCCGCCTCGACTTACCGTGGCAGCCGGGCTCGATATTATTCAGTCGGCTGGTGGCCCGGAAATGGTCAGCTGCCGAGACGGAGCACAGCCACACGCTGGTCTGGTGCTGTGGGCTGGCCAGTGCAATCGGACTGACCTATCGGACTGGGTAGCATACGCAATCGAACATAATCGCTGCAGTCAAAACTAGAAGGGAAAGCTGCAATCAATCAGTATCAATGTCAATTCACTGAGAAACAGGCACATGGAGTACTCAGTACTATTTGAGCGCACATCGCCAGAGCCCACTGATTACTCCGCCGTGCCAGTTTTGGCCAGACTGACTGCTGGTTATTGCAGTTTATTTTTCATTTTCGTAGGGTGACACCCGTCGCTCTTTTCGCATTTAGTTTCCCAGTGGGGTGACACCCGTCGCCCCACCTGGTGTTTTCGTCGCCGTATTTCTGTTCCCTTTGTTCTGCGTGTTTATTTAGATTTCGTTCGGTATGGTTTTTTTCCCCGTGATGAGGAAAAAGAGGAAAAAGGATAATGACCCCAACTCGCCACAGGACTCTGAAGCAGAATTTCCTCCTCTGACCACACCCGACGACCATCGCACGAACACGGACTTGGCCTCTGATGTTCCCTCACCGAATACGACCGTTGATGAACCACGCCGGATGATTCCACTCGATGACGCCATGGAAGCCCCCTTTGCGCCTCGCCGACCCCTGTTCATTCCAAGATCACGAACCCGCCTCGCAATCCAGATCATACTATTACGCTCCACGCCGCTGACCCACGCCCGAACCAGACCACTCCCTCCCAACCTGAACCCATCGAACCCAACCTCGACAGTGCTGGTTCCTTTATAGTAGTCAAGCCTGTCGAGGAATCCGTTTCCTTCCGCAGAATTCACGTTTTCTGGCCGACCAAACAACTCCTCTCCATCTGCTCCTTAACCAATTCTGACATCGAAGCCCTTGCCAACGGAACCCTTGTCATCAAAACACAAACCCGAGCCCAGACCAAAGCCCTCCTTCGTACCACCACATTTTGTGGTAAATCCGTCACCATTTAACTTCACTCCAACCGCAACTCCACCAAGGGCACCATCTTCGCGCCAGAGCTCCGCTTCATGTCAGAAGCGGATATCCAGACGGAGCTCAGGCCGGAGGGGGTGACCCACGTCCACCGCATTACCTCATTTAAAGACGGCCAGAAACGCGATACAAGCCTCCTTGTCCTTACTTTCAACTCTACAACTCTTCCCAAGACCCTCCTCGCCGGCTACATCCGATTCCAAGTTCGCGTATTTATTCCAAATCCTCTCCGCTGTTTTAATTGCCAGCGCTTCGGCCATGGCAGTAAAACTTGTCGCCAATCAGCCCGCTGCCCCAAGTGCGGAGAATCACCCCATCCTGATTCCACCTGCTCAAAGCCTGCCCACTGCCTCAGCTATAACACATCTGATCACCTCACCACTTCCAATCAATGCCAGTCTGACTTTTCCAGCACTATAATTTTACTTTTTTTCTTTCCACGGCACGAAATGGCCTGAGGAGGCCGAAGTGCCTAACCTAATACAATGAAAAATAACTATAGTCCCCCAGACCTGCCTGGTTATATGTAGGATACGACAATAAATGTGAGCTTTCGGCTATTACTTCAATCATAGTGATTATACATATTTTGCTACACCTACAAGAACATGAAAAAAACGACAGAGTGACATTTTTGATGAGCGACATGAATATAGCAGATCGCGTAATGATATGATTGTGCGCGTTCAAACATTGTAGATATATTCATACATTGTATATGTGAAGCCATATATATGTACAGATATGCAGATATAATATATTGAATTAGTGTGCTTGCAAAATGTACTTATGGGTTATGTACCTAAGCGCAAATGTACGTATGTTCAAATGTACGTAAACGCAAAAGTACGTAAGCGCCAATTATACATATGCGCAAAGGTGTGTAAGCGCAAATTTACGTAACCGCCAAAGTATGCAAGAGCAATTGTACGCATTAGCCAATGTACACACATTTGCACATACGTGCATTTGCGTTTACGTACATTTGATTAGGGACATGTAACATGCGTACATTTGTTTTTACGTACATCAACCATAAATATATTTGTCATATGTACTTTTTTGCTCAGGCATAACTTTGCTTACGTAATTCTGTCATTCGTACTTTTGTTCATACGTACATTTCCTTAAGTACATTTGCCACGCGTGCACTTTGTCACGTACATTATTTGTTTACGTACATCTGTCATATGTACATTTGTGCTTACCTGCATTTGGGTTATCTAAATTTGTATTTACATACATTTGCTGTAATGTTCTTTTACGTATATGTACATTTGTGCTTGCACATCCTTCCGCCAACGCACATTTGTTACACGCGCTTTTCCGTTGGCGTACATTTCCATTCATGCATATTTGCTCTTGAGTACTTTTCCATTTACGTATATTTGCACTTGTGTGCATTAGCTTGTAGGTACATTTGCGCTCACGTAAATGTGTGGCGACGTATATTTGCGCTTACGTGCTTCTGCGCTTACGTACACTGGACCGTAAGTACATTTGGGCTTACGTACATTTACAATAACGTGCAATAGTGCTTATGCATTTTTGCGCTTACGTACATTTGTGCACACGTACATTTGAGCCTTCGAACATTTGCGCCTACGTATATTTGCTCTTACGTCATCTGCCATACGTACATTTGCTTACGTACATATGTCATGCCTATATTTGTTCTTACGGACATTTGTCCTAGAATTGGTGAGTGCAGATGTTATCAGACCACACCGTCACAATGGTCACATTGGCTGAGTGGAAGGAGGCCATTAACCTCGATTGACCTCTGATAATATTAATCGACGAAGCATGTGTTCTATGACATGATTTGGCTCTGAATTCAAATTGCCCATTGTATTATTGAAAGAACTGAATTAGTCAAATTCAAATGTGCATAAGCCATTTTATATCACGCTGTTTGTAAATTGTGAGAGTTTTTATCTGATCTGAACTGCATTTCGTAACTTTTATCTGTAAATTGCGTGAGTTTTGATCCGACCTGAATTCGCAACTATGCACGTTGCTAGATCAGGTGGAGCAGTCAGAAGTTCGCACGAGGATCAGTTACCCTCTAGTAATATATCGCACCTCGATCCCAAATAGTGATGCTATATCGCGTGGTGATAGAATATCGCGTGGTGGTCCCCGAATCGGAGATGACGAAATGCGTTCGACAGGCACTGGCAACATTAACCCCGTGGCCACCCTATGAAAAGAAAAAGCTTTAAAATTGTTTTACCACTCCCCACAGCTCTGAGATAGTTCCAGAGCCACCGCTCTTGATGTGTGCCTGGTTCTTTCTAATCGCACATGAATACGTAGATAGTACGTTTGGCTATTGGCTACTGGATACAATCCCTTTGGCCAGCTTTCTCCATTCCGAAAGTATGGCATGAAACCGGTAGAGATGTTATAGGTAGAGGCAGAGTCCAGAGAGGAAGATGACCACGAATGAATGCGGGGTAGGTTAGGGTGAGCGCATGTGATCGACCACAAGCATGCCACACGCTGTTTTAATATTTAAGGAGCGCTGACAAAGCAACGTTTTCCCCGCCCAAAACAACGATACTCCAGTCACTGGGAATGGGTGTACCTGCAGGCCAGACCAGCGGCGGCGTTCTCTAGACTCTGGGAATGGGTGCATCTGCCCTCAGACCGGTGGCGGCATCCTCTCGACTCTGGGAATAGGTGTATCTACAGGCCAGACTAGCGGCGGGGCGTTCTCTCAACTCTGGGAATGGGTGCGTCTGTTGGTCAGACCAGAGGCGCGAGCGTACCGATTTCCGATGATCGGCGGCGTTCCCGCATTTCGTACTCTCGTTGCCTGCATTAGCGCCGTCACCCGACACGAACAGGATGGGGCGGCGGACATCTGCGCGTGCGGCGGCCGGCATCTGCCTGTGCGGAGGCCGACATCTGCCTGTGCGGCGGCGGACATCTGCCTGTGCGGCGGCCGACATCTGCCTGTGCGGCGGCAGACATCTGCGCGTGCGGCGGCAGATAGCGGACAGTCGTCGCCACCATCAACAGAGATTGTCGCCGCGCGTTGCTCGTCGCTCCACCATATGCGGCGGGTTGGCGGCGCTTCGGCAGATGTGTGTGTGTGTGTGTGTGTGTGTGAGTGAATTTTGCCAGACTGCCACCGTGTGGTGATGTCGGCTGTTTCCGGTAGTGTGTAGATGAATGTGGTGGTGGGTTACGGTTTATGGAACAACGTGGTCGGGGGTAGAAGGAATAGGATAGGTAAGGTTGACTTGAAGTAAGGTGCCGAAGTTAGGTAGTTGAAGATGGCAGAGTAGAGCTGGGTAGAGGTGTGATGGGCTGTCCTGAAGTTGAGGCTGTAGGTTGTTCAGATGCTGAAGAAGGCGCAGTAGTGACGAATGACGAGAAGAGAAGCAGTCCGGACGGTGCTGCTAGGGGTGTGGGGTGCAGAGGGGGGTGGGGGGGGGGGTCATCGCCTTTTGGATTAAACATTGCAAGAAAACATATATGCACTTTGGGATCATGGATTTTTTTCCCTTGATATATGTATGCATGCGTACACATATTCGATTTTTTTTTATCCCCATGTCTCTTTTTGTTACTTTTTTGTTTGTTTGTTTGTTTGTTTGTTTGTTTGTTTGCTTGTTTTTTTTCTTCACAATTGTTCCAATATGCGTGTTGTTGAAAGGAAGTGGAAGAAATGTTCGTGCAATGTTGGGTGTTCATCGTTGAGAAGCGTGGTGAGGTTTAGTGGGAGGTGGTTTGTGGTGCAGTAGTTTGTGATGTGTTGTCTTTGGTTGTTGTACTTGGTGCAGTATATGAGAATGTGTTTGATTGTAAGTGTTCGGCGACATGTTGTGCATTGAGGTCGTGGTTGGTTTAGAATGAGGTAGGAGTGTGTGAGTGCTGTGTGTCCGATGCGAAGTCTTGTCAGTATCCTTTCTTTGAGTCTGGTGTTCTGATTGATGGTGTGCCAGTGTTCGCATTTTGGATGTATATCGTGGAGTTGTGTTCCTGTTCTGTCCCATGTTTCTTGAATGTGTTTGTTGATTGCCTGGTGTATTGTGGGGTAGTAGTCGGATTGTGAGAGTGGGCAGTTTGTGGTTTGTTGTAGTGATGTGGCTATGTTTGCTTCGGTGTCTGCATGTTCGTTGCCTTGTATGTTTGTGTGGCTTGGTATCCAAAGGAGGAGTGGTTGTTGTCGAATGTTTAGTTTGTTATGTATTTGCAGTATTTTGGGGATGAGGGGCTGTTTGGAAACGGTGTAGGGTGGTATGCTTTGTATTGTTGATTTTGCGTCTGTGGCTATGATGTTGTGTTCTATGTTTGTGTTGTAGATGGTACAATAGGCCGAATATATTGCGTATATTTCTGATGTGTAGGTGGATGCTGTGTCCGGCAGACGGGCCCGTAAGATGACTCGGGGCGGTGCTTGTCTGGTGTACAGCACCGCCGCTGAGCCCGTCTGGTGTGTGTGTGATTTGGAGCCGTCGGTGTAGATGATGTTGTAATTTGCGTATTGTGATATGAATTGGAGGAAGAGTTTTTGTATTTCTGCATCTGTGTATGTACGTTTTGGTTTGTCTATTAGGAAGTGTGTTGTGGGGGTTTGGTGTTTCCACCATGCTTTAGGTGGTGGGAGTGGTTTTGAGGTGGGTAGTGCGAGGTGTAAGTTTCTTACTGTTGTTGAATGCGGCATCCTATTGTAGTTTTGAATGGTACTTTTTCATGAGTTGGTATCTACGTTTGGAGCGGATTTTTAGTGCCTCAGTGCATGG
Source organism: Ashinkailepas kermadecensis (assembly GCA_034440615.1). Lineage (NCBI taxonomy): Eukaryota > Metazoa > Arthropoda > Thecostraca > Neolepadidae > Ashinkailepas > Ashinkailepas kermadecensis. The sequence goes on along the minus strand of JAOTOM010005186.1, from coordinate 922,005 downwards.
ATGTTGTCTAATGAGTTGTGTTTTGTAGTGGTATCTGAGTAGTGCTTCTGTGCGTCTGTGTTGTAGTTCTGGTATGTGGTTGTATATATGAAGAGCGAGGGAAGGTGAGGTTGTGTATGCTCCTGTGGCTATCTTTAGGCATTGGTATTGAAGAGAGTCTAGGATTTTTGAGGTTTGATTTAGCTGCGTTTTCGAAAAGTGTTGACTCGTATTCCATGATTGGTCGAATGATGGATTTGTATAAGGTCAGAAGGGAATTTCGGTCGGAACCCCAATCTGTGCCGGATATTGCTCGTAAGATGTTTATTCTTTTGGATGCGCGTTTTTGGATGTTGAGTATGTGTGGTTTGAAGGTGAGTTGAGGATCTAAAGTGATGCCTAGGAATTTGGCTGTGGTAACAAATGGTATGGGAGTGTTCTCTAGTTTCAGTGGCTGTGAATATGTGTGTCGCGTATAGCCAAAGATCATGCATTTGGATTTGTGTGGTGCAATGTGTAGGTTTAGTAATGGTAGCTTGTCGTAGAGATCTGTTAGTGCGTTTTGTAGCATTGTTACTGAGTGGGCCGGTGATTCTTGTGATGTCCAGAGTACGATGTCATCTGCATAGAGTGCAATTTTTACTGGGAGGTTGTCGGGGACTGAGTTCAGGCCGAGAATAAAGAGGAGGGGGCTGAGAACTGAGCCTTGCATCATTGTTCGTCGGCACAACCGCCGTTCAGACAGGAAACCAACTGTCAACAGTTGTGAAACATTACATACCTACCCTAAATAAATAGTCCATGCGAAATGTTGTCCGAACGTCACGCCTGTTACGGTACGGCCCTGGCTTTGTGAAGCAAATGTTCGATGATGAATGACTCGGAAGCGCTTTTCCATTGTCAGTGAATTTACCGTTTAGGTGCCCGCATCATTTCAATCACATTGTTCTGACCGCAGCTCGCGAGTTACATACAGGATGTGCCACACCTTTTCAGATGCGAAGCATAGCGATTCAATGCTCTTCCTCGAACTGCAGATAGCAGACAGCGGTGTTTGTACAGGTTTTATGTCTCCAGAAATTAACAATGTTACGCATGAAAATATTACTGCTCATGCTTCGCACCATCTGACACTGACGTGATTTCAATTTGCAATTTGTTTGTCGTTTAAATCCGGTCAATCTGCTGCTATTCTCTTGAAAAAAAACTAAATGTTGACGATGGTTCAGAAACTGTTGACTGCGCACCGTTCTTGGTTCCCGTAGCATTTTGAAAACACAGCTTGTGTGCAATGGACTTGAAAAATACAGCGCCATTTCTTCCTTTATAAATCAGACCAATTCGTTCCTGTAGGGCGGAAATAGGCTGAAGGTGCAGATGCAGGAAATGTTTACTTTCACAAATTCAGAACCTTTGGAGTTTCCCATGCCCTGTGACATGATCTGTGGCATTAATCACAGCATTCATACCTCGGTCCAGTTGTTTCGAACTCTGAAAATAATCCATGCATCCCTGCTTGGCCTAAACAGGGGCGGAGTCAAGAGGTCACAGCGGCATATGTTCTCTCCTGAATGGAGATACGGCGCCCACCTGATTGGTAAACGGCTCCCGCAGGAAAGCTTGAGTGTGCACACCCTTGAAATGTTATATCAATCAGTGGCGCCCCTCCAGATAAGTGACCTCGGTCAAAATTCCTGGATTCCTCTGTGACCTGACTAATGATGCCGTTGCCTTCGGTAGGCCAGTGGTCCATCCCGGCCACCTCCGCCGGGTCTGGCGACCGGCCGACTTTATGTGTGCCACCTGCCAGCCACCTACCACCTGCTGCTACACCATCTAGCACTACCTACTGCACCTTCTACCACCGCCTACTACACCACCTACCACCGCCTATTACACCACATATCACCGCCTACCATCGTCTATTACACCACCTACTACCGCCTACTACACCACCTACCACCGCATACGGAACACACGCCGGTGTTGGCCCTCTACTACCCTCATCACCCCTCACCAGACACCGGGACACACGCCGGTGTTGGCCCTCTACTGCCCTCATCACCCCTCACCAGACACCGGGACACACGCCGGTGTTGGCCCTCTACTACCCTCATCACCCCTCACCAGACACCGGGACACACGCCGACAACCCGCACCTGGAAGCGCACTATTCGCCGCCTTGCAATCTTGACAAAGGACTTTCAAGACGCTCCTTCAACACCAGCCGGACTATTCCATTGTGGCAGTGTTCTCCTGCTTGGTGCAGAATGGTCAACTTGACTGCACGCAACCCCGTAGTCTGGCCAGACGGCCGAGACGAGTCGGCCATTCAGCGCTAGAGGGGAGGGGGGGGGGGCGAGTGGCCACTGCCGTCCGATCATCCCGCCAAGGTCATCGGTCACACGTGCATTTGCCGGCCACGTCGTGACTGGCACCGGACAGCCTGTGCAAACGGAGCGTCCCATTCATGCCGCCCAACACGGCGTGACAACACGGCGTGACGACACGGCGTGACAACATGACGGGACAACACGGCGTGACAACACGGCGTAACATACGGCGCGACAATGCAGCGTGACGATACGGCGTGACATCACGGTGTGACAACACGGCGTGACATACGGCGTGACAACACGGTGTGACATACGGCGTGACATCACGGTGTGACAACACGGCGTAACATACGGCGCGACAATGCAGCGTGACGATACGGCGTGACATCACGGTGTGACAACACGGCGTGACATACGGCGTGACAACACGGCGACATTAATTAAGTATGCCGACCCGTTCAGTGACGAACGAGCTACAGTCCAGCGACGTCCGGTCACATCAGTGTGACATCATGCCGAGAACCCAATGTCCTCGCAAGACTATCCGAAATTGTTTAAAAAAATCGTAAATTTCCCTTCAGTGTTGTTCTCTAAGTCACTTTGATGGAAGAGCATTTCGCTAGTGAGTGTTGCTCCGGTCGGTAACGTTCGGCTCAGCTTGCTCCAAGCGGCGCCCCCTGAGCCTACACTGTCGGCGGTCCCAGACGGTACCCCTGAGCCGACACTGACAACATCAGTCATTGCCAGAGAGGCACGTCACCCCCAACCAGCATGGCCAAAGCCGGCTGTTGAGACGCCGAATTCACCTTTGCCGCCGCTCATCGACGTAAAGCTACAGAATAGACGGCAGTCTTCTCTCAGAAGAAATTTCAATGGACTGGAGCGCATGCGCACATGCGCTCCGGCCTGTGGTGGACTGCATGGTGCAATAGGCACTGGAACAGCCGACATCACCACCACACACCCATATCCTTTGTAACCACAACAAAATTCTCAGGTATCACACTAGACCCACGACTCACATTTCGGCCCCACATTCTAAACATTCAAAACGAGCCTCAAAAAGAATATACCTATTACGAGCACTTTCTGGAATAAACTGGGGATCCGACCGAAACACACTACTGACATTATACAAAGCAATCATTCGACCAATCATGGAATACGGATCCCCACTCTTTGAAAACGCAGCCAAAACAAACCTCCACTTTCTAGACACACTACAACACCAATGCCTAAAAATAGCTACCGGAGCATACATCACTACACCTTACCTCGCACTCCACATATACAATCACATACCAGAACTCAAACACAGACGCACAGAAGCACTACTTAGATACCACTACAAAACACAACTCGTCAAACAACACCCATGCACTGAAACACTCAAAATACGCACCAAACGCAAACACCAACTTATGAAAAGATCACGACTTAAAACCACAATAGGATGTCGCATACACCAGCACGCAAATAGTCTACAAATCACACTTCCTATAATACAACCACTAACACCACCAACAGCATGGTGGAAACACCAAGCGCCCACAACACACTTTCTTATAGACAAACCAAAACACACATACACAGACGCAGAAATACAACAACTCTTCCTACAGTTCACAGCACAATACGCACACTATAACATCATATGCACGGACGGATACAAAACACCTACACAGCAGACGGGCTCAGCGGCGGTGCTGTATTCCAATACAACACCGCCCCAAGTCATCTTGCGGGCCCGTCTGCACGACACAGCATCCACATACACTGCAGAACTCTACGCAATCTTTTCGGCTTACTCCACCATCTACAACACACAAATGGAACACAACATCATAGCCACTGACGCAAAATCAGCACTACAAAGCATAACACCCTACACGAAATTCAAACACCCACTTATCCCCAAAATACTCTACATACACAAAAAACTAAGCATCCAACAACGCCCACTACTCCTCTGGATCCCAAGCCACACAAACATACATGGTAATGAACACGCAGACACAGAAGCAAACCTAGTCACAACACTACAGCAAACCACGCAATGCCCATACTCACAATCAGACTACTACCCCACAATACACCAAGCCCTCAACAAACACATACAACAAACCTGGGACACAACAATAACACAACTCCACGAAATACACCCCAAACACGAACAATGGCACTCCATCAACCAACACACCAGATTCAAAGAATGTACACTAACACGAATACGAACAGGACACACAGCACTGACACGTTCATACCTCATCCGACGTCAACCGAGACCACAATGCACAACATGTCATCGAACACTCACAATCAAACACATACTCATTTACTGCACCAAATACAACCACCAAAGACAACCTATCACCAACTACTGCGCCACACACAACATCCCACTAAACCTCACCACTCTCCTCAACGACGAACATCCAGCACTACACAAACATGTCTTCCACTTTCTCTCTATCACACGCATACTACAACAACTGTGAAAAAATGGGGGAAAAAAGGAAAAAGAAGAAGAAAAGAAATGAAATAAAAATACAAATATATGTTACTAAAAGGGGAAGGGGGGAAAAGATTAACAAAATAGCCGAAAACGAAAAACATGACACTGATTAAAAAGAACAAGAAACGAAAAACACAAATATACCCCAAAGACAATGTTCTTGCAATGTTATTCAACCAAGGCGATGACCCAACCCCAAACCCCCCACTACACCCCGTACCCCAACTTGGCACCGTCCGGACTGGCAACTCTTCTCAACCGCATCATCTTCGGACCTCGACAAACTTTACTGTACTTCTGCGAAACCCAGCTCTACTCAGCACACTCCAAGAATCTACTTCGGCACTGCTCAACAAATCAACACCCTCTTCCACCCCTCGACTAATCCCCCTACCATACCCTTCACCCCTTTATACCTATTAACGCTAACATAACACACGGAAACAGCCGATATCACCACACGGTGGCAGGCTGGCCAAATTCAACACACACACACACACATCACCACACGGTGGCAAGCTGGCAAAACCCACCCACACACACACATCACCACACGGTGGCAAGCTGGCAAAACCCACAATAGGCACTGGACGGACGCAGGGCGTGGCCAGTTCCGGGCTCGCTGATTCACTTCCGCTCCCACGAGCCGGCAGCAGCGTGCGTGACGTCATGTGCGAGGGGCGGTGAGACAGGTGGCGGCAGACAGGGGTGTACACTCGACACTGGTGAGATACGGCAACCCCGGTGTCCGTGACATCATGTGAGGGGTGAAACAGGTGGCGGCAGACAGGGGTGTACACTCAACACTGGTGAGGTACGGCAACCCCGGTGTCCGTGACATCATGTGAGGGGTGAAACAGGTGGCGGCAGACAGGGGTGTACACTCAACACTGGTGAGGTACGGCAACCCCGGTGTCCGTGACATCATGTGAGGGGTGAAACAGGTGGCGGCAGACAGGGATGTACACTCAACACTGGTGGGGTACGGCAACCCCGGTGTCCGTGACATCATGTGAGGGGTGAAACAGGTGGCGGCAGACAGGGGTGTACACTCAACACTGGTGAGGTACGGCGACCTCGGTGTTCTTGACATCATGTGAGGGCTAGACTTTAGTAATGTAGCCGGGACAGTGATGAGCATAGCGAATTATCGAAGAATATGAGCCGATACTTCAATCGCTTTGTGTTAAATTTTCCAATCCCACTTCGTTCAGTAATTACGTAGAAGGCGTTTGGTAGATTGGACCCGTTGTGGTTCGAGCCACTCTGTTTTGCAGTACGTTCAGTCGTCAGGTGTCTGGACATGTCGAGGGTCCATCGTAAGCAAGGTCACAGGCGCCGAATAACGGTGCAATGGAAGTGGAATATATTTGTGCCAGCATGCTTGGTGGAAAAAGCGTAGATGTGGGCATGGGTGTCGACTTGTATGCTTTTGATGGAGCCTTGGCCCTTCGGCTGTTGGATTGGCCCCCTCAATAATTTCTACTGTTAACATGGAACATATGGGGTGAGCATCAAATCCATTTCTTGTTGTTTCTCCCACTATAGTGAATGCCCTCAGTATACCGGCGCTCTGGGTAACTATTTTGGTTTGGTGTGTTTTGAAGGTGTTTCGTTACACTTTTTCATTAATTGTGTGCTGAAGTTTCTATCCTTGCGGTAGCAGCAGGGCCCATGTTGTATCAGTATCGATGAAGCGTGGTGACACGGTTCTGTGAGAGCCCAGCAGCCTAATGTCAACTTGAGAGACGGTACCACCAGGTGTCGCCTTGCCTCCCAAATAATTACTCGTGACTTGTGTTCTTAGTTTTGCACTCATGGATCGTATTTTCCTTGTATATTTTAAGTTTTCATCTAAGAGCGAAAGCTGCTTTTTCAACTTATATTTCCACTTGTTCCATTGTTCCCCGTTGATATTCTGTGAGAGTGAAAAAATTATGACCATACTTTGGTACAGCTTGCAAGAAATTGCCAAGATTGGTGTCAGTAAAGCTTAGCAGGACACTATTACAGCACACTTTTAGTCCGGGCTGTTCAACGTTCTCAACTGCGCTTGCTCTATCTGAAAGTCAACTGTTTCTGTTTGTCAACTGTAAAGCCGTGACAGTGTTAGACTGTGTAGCTCCGCGACTTATCTCTCCATCATGGAGAACACGAGAGCATGGCAGAGCATCAGTCCATCTTATTTCCTCTGCCGGTGTGTGCCGTCGCCAATGGCGACGCACCAAACACATCGGTCGGCGCTACGCGATGTCGTGCTGCTGTCATGTTCTCAAGTACGATTGAAAGACGCATTTACTTGTCCAACGGTACACTGTCGATGAAAACAGATGACGTGTCACGGTCGCATGCATAAGCTTACCTGGGGCGGTCTGGAACGCTTTCACGTGCTGTGGGAGGTACTACACCGTCAGTCTGTTGTAAATACAGGAACTTCTTTGTGTGTTCCTACTCTCTGTTGAATGTCTCTAGATGTACACCAAATGTTCTATCGACCTCCATCCACACGTGTTTTATGTTAGCATATGGCGTCTCACTAGTGCTAAACGTATATTCTGTCGTACCAGAAACGCTCCTGTGCGAAACGTATCTGTAATGAACTTATTGAGAAGCTTACCTAGAAGACTAAGCTTAATGGCATTCACTGGGGCACGGCTGAACAAATATATTTCATATTGTGCACACCTGAAAATTTTGAAAGACTTTGGCGTTGCATGCAACGCCAAATGGATGGAGGGGAGGGGATTTTCCTCTTTAGTATGCCACTGCGGCTGCTCAACGTATTTTGTTTATCAGGTCCGCAGTCCCGAAAGAAAGTCCTCAGGAGAACTTTCTTTCGGGACCTGTTCTGGATTTTCCGGTACTCAGGTCGACTCGATAAACACCCTTTGTGATTTCTTGGGGTTGACTTCCATTTTTGTAAGCCTCCTGCGCGATATTTGTGGGCCCCGGTACGATTCTTCGGGCTCCCGGTGCATTTTTATCGGTGCTCCAACGTGCTCTCGGTGCTCTCGGTGACCAACGACCATAAAAGCAATCCATATATAAATTTGACATGCACATGCAGCTTACAAGCTTCTCAGAAGATTCACTTTCCTTTTGCAAAGAGGAAGCACACATTCGTGGGCGGTCGTGTCGGCACATTGACGGAACTTTAACACGCGCACTGGAGGGGGGGGGGCGAAATCCGCCCACCCCTCTGATTTTTCGTAAATAACTGCAGATTTGAACGGTCCATACACGCGATTTTATGCGTACCTGCTTAGAAATGAACGGCGCGTCGTTTGAAGCAAGAAAAATGGAAGTCGGCCGAACATTTTCAAGTTAGGCTCCGTTAAATAAAAAAAAAAATGATAGCGCCAGACCACAAAAATCGGCGCTGATGCGCTTCCCGTATATTCGCAAGAGGGAAGTGTTCTAGGCATCACTAACGACTTGTTTGATGTATATTGATTTGCTATATAGTTTCAAGGTCATGTTAGGTCACCGAGGTCAAGTCAGGTCAAGTTCATGACAGGTTAATGGAACCAAACTTGATCAACTGGAATGTTGCCATAAATGCACTACTGTTTGTCATTTGTACTGTTTGTCATTGCGTTTCCACACTTTATTCATGTACTTCACTCCTTTCTTCACGAAGCCGATTGCTCCGAGCTGCCCGACGGAGCAGTCGGGCGGGCGGCCCGGTTCCGGTAACTGTAACAGGTAAATGACCTGATAAAGTGGTGCTATATAGGTGACCTGAGGTCAAATGTTGGGTCTAACATCTGCATTACATCATTAGTAATGTCCAAAACATCATTGATGCCCATTTTGGAACATTTCAACACAATCACAGCGATCCATAACGATGACAAGCCAAGCCACGAAAAACCAGAAAATTGTGCAAATTTGACCTCATTTGACCTTGAAGATATTGACCTAAGGTCATGAAATTTCCACACAATAGAGTTCATTACCCTACCCATCCACCCTGCGAATTTCGTTCCTCCAGCTTTTCTAGGAGCCGAGATCTTATGGGGGCGGAATCCGCCCCCCCCTCCAGTGCGCGTAATTTTCAGAGGCCCTCCAGGGTGCGTGTTAAGCTTTCAGTCAAAGCCCTGCCGTTGAGCTTGAATTATCGGATCGGGCGGTTGGCCCAGAGTTTACGCAACAAGCTCGGCTTAGTATATAACTCTAATCCATAATATAGGGTTGTTTCTTCCCTGTAACAAAGTTAGGTTTTGGGGCATCTAAATCCCAGTCATTCAGCCCCCTACCCCCCAACGTTCAATGCCGGGTGATGTGAATGTGGGTGTCTTGGATGATGAAATGTAATTTGGGCTGCAGCGCCCTGAGCCGGCCGGCTGTCTGAACAGTACGCCTTACCGAGCCGATTGTTGTGGGTCGCCTATCCGGTGCATCCTGTCGGAACAGCTCACGTGTGCAGCGCCAGGCCGAGCGAGGCTACCGAGGTGCCGTCTCAGCACTCGTTCCCACGTTAGGCCAGTCTCTGGATGTCATCAGAGGCGGCTCTGATATCTGACTCTGAGCTGACATTGTGTCTCTGATGTCTGATGTCAGAGAGCGCGCCCGCCTGCAGTAGTCTGCTATTGTTCTCGACTCGGGCACGACGTCCGGACCATGCGACGCAATAGTGACGTGTTGGTCACGTGGGACAGGCGTTGCCGAGGGTATCTAGCGACGGTACCGCGAGGCAGTAGGGCTCTCTTGGGGGAACGGTCGTGGTGGGCGGTCGCCCCTCGGGCGGCTCGCCGCCGCCTGGCCAGCCCTGACCCCACAGAGGTACGTCGGACTCTGCCTGAGAGTCACCACATCTGTCGAGATGTAGTTCTCTGATAGAAACTGTTGCACCTGTCTATCAAAAATGAAGCTACATTGTTAACGCTATATCACGCTGCGCATTAATGTCTGATCTTCGTTGCATTTATCTGTTGACCAATATGCACAATATAGAAGTGCTGGCTTTGGAAGTGCGTGTCAAGATGTGAGATGAGAGCTCGGAGATGAAGGATTCGAACCATTGAATTTATAACCGGGGTTTTAAATATCGCAAACGTCGAGGTCTGACTAAACTATCAACGTGCCAGAAGAGTTGCCCACCTTCAGGGATGGCCCTGAAAACTCCCCTACAACTGGTGATCCGTGACCCAGGATGTGGTTTTTGCAATTGATGTGTTCGTGACTGAGATGGAAGCTCTGCCTGAAATTGCCAATAATTCAGGATTGAATCTAATCATGGTGCCTGAGTTGAGTCGTCAGAGGAAGCCATCGTCAGAGAGGAGCAACTGCTGTCACCAGCCAACTGCTATCACCAGCCAACTGCTGTACCAGAGGAAGCCAGAGGCTTCAATGAAAATTCACAGCTGCAGCCGTCTTCACATCTGAAGCCAGTAAAACAGTGAGTCCGGGCATTCCCGAAATCCTGCCAAAACACCTGTATGAATTTTGGCCACTACTAGAACAGTGTTGTATAATTTTATAATATCGTTTTAGGTCTGCTGATCTTCGTATGCAATACTTGTAAATTATTGTGTGGACTCTTATACCAAAGTAAATTATTGTGTGGACTCTGATACGAAATTGAAACGTATACTTAGTGAAGCCTAATATTTGTGAGAATGATTTTGGAAAATGGTCGCTTGATTAAATATGAATAATTTGGGAAAATTATTACTTGATTAAATCAGTTGAAACGACAGCCAACAGTATTATTTAAATACGGCTCGAGATATGAGCTCATGGTTTGATGACAATATAAAACCATTCTTCAGTGAGTTATAATTAATTTTGTGAGTTGCTTAATTAATTAAAATGGAAAGATAGGTTAACTTAAGAGTAATGAAACATTGTTGAAATAGAGATTACATTCAACTGTAGTATTATACGGAACTCCAATGTACTTTAGAAATAGATGGTACCTACTTATAAAAATATTTTAATGATAGGAATAGATGATAATTAAATAGGACAGTCATATACAAATAGTTTTTGGGACTTGAATAATTCACCTTTAAGGGAATTTAATATTACAGAATTGATTTAGCTTTTGGAGATTAATTATTTGAAGTATTTTTATTTGAGGGAAATGAGATTATTGCCAGTAAGGGCATACATATTTTATTTGGTTGACACTTGTGAACAAATGAAATAAAATTATTGGGAACATGTATGTTTGTGTGTATATATGTTGGATACGATGCAAGACGAGTTTGAATTACTTAAGCATCAAGAGGCTTCTGGACTAGTATGTCACAGCCTATAAGTTATTTGGTTGGTACGCCACTTAGCTTGGGTTAAGCCGTTTGCTTCAGCTCCTGAGAGAGCTCTGACTGAAGCTTGATTAGCCTCTCAGTGCTGTCGAGACTTAGAGAGTCCAATGGCAGAGCAACGATTCATGCTGATCCCCGGTGTCTAGTGAGACACGCGAATGTTTGTGGAGAATGTTTGGTAGAAATCGTTCCCATTGCTCAAATCTTTGCATCTTTAGCTGAACCTTGACTGTCCAGGTCATATAATGAGCTCTTGTTTAGAGTGTACTTTTGTCTAGCTAACAGTGCCAACCTACAGTGACGCCACCTATACAGAAACTCCGGAGCGCGGATAGCGCCATCTATGGTGACAGTTACGGACGCCAATGACGCCGCCTGACAGAAAAAAAAATTGGTATGTCATATGTGGTGCCACCTATCGGGACTTCGGAATAACTTGACGCAAGTGGCGACACCTATATCAAACAGAGACTCAACGTGGATAGTGCCACCTATATGAAGGCTAGTCTGGATTGAGAGATATAGCTTGTGAAGTGTTGTATTAATTTTTGCTAGTGGCTAAAATGAATACTTAATCCTGGGAATCCGCCCCTGCGAACCGAGTCTTGTCTCCGACCTTCACAGCAAGTTAACCATTCCTACCTTTACACCCGGTGAAGAGAACATCAGCTGACTTCATCTGATCAACAGGAGATAGTCCTCGACAGGCTTGAGCTAGAGCAGTTCAAATCGTCACCACTTATAAATCTGCCACAGATAGATGACCGCGATCGAGACAGGTGCTGTTACAGCACTACCGGCCCTCTCAACGGAGCTGCGCTTCATGGCGACACCTGCTCACAGCTGGCGCCATCCGAGCTGCGCTGCCATGTAACCCTACCAGGCTACCTGCGCCTAACCGACTGGCGCTCTCGAGAACTTGAGCGGCATATGCTCGAGTGTGCCCGAGAGGCACACACAGGTGGGCAGGCCGACGCCTCGCCTTCCCTGCCACACTGTTGGTAGAATCCTCAGTGAACAACGAACGCTATGGTGATTCAGCACTTCTTCATCTTCGATCTTCGGCGGAACTTTAACTTTGGATTGGCTTTAATTGTAATAATTTAGGATGTGCATCGAATGAAACTCGTAGGACTTTAGGTATTGACACATCGTGTGATTGTGTTATGGCCGTGATCTGTCTAGTGGATCCCAGAATTGATCTGTGAATTCAATTCGCGATTTAGGACCTGCGTGGTGTGTTGTAACAAAGTTAGGTTTTGGGGCATCTAAATCCCAGTCATTCAGCCCCCTACCCCCCCAACGTTCAATGCCGGGTGATGTGAATGTGGGTGTCTTGGATGATGAAATGTAATTTGGGCTGCAGCGCCCTGAGCCGGCCGGCTGTCTGAACAGTACGCCTTACCGAGCCGATTGTTGTGGGTCGCCTATCCGGTGCATCCTGTCGGAACAGCTCACGTGTGCAGCGCCAGGCCGAGCGAGGCTACCGAGGTGCCGTCTCAGCACTCGTTCCCACGTTAGGCCAGTCTCTGGATGTCATCAGAGGCGGCTCTGATATCTGACTCTGAGCTGACATTGTGTCTCTGATGTCTGATGTCAGAGAGCGCGCCCGCCTGCAGTAGTCTGCTATTGTTCTCGACTCGGGCACGACGTCCGGACCATGCGACGCAATAGTGACGTGTTGGTCACGTGGGACAGGCGTTGCCGAGGGTATCTAGCGACGGTACCGCGAGGCAGTAGGGCTCTCTTGGGGGAACGGTCGTGGTGGGCGGTCGCCCCTCGGGCGGCTCGCCGCCGCCTGGCCAGCCCTGGCCCCCACAGAGGTACGTCGGACTCTGCCTGAGAGTCACCACATCTGTCGAGATGTAGTTCTCTGATAGAAACTGTTGCACCTGTCTATCAAAAATGAAGCTACATTGTTAACGCTATATCACGCTGCGCATTAATGTCTGATCTTCGTTGCATTTATCTGTTGACCAATATGCACAATATAGAAGTGCTGGCTTTGGAAGTGCGTGTCAAGATGTGAGATGAGAGCTCGGAGATGAAGGATTCGAACCATTGAATTTATAACCGGGGTTTTAAATATCGCAAACGTCGAGGTCTGACTAAACTATCAACGTGCCAGAAGAGTTGCCCACCTTCAGGGATGGCCCTGAAAACTCCCCTACATCCCTGGCCATGAAATAGTCTAGTTCGGACCAAGCGTACGCGATATTTAAGACCTCGGAATACGGCGGTTCGTAAAGACGACGGAGTTGACGTTCGCTCGACAAGGAAAACGCTTATTCTCTCTGGAGCCCTCGTCTGGCGGTCTCCGGGGCTTCTCTGTTTATTTCCTCCGCACACACATATATATAAACATGGCACTACCTACGTAAATACGTCCTCTAGGTACAAGCGGTGCTCTCATTGGTTAGCACAACGTGACACGCCAACCCAAAAGTAAACCGGGCTGGGATTGGCTCGGCTGTCCAGCGGCCATCTTCCGGGGTCAAAGTTCGCGGTCGCGTGCACCGAGCGAGTGACGACATTGGTTATCTGCAGACGGAGCCGCCGCCGGGGCGTGGCGGTTGGCCTGGCAACCCGCAATGATTCATAGAGGCCCTCGGTCGATGGCGGCACATCACGCGGCTGACGGCGTGCCAGAGTCAGCGTCGGGACATATTAGGAATGATTTAGAACGGGGTGACATTCCCAGACAGGCCGTCATCGATGCGCCCGTCCGGGCACGTGTCGCGCGCGGTCTCGAGGTGCATTGTTGGCATTCCAGAGGCTTGCTCGTTCGCAATAACTGTAACATCGTTACAATAATGCGACCCCAGTGAATGTGAAGGAAAAATATCCGTGTTTATCGTTATTGGGGTTTAGGGGGGCATCAACTGCATACGTTATTCAGCGCCCATCCGTGTTTGTTCTAATTCTAGGATCTTTTCCTTTGTGGCATAGAGGAGGCGTGCTGGACCCAGCTCCTGGAGTGCCTCCGTGCTGAGAAGGAGGAGTTCTTCGGGGAGGAGCGACCGGCAACTTGCCCAAATATACTGGAGGAAGATTGAGGTGCATGTCTGAAGATTGGTCGCACATTGGTCGCCATGCCCGCCGAGACCTCAGAGGCTTTCACCACATGGTCTGCAATCTTCCCTGTCTTCAATCTTAAGTTTCCTCATCGCGACGGTGCGAGATGCGTCGCAATTCTACTGTACCGGCGAGTGTTGGGCATTGTGGTAGGGGCAAAAATGCCACAGGCATCAATGCAGTTTTTTAAAAAGTAGAGGCCTGAAAAAAATGAAGGTAGCATTCCCCCACTCCCTCCCTAGTGCGGAGTTCGGAGTGCCGGAGCATAACGTGGCCGGCCCTCTCGGAGGGTATCCCCACGGGCTAACCCGCGGTTCCACCCGTGGACAGTCAGCATGTGTTTTTCCTGCATTGCCGCAGGCCAGTTTTGTTTTTGGTTATTTCATTTGCACATGGAATACTTGATAATAGGAAGACTGCTGCAATTTATATAATTATTTTATATTCTTGTATCGACGCACTGATCAAATAAGCTCGTCATCATGGCCAGTTGTTGCGCATAATCACACATGGTTTGGGAAAGGCGGTTTCAGTACAATCTTCGGATTGTCATCAGTTTTTTTATTCTGGTGCTATTCTATTTTTATTTTATTTTATTATACAGTGTGGTTTTCTTCTTTATATTCTACCAATGTTCACATTTTAAGTATGTACACATGTGACCAACCAACCTTAACACGACACTTCTGTGATACAGTTGACGTAAACGCGACCGATGATGCCAGGATGCTTGGGGATGAGGAAAGGGCAACAGATCAAAACATTGGATGGGAGGACAGAGAGATAGAGAGAGGGGATAGAGAGGGGGGAGAGAGGGAGGAGAGAGGGGGGGCAGAGAGAGACATTGACATCATCATCTCTCTCTCTCTCTCTCTCTCTCTCTCTCTCTCTCTCTTTCTCTCCCCGCTCTTTTTTCCCCTCCAATGTTTTGATCTGTTGCCCTTTCCTCATCCCCAAGCATCCTGTCATCATCGGTCGTGTTTACGTCAACTGTACCACAGAAGTGTCGTGGTAGGGTCGGTTGGTCACATGTGTGCATAATTCAAATGCTATGATTTATCAGTTATTTGCTATCCTTATTATTGAAATCATTTTTAAACCTTACCAGAATAAAAGGAGATGATGGCGATCCCGAGATGGGGCTGAATCCGGTCTTCCCAAGACCATGTTTGACTAAGCGCTTCAATTAGCGATGATCACGATTATATATCGTTGTCACCAACAGTAACGAGAATACATTAAGCTTATTGAATCAGTGTGTGAAAACAAGAAGAAATGACAACTATATGATTTGCAACAGTCTCGCTATTCCCAAACAGTTCAATTCCTGTTCTTAATTTATGATAGTAGATAGCGTTGTTTCCAGCATTAACCATGAGTAAATGATGATAAGATCTAGCTTTATGATTATGACATTCTAAAAGATTCCAAGCACTTGACTGGATATATTTTGCGACCAGGGAATTATCAATCAGTTTGATAATGCCCTGGTGGCGAAATGTATCTGGTGAAGTGTTCGTAATTTTAAAGAATATATCATGAGATATAAGGCTGCACCTGATCATTTACATTTTGTATCGGAAGCTCGCCTCCGTGCGATGTACCCTTCCATCAATTCGTTTGTATTTTCAAAGCATTGCGCCTCCGCCGCTGTCATCATCGCGTGTGCGCTTCTGCATTGTACATGTTCAATACACGTATGAATTTGCAGGATATGTAAGACTGCTTGACTGCCGGGATGAGGAACTTCGGGGGTGAGAGGCCGATAACATAGCCGTTATTAAGGAGGAAGATGACAATCTCATTCTCAAGATGGGCGTCGCATTGCCGGATTTACCTACAGGGACCACGTGCAGTTCGAGCCTTTGTGGTGCTCTGGCATACAGACATTATGAGACTATCTAGTCCTAGTTAGTACTGTGAATGCGCGGAGACAGATGAACCGGACGATTTTGCTTGTGATAGATGGAATTTCATGGATGTATGCAATGCGTAGTTTCATCAATGTATGTACCATGCAATCTGGATAAAGTCTGAAAGTCTGGATCTGAATGCAGGCCTGAAATGCGAGCTATACTTACTAACAGTGGCGCAGCCAGGATTTTCTTAAGGGGGTCACCCGCCCCCCCCCCCAAAAAAAAAAAGAGAAAAAAGTTAAGAAACAGAATGCCAAAATTTTGGTTTTAGGTGGTGAAAATAGACAAATGTATTGCTTCGTCTCGTGCATTTTTAGCTGATGGGGAGGGCGCTGCCTTCCCCTCCTTGGCTGCGCTTCTGCTTAATAAGTATGTGCTAATTTACTAATGTATACCTAGCTGCACTACAAGCACCGACTTCAGCAACGAACATAATGCTAGTATAAGTACCTCATTTGGCTTAGTGAATCAACTACCAAATTAGTTTTGGGCTACTTCCTCATTTGTTTATTAACTAGGACCTTGGTAAGCTGACAAGATAATCCTGCTTTTCCTACACACTGGCTAGTTATATCCTAGTTACCTAACAAGGAAAAGGCTCGTTAAATAACGAGTGGCAGCAGGAAGAACAAGCACCTAGTAGATGATACTCTAGGCTACTCCGTGTTGCAGAACGAAGCACAGCCTATGCAAATATGCGTTGACTAGGTACAAGGCAGGGATTGGGCGATTTGGTTTACAGTGCAACAGTTCATATTTCTGTGATTCGGCGCGGAATATTACAAGCAACAAGAAGGGCTCTCGCCATGGGCAGCTGAATTGCACGCTGACCATCATTTCCATGAATGCCATGATACCATAAACCTATATGATGCTTGCGATTTCCTGTGACCAATCATTCCTGTATCTTCGGTACATAGATGGTAAGTTCGGCATCGATCTGCATGACCCAAAATCTTCCGACGCCTACTTCAACTTTATCAATTATTTTCATCCTGCTATCAAGTTGGCAGTCGAACGCACCGACTCATGACCAAATCACCATGGATACCGTTTATAGATGCCCTTCTAACAGTTGCCATGGATGGACGATATACCGCAGACGGTGTGAACAGTGTCAATGTGGACAATGACAATATACGACAGATTCATACATCCAGCCTATAGCGGCACCGCTCGGTACGACATGATTTATACATCCAGCCAATAGCGGCACCGCTCGGTACGCCACGCGCGCCGTGTCAGCGCATCACATGCAAACTAAGCAGGCTGTGCTACTCACAGGTGTTGAAGGCGAAGCGCATCACACGAGCACGTGGTCATCTGGCACACGATCTCACGTATGTCACGCCAGATCGATCGAGACCGGGCAAACGGAGATTGATTTGCCGGTGTAGATAGATCAGAATTTGTAGAGATCCCAAGTTTCTTTAGAACTTGGGATATAGTGATCAGGGTGTCTCTTCATCTTTTTCCTAGTTTGATGATATCTTCCTCTAATAGGCTTAACCCAGATGGCCCCTATGGCTCATATTGAGCCTCAACAAGGCATGACTTAATGACTTTGTTGAGCTGACTATGTACAGCACAGGTGCGCTGCCGTGCACTTCAAGTTCGAACTTCAAACCATTTATGTAATGGGGCACTACATTATATCTTATCGCCAAATATTGATCACTCGCCGACCATTCGTATCATGTTGTCACCGAGTTGACAGCGCGGGAAATTAAAGCAGGACCGGTCGTCCACCAATTATAGTTGACCTGTCAGTTCTGCTGGTGGAATGGCCCGGGGTCTGATGACCCCTGCTGGGGGGGTGATTCCATTTTGCGGTCATGTTGGAAGTCATACTGCCAACACTCCCGTTCTGATATCCAGACTCGGTCACTGGCTAGGTGAGCGCATCGGCTCAGTCAATGGTGGAAGCACGCAAGCTGCCGCTCTCCGCCCTGAAATCAACACACAAGCTGCCGTTCTCCGCCCCCGAATCAACACGCAAGCTGCCGCTCTCCGCCCTCGAATCAACACACAATCTGCCGTTCTCCGCCCCCGAATAAACACGCAAGCTGCGGCTCTCCGCCCTCGAATCAGCACACACGCTGCCGTTCTCCGCCCCCGAATCAACACACAAGCTGCCGTTCTCGGCCCTTAAATCAACACGCAAGCTGCCGTTTTCCACCCTCGAATCAGCACACAAGCTGCCGCTCTCCGCCCCCGAATCAACACACAAGCTTCCGCTCCCCGCCCTTGCAGCCCGGCATCCCTAAGCTCATGTGAAAGCCACGCCCTCCTGGCTTCTGCAGAATATCATGCGTTATTAGTGTGCACAAGTGTTTCTCGGAAAAGAAGTTGAAAAGTGCGTGTGTGTGTGCGAGCGTGCGTGCATGCGTGCGTGTGTGTGTGTGTGTGTGTGTTTGTGTGTATGTATGTGTGTGTATATATATATATATATATATATATATATATATATATATATATATATATATATATATGTATGTGTGTATATATATATAGATATATATATATATATTGTGTGTATGTATGTGTGTGTGTATATATATATATGTGTGTGTGTGTGTGTGACACACACACACACACACACACCCCCGCATCCCCGCGTTCTCCGAGGTCAGCACTGAACAGACACTAGGGAAGCCCTCCGGCCGACACAAGAGAGTGTCGACAGCGGCGCCACGCCACTCGACGCTCTGTCGGCCGGCGGTCGCGCGCCTCTAAATAGTCGGACCGGACCGGCTGGCCAGCCGCCGCTCGACCGCCATTCACGCCAACTGTCCGGGCCGTGATTCACAAAATTGGCCGGCCACCGTGTCATTCACACGCGGCCAGTCTGGGTGGTGACTGCGCATCCTGCCGTGGCGGCAGCATCGCGGCAATTAGCCCCGTATAATGACGGCGATGTTGCGCGTGGTTGCCGGGGCTGCCGGCCGTTCCCACGCTGCCACGCTGGGCGGCGGCTCACACACGACGCTCTGACCTGTGGCGGCCTGGCCTGAGCGGTGCGGTGCGGTGGCCGGTGGCCGGTGGCCGGTGGCCGGTGGCCGGTGGCCGCGTATGAAGACGATCCGCTCTGACTGCGCTCGGAGCTGTCGGAGCTGTCGGAGCTCAGCCGGTCGTCGCTTCGCCGCGGCGGGTGGCTGCTCACCGCAGGCCGGACGCGGTGTGCCACCTCGCCAACATGGGCTATCCGGCTGTGAGCTGGGGTGGATCCCCTTCCCCACATCCGCCGTCAAAATATGCAGGCTATCGGGAAGAACAAAATAACGCCGGTCGAAACCGACGAATGTGGGGCATAAATTGCATGGGAATATCGGTAACCTGCTTGGAAAAGGTTCACCTTATAACTTTCCATTACTGCATTTTCTACTGAAAGCTGTCGCTCAAACATGGTGATCAACGATGTGCTTTCACGAACATTGCGCTTGTGCTGGGAGGGGTTTTCACATCACGGAAGGAGAATGGAAGGAAAATATACGCCATGTGTGAGAGTTCATCGTAGCTAGGCACCATACAATTGGTTTGAGATTTAATCGTGCTGACACCGTACAGTCGATTTGGGATTTTATCATAGCTGACACCGCACAGTCGGTTTCTGGCGGTAGCCACTGCCGGAACGACAGAAGCACTAACCTATCCGGTGCAAGCCGCTATCTATGGCAGGACGCGTTTTGGCGGCAGCCGCAAACGCGGTGCCCGCATATAGCCAACAGATGGGGGGAGGTAGGGGAGCGGGGACACAGCCGGCAGCTGTGTGCCGACACCCAGGTGTCCAGGTGGTGTCCAGGTGGGGTCCTGGTGGTGTTCAGGTGGTGTCCAGGTGGTGTTCAGGTGGTGTCCATGTGGAGTCCAGGTGGTGTCCAGGTGGTGTCCAGGTGGCTACAAAAGACATGAACTTACAGCCGCAGTATGTGTCATAAGACATGTGACATAGACATAAGCAAAGAAACTTCAGCACACAATTAATGAAAAAGTGTAACGAAACACCTTCAAAACACACCGAACCAAAATAGTTACCCAGAGCGCCGGTATACTGAGGGCATTCACTATAGTGGGAGAAACAACAACAAATGGATTTGATGCTCCCCAATATGTTCCATGTTAACAGTAGAAATTATTGAGTGGGCCAAGCTAACAGCCGAAGGGCTAAGGCTCCACCAAAAGCATACAAATCGACACCCATGCCCACATCTACGCCTTTTCAATCAAGCATTCTGGCACAAATATATTCCACTTCCATTGCACCGTTATTCGGCGCCTGTGACCTTGCTTACGATGGACCCTCGACATGTCCAGACACCCGACGACTGGACGTACTGCAAAACAGAGTGGCTCGAACCACAACGGGTCTAATCTACCAAATGCCTTCTACGTAATTACTGAACTAAGTGGGATTGGAAAATTGAACACAAAGCGATTGAAGTATCGGCTCATATTCTTCGATAATTCGCTATGCTCATCACTGTCCCGGCTACATTTCCAAAGTCTAGCCCCTCACATGATATCAAGAACACCGAGGTCGCCGTACCTCACCGGTGTTGAGTGTACACCCCTGTCTGCCGCCACCTGTCTCATCCCTCATATGATGTCACGGACACCGGGGTTGCCGTACCTCACCAGTGTTGAGTGTACACCCCTGTCTGCCTCTACCTGTCTGACCCCTCCCACATCACGGACACCGGGGTTGCCGTACCTCACCAGTGTTGAATGTACACCCCTGTTTGCCTCTACCTGTCTGACCCCTCCCACATCACGGACACCGGGGTTGCCGTACCTCACCAGTGTTGAATGTACACCCCTGTCTGCCGCCACCTGTCTGACCCCTCCCACATCACGGACACCGGGGTTGCCGTACCTCACCAGTGTTGAATGTACACCCCTGTCTGCCTCTACCTGTCTGACACCTCACACATCACGGACACCGGGGTTGCCGTACCTCACCAATGTTGAATGTACACCCCTGTCTGCCGCCACCTGTCTCACCCCTCCCACATCACGGACACCGGGGTTGCCGTACCTCACCAGTGTTGGGTGTACACCCCTGTCTGCCTCTACCTGTCTGACCCCTCCCACATCACTGACACAGGGGTTGCCGTACCTCACCAGTGTTGAGTGTACACCCCTGTCTGCCTCTACCTGTCTCACCCCTCACACATCACGGACACTGGGGTTGCCGTACCTCACCAGTGTTGAGTGTACACCCCTGTCTGCCTCTACCTGTCTCACCCCTCCCACATCACGGACACCGGGGTTGCCGTACCTCACCAGTGTTGAATGTACACCCCTGTCTGCCGCCACCTGTCTCACCCCTCCCACATCACGGACACAGGGGTTGCCGTACCTCACCAGTGTTGAGTGTACACCCCTGTCTGCCTCTACCTGTCTGACCCCTCACACATCACGGACACCGGGGTTGCCGTACCTCACCAGTGTTGAGTGTACACCCCTGTCTGCCTCTACCTGTCTGACCCCTCACACATCACGGACACTGGGGTTGCCGTACCTCACCAGTGTTGAGTGTACACCCCTGTCTGCCTCTACCTGTCTCACCCCTCCCACATCACGGACACCGGGGTTGCCGTACCTCACCAGTGTTGAATGTACACCCCTGTCTGCCGCCACCTGTCTCACCCCTCCCACATCACGGACACCGGGGTTGCCGTACCTCACCAGTGTTGAATGTACACCCCTGTCTGCCGCCACCTGTCTCACCCCTCCCACATCACGGACACAGGGGTTGCCGTACCTCACCAGTGTTGAGTGTACACCCCTGTCTGCCTCTACCTGTCTGACCCCTCCCACATCACGGACACCGGGGTTGCCGTACCTCACCAGTGTTGAGTGTACACCCCGTCTGCCTCTACCTGTCTGACCCCTCACACATCACGGACACCGGGGTTGCCGTACCTCACCAGTGTTGAGTGTACACCCCTGTCTGCCTCTACCTGTCTGACCCCTCCCACATCACGGACACCGGGGTTGCCGTACCTCACCAGTGTTGAATGTACACCCCTGTCTGCCGCCACCTGTCTGACCCCTCCCACATCACGGACACCGGGGTTGCCGTACCTCACCAGTGTTGAGTGTACACCCCTGTCTGCCTCTACCTGTCTGACCTCTCCCACATCACGGACACAGGGGTTGCCGTACCTCACCAGTGTTGAATGTACACCCCTGTCTGCCGCCACCTGTCTGACCCCTCCCACATCACGGACACCGGGGTTGCCGTACCTCACCAGTGTTGAATGTACACCCCTGTCTGCCGCCACCTGTCTCACCCCTCCCACATCACGGACACCGGGGTTGCCGTACCTCACCAGTGTTGAGTGTACACCCCTGTCTGCCTCTACCTGTCTGACCCCTCCCACATCACGGACACAGGGGTTGTCGTACCTCACCAGTGTTGAATGTACACCCCTGTCTGCCGCCACCTGTCTCACCACACCTCGCACATGACGTCACGCACGCTGCTGCCGGCTCGTGGGAGCGGAAGTGAAGCAGCGAGCCCGGAACTGGCCACGCTCTGCGTCCGTTCAGTGCCTATTGTGTGTGTGCGTGAGTTTTGCCAGCCTGCCACCGTGTGGTGATGTCGGCTGTTGTGTGTGTGTGTCGTGTTTGTCCAGCCTGCCACCTGTGGGAGATATCGGCTGTTTCCGTGTGTTAGGTCGTTGTGTTAGCATTAGGAGGTATAAAGGGGTGAAGAGTATGGTAGGAGTGGAAGTGGAGTGGAATTAGTCGAGGAGTGGAAGAGGGGGTTGATTTGTTGAGCGGTGCCGGAGTAGATTTGTAGGCGTCTTGAAGCTTGGAGTCGGCTGAGTAGAGCTGAGTTGAGCAGAAGTACAGTAGAGCTGGTCGGAGTCCGAAGATGATGTGGTTGAGAAGAGTTGGCAGTCCGGACGGTGCCAAGTTGGGGTATGGGATGTAGTGGGGGGTTTGGGGTTTGGTCATCGCCATAGTTGATTTACATTGCAAGAACCACATTCAGTCTTTGAGGTATATTGTTTTCTTTTCTTTTCTTTTTGTATCAGTATCATGTTTTTCTTTTCGTTTTTGGGTATTTTGTCATTTTTTTTCTCCTTTGTAACACATCTTTTTATATTTATTTCATTACCTTTTCTTTTTTTTCTTTTTTCTTTTTTTCCCCTTTTTCCCATTTTTCCCGATCCTTTTTTTCTTTCTTTGCTTCACACTTGTTCGAGTATGCGTGTGATAGAGAGAAAGTGGAAGACATGTTCAAGTAGTGCTGGATGTTCGTAGTTGAGAAGAATAGTGAGGTTTAGTGGGATGTTGTGTGTGGTGCAGTAGTTGGTGATATGTTGTCTTTGGTGGTTGTATTTGGTGCAGTAAATAAGTATGTGTTTCATTGTAAGTGTTCGGTGACATGTTGTGCATAGTGGTCGCTGTTGTCGTAGAATGAGGTATGAATGTGTGAGTGCTGTGTGTCCTGTTCGTATTCGTGTTAGTGTACGTTCTTTGAATCTGGTGTGTTGGTTGATGGAGTGCCATTGTTCGTGTTTGGGGTGTATTTCGTGGAGTTGTGTTATTGTTGTGTCCCAGGTTTCTTGTATGTGTTTGTTGAGGACTTGGCGTATTGTGGGGTAGTAGTCTGATTGTGAGTATGAGCATTGCGTGGTTTGCTGTAGTGTTGTGGCTAGGTTTACTTCTGTGTCTGCGTGTTCATTACCAAGTATGTTTGTGTGGCTTGGGATCCAGAGGAGTAGTGGGCGTTGTTGGATGTTTAGTTTTTTGTGTATGTAGAGTATTTTGGGGATAAGTGGGTGTTTGAATTTGGTGTCGGGTGTTATGCTTTGTAGTGCTGATTTTGCGTCAGTGGCTATGATGTTGTGTTCCATTTGTGTTTTGTAGATGGTGGAGTAAGCCGAAAAGATTGCGTAGAGTTCTGCTGTGTATGTGGATGTTGTGTCGTGCAGACGGGCCCGCAAGATGACTTGGGGCGGTGCTGTATTGGAATACAGTACCGCTGCTGAGCCCGTCTGCTGTGTGGGTGTTTTGGATCCGTCTGTGAATATGATGTTATAGTTTGCATATTGTGCTGTGAACTGTAGGAAGAGTTGTTGTATTTCTGCGTCTGTGTATGTGTTTTGGTTTGTCTATGAGAAAGTCTGTTTTGGGCGCTTGGTGTTTCCACCATGCTGTGGGTGGTGGGAGTGGTTGTGTTATAGGAAGTGTGATTTGTAGACTATTTGCGTGTTGGTGTATGCGACATCCTATTGTGGTTTTAAGTCGTGATCTTTTCATAAGTTGGTGTTTGCGTTTGGTGCGGACTTTGAGTGTTTCAGTGCATGGGTGTTGTTTGACGAGTTGTGTTTTGTTGTGGTATCTAAGTAGTGCTTCTGTGCGTCTGTGTTTGCGTTCTGGTATGTGATTGTATATGTGGAGTGCGAGGTAAGGTGTAGTGATGTATGCTCCGGTAGTTATTTTTAGGCATTGGTGTTGTAGTGTGTCTAGAAGGTGGAGGTTTGTTTTGGCTGCGTTTTCAAAGAGTGGGGATCCGTATTCCATGATTGGTCGAATGATTGCTTTGTATAATGTCAGTAGTGTGTTTCGGTCTGATCCCCAGTTTGTGCCAGAAAGTGCTCGTAATAGGTTTATTCTTTTTGAGGCGCGTTTTTGAATGTTTAGAATGTGGGGCCGAAAGGTGAGTTGTGGATCTAGTGTGATACCTAAAAATTTTGTTGTGGTCACAAATGGTATGGGTGTGTGGTCTATTTTTAGTGGTTGTAAGTTTGTTTGTCAAGTGTAGCCGAATAGCATACATTTCTATTTGTGTGGTGCTATGTGTAAGTCAAGTTAAATCTAAATTCGCTCCAAACTTCGTCAAAAATCATTTCCCAACATGCATTCCTGTTTTAGGTCCTCCACAATTTGAAATTCGAACGGTTTTCAGAATTTGCTCATCTCAACCATGAAGGTTCCGACTCGGATGTTTTTTTCAGGCGATGACCACTGGCGGATATCAGTGGTATGCAACCTCGTCGGTCCTGTGATAAATTTATAGTTTTTCTTCGCGATTTTGTCAAATAATTTTTTTCGAAATCAACGATACGTCGGCTCCAGTGTCCACGAGCGTATATGCTTTTTGGTCGCCTATATGAAGCCAAGCCATGGGTGTGTTCGCCTTAATATTAATATTAATATTAATTTGTTGGACACGTACCAGTTTCTGTTTACGTTTTTCGGGATCTCGCTTTTTCCTGACATTCTTCCTCTCTTTTCGCTTTATTTCCACTTTCTGAATTTTTCCAGCCCTATCGTGGTGGTCAGTCGCGACAGAGTTCGTCAGTTTTCCGACTGGCTGATGGGTCGAGAGCGGCACTGACGTCCGAGGTGACCTATTTGCTCGCACCTTACACAGATGGGTCTGCCATCTTGAGTCCAGCGATAAGCTGGGTGCTGGGCGGTGCTGGATGGTGTTCTCCACATTCTGGGGCCCATAGGGGGTCGTGGCTGAGGTGGTCCATAGTGGGATCCTGAGGGGTAGGCTCGTGGCGGTTGGGGATAACGTTGGTAGGAGGGGTGAAATACCCGTGGTTCAGGCCTAGGTCGATTCGCAGTTCTTGGTTTCTCAGTTTCTGGCTTTTTTGTTGCTAATTTGTCCACTGTTTGGCCTATTGCCAGCACTAGCTTCTCTATTTTGTATATTCTGTCTTCTCCTTTGTCCGGGTTACTCGAATCGATCTCCATCGGTTCGTCATTCTGTACCCCTCTGCAAATCTGAATAACTTTGTCCACCTTTTGTTCCTTAACTGCAAATTGGATGGCTTCTTCGAGAGTATGAAACTGCTGCCTATATAACTTGTTTGCCAATGAGCTACTTTGGACGCCTCTATTAAAAATATATATGAGAATTTCCTGCGTTGTGGGATTTTCCAAGTTTGTGTATGCTTCACGTGCCAGAGCGATTAGCCTCTCCCCGAAGTTCTGAACCAATTCCACGCGGTGCTGCTTCATTTTTCGCAAACTTTCTTGGGAACATTTTTGATCCGAAAGGTCAGAGTATCTCTCTCGCATGACTTGCTTAATTTGTGCCCACGTCATATGTGGTTGTTGAGTGAACATGCGTTGCATGAACTCGGCTGCAGGTCCAGAAAGCGTTTTGATGCAAATTATCTGCATCTGTTCGTCATCCATGCTGAAGCATATACGGTCCAATTGACGTATCCACTCGCATAGCCTGTTATGGCTGTCTCCAGAAAAGTGTTTGACGTTCTGAGTCATTCCCTGTGCTCTCATCTCCAGTCGAATTTTGTTGAAACTGTCCGCAAGTTTATCAAAGGTAATTTCATCATGTTTAATTACGTTACTTTGTCGCTCTATTTTTGTCCTCAAAATTATTCGCTCACTTTGTGGATAATAATGTTTCAAATTCGGCTCGAAGTTCGCACAATGGCTCACACACACAGTATTCAGTGCACAGCGGGTATCCAGCACAATTATGCAATTTTAAAACAGTTATATTTGTGGTCGAAAATCGGAGGTGGTATTTTGGAAGGAATTTTGAATTTTGCTCGGACTTACTTAATTGATGCGGAAGTCGTTTCCCTTCCCCGTTCGTGCTGAACGGCGTGATGAAGGTCTAAGTTGGTGTTGGTTGATCTGTTGTCTGGGCGCACTTGTAGAAAGTCGAAGAATGTCGTAGAAAATCCGGATCACGGCACTACCTCTAGGAAAGTTCCTACATCGGTTACATAATAGCATAGTAGGATCTCGCGTCCGCGTCACCCCGGTCGTAAAGCTCTCCAAAGTTCTCTGCACTATCTGTATTGTGCAGTGGCGAATAAATGGCAACAGTCGAACAACAGACAACTCTTACATAGAATGGTCCGCGCCGACGAACGTCCGTGATATTTCCTATCGTTGAATTTAAGGCCGAAATTGGTTATTAATTTAGAACGCGTGGCCGCCAGCGCTACAGAACCGCGTCGCCTGGCTGTCCAGAGACGACCCCTGGGCGGGGGCCGCCGGTTCCCGGCGCCCGATTCTACTCCGCAGACAGCGTCCGTCGGCCCGGTAAAACGCTGACTAAGTGCGGCCGCGTCGGCCGAGAATTGGACCCTGACCCGACGTCCGGTCTCTGTCGCGGCACGGACCGGCAGCGAGCCGCCAGTCGGCTCAAGCTCGTGAGGCGTTACATTTACGGTACATTTACGGTCAGCTGGCTTACGGGGTCACATCATTTACAGTTACGGGACAGCGAAAAGTGCAATTTTATAGAAACTCTGTTACACATCCCTGGTTCATCGAAAATGGTAATACGCTTGGACCATGAAAACCAGCAAACTGAAACTGGTAAAACCAGTGCTAGGGACGTAGAAGTCATCATTTCGCACACAAAGGAGAGAGGAAGTTGCGCTGTGCCGTCTTCGGATAGGTCATACACTAGCGACACATATATACCTGTTGACAGCAAGTGACCGTCCTCTGTGCGCACGCTGTTCTACTCCACTCACAGTGCACCACGTACTCATTGGCTGCCCTGCACTGGAACCTGCGGGCCACAGATATCTTGGGGATCAAAGTACTGAGATGACTTTGCGACAAATGCTGGCTGATGACTCAGATCGTTGCATCTGGTGACATATTTATATTCTTGCCAAAAGTAAACTTTGACATCACATACCGCCCACCATAAGCACTCTGATGAGTTCAGACCCCTGACTTAACAATAACATTATGGCAGGTGGTGTTCTGGGCGCAAAATGACCAATGCAGTCGACACGCCCTAAAGCACAAATCCACTACCACCACCGGTAAGCCTGCAAGGTCCTGTGCAAAGTCTGTGCAAAGCTTGTGCAAAGCCTGTGCAAAGTTCTGCAAGGCCAGCTGGTGCGGCGCCCGGCCGCATAAAAGCAGAGCCGGTCGGTTCGGCATGAACAGAAGGCTCTGTGGGAGGCGCATCATGAAGTTGGTCATCGCTGCTGCCATTACCACGCTACTGCTGTTGCAGGCAAGTCACCGACCGGGTCTCTGCCATCACCCTCCCCCCACCCACCTGTACTGTGCCTACTGCTGCTGCAGACAAGTCACCGACCGGGTCTCCGCCATCACCCTCCCCCACCCACCTGCACTGTGCCTACTGCTGCTGCAGGCAAGTCACCGACCGGGTCTCTGCCATCACCACCCTCCCCCCACCCACCTGTGCTGCAGCGCCTCCTCTCAGGATTTTTTTTCTCACTAGGTGGGATTTCTTACTCATACCTAATCAGCCCAATATAGCGCTATGCACAATCGCAGGCGCGGTCGTCAGACAGCTATGAACAAGCACCGCATTCTAAAGGAAAAAAGTGGGCCTGTGTGGCTAGAGCAAGACCTGCAATCAAGGACCAACAGTGAGAGGGAAAAGAGCAGAAAGTAAAACAAATAATTTAGCTGCTGACAAAAGCAAGAATGGAAAACCTATTGCGGAAAATAAAGGGCATTATCACATCTCTAATGAACGCATGTATTTTATTAGCCTGGGTAAAAGTACTAGTGCTCACCTCCATGGCCACAATGGCCTGTTTCTGTCATCCGCTACGTTCAGACATAGTTTAATAGGGAGGGTGGTTATGAAAAGCGTGGGACCCACATGGTCACGGCTTTTCAACACCGTCATGCTTTCTGAAAACGAAGAGAGTATCAGGAAGGAAAAGTAAGTGCAAGATTTGGGGACAGGAGAAGGACTAGCAACATTCCTGACCAGCTATATGCAACACACAGCATCCTTTCTTTTTGCTTAAAGCGTGTCACCCGGGTACAAGGCGATGCAACTGACCCTGCTGGGGCGGCCGTCATCACAGCTATCGCTGGGCTGTCTGTTTGACCATCGCTGGGCCTGGAGCAACCGTAGATACTGAAGCAGCTGTGGTCAGGCCATTGGGACAGCTGTGGCCACTTGGGCGGTCGTCACCGCCAGGACGGCTGTGGCTGTTGGGGCGGCCGTGGCCACAGGGGCGGCCGCCATCGCTGAAGTGTCGGTAGGTGACCTTCACAGTCATTGGCAGCATTTATGGCTCTCAAGGATATCTTTCCTCTGATGCTAGTCCTCAGTATTCCTTGCACTTATCGTCAGTTCTCAAGGACTATCTTGGCTCTCAGGGGACCATGCTCCCTCGTGTGCCCATCCCAAAGCTCAGGAGCATCCTAGTCAAGTCCTCTCTGGCTCTCACGTGACCTATTCATCCGTTAGGAGCCCTCTCAAACTTGCATGACATTCCCAGTCCTCGACAAACCTGTCCAGCTTTCAGGGGAATCATGTAGCTCCGAGACAGTCTCACAATTTCTAGCAAACAGCGCCAGCAGACCCTTCCAGGCCATCGCCGCTGACTTCTGTGTGTTGCGCGGCGTCGGATACTTGGTCGGGGTGGACCGCTGCAGCGGCTGGCCACACATCGTCGCCTCTGTCCGGCGCACAGGAATTCGACAGGGCCTAATAAACTACTTCGCAACCTTCGCAACCTGAGAAGCTGAGCACGGATGGTGGGCCAGAGTTCACCGCGGAGGAGACGGTCGCCCTTCTGCAGCGCTGGGGCGTGCGACATCGCTTGTCATCCGCTTACCACCCGCAATCAAACGGGAGAGCGGAGGTTGCCGTCAAGTATATGAAACGCATCCTGACGTCGCAGATAGACGCACATGGATGAATCGGCACGGAGGCTATGGCGGCCGGCTTGTTGCAGTTTCGCAACACTCCAGATCTCGAGACCGGCATGTCACCAGCGCAAATCATCTTCGACAGCAATCACCGTGACCTTCTGCCCATCTCACCGAAGACGCAGGTGTTCACCAGCACCGCGGTCCATCCCTTCTGGCGCGAGACGTGGGTGCGCCAAGAAGAGGCGCTCAGGCTGAGGTTCGCCAAGCAGGCGGACGTCCTCGGACACCATGGGCGTCCGCTTGCACCGCTGATGCCAGGCGCCACAGTGCTGCTGCAAAACCAGACATAGTTGCGCTTACTCCAAGCGCTGGGAAAGAACCGGCGTAGTCGTGGAGGCCAAACCCCAGGACCAGTATCTCATCAAGGTACACGATTCGGGGCGAGTGACTCTGCGTAGCAGGCGGTACCTAAGACCCATTCAAAGTCTGGTCCGCGCCGACTGCTTTCAGCCTCTCTCACAGCTCCCGCAGGCTGCCCAGTGGACGGGCCCCAACCCCGGCGCCGACGGTCCGCCCGCGCCCGACCACGAGCAGACCGTTACACCCGCGACGCCTGCTGGCGCGCGACGGTGCGCGTCACCCGCAGACGTGACGCCCAGGACGGCACTGACACACAGAGATGCGCCCGCCAAGCCGCCCACAGCCGCCGACGTTCCGTCACCTCGACTGCGTCCGCACCGAGAGCCTCCGCCCGTGTCCACGCACACGAGGCCTCGGCGACAACGGAGACCACCGGCTTACTTGAAGGACTATGTGACGGAGTAATCTACCGATCGACGTCCGATCGACGTACGGGGATGGTCTGCGGTGGCGACCTGTTTGATCAATCATAAGTGGCGCGACCGGCGTTGAGTGACGTGATATGGTCACTGGTGGTCCATGCGTAAGGCGCAGACGTGCTCAGTTCGTATGAGAGTTTTCAGGTAGAAAACTGGGGAGGATGTCGAGACTGACCTGATCTACACGTATATTAACCTAGTTCTGCGTTATACTGAATGTATTCTTTCTGTGTGATTCCAGGTTAAATCCAGGAGCATTCAGTGTATGTGCGTAATGTAATTATACAACTGAAGATCGTTTGATCACTGCCAACTACAACCATCCCACTTCCAGCTCCCAACTGTTAAATTCTGCTCCCAGTCGGTCCTCAAGTGCCCGGGAGTTCTCACCCTCTCAGGGCCTTCCAATTCCTGAACGAGCCTCAAATTATCAAAATTCACAGAGGCTCACTAGTCTCCAGGGTTGTCTCAACCTTCAGGAAGCCTACGTGCTTCGACTGCAGGAGTATTAGGTTCCTACAGGAGCCATTGAGCACCAATGAACATAGGCAGCTACCAGTGACCTCCGACTTTATGCAGCTCCTGTAGCTTTCAGGAGTCTTTTCAACTTCCAAAAGCGACTCATATTCCCACGCTGCCCTCAAACTCCGGGACTTCTCCATCTCTCAGGGATCCATCAAATTTCCAAAAGTCCCTCTTGCTCCCAAGATTTCCAGGACTTCTCCAGCCTCCAGGATCATCTCAAACTTTAGGAGCAATCGTCCTTTCAGGAGCCCTCCAACTTTAATTGCAAGAGCACGTTGCAAGGGCATATCGGCCACCTAGCGTTCAAGGTCACAAAGGTTACGTCGCCGCGGCAGCACGAAGTGCCGGCCAATTTCGACCGTATTTGACTCTGAAGGCATTGACCTAGGGTCATCAAATTTATACTGTGCTTAGTGCACTAAAGCCGTAATCTCTCCTCTAAGCGTTGCGCTTCTAGCTTCAGTGGTTTCTGAGAGCTTCAGGAGACCGAATCCTCCGCCCTCCTGCTCACGTTATGTGAGAGACCCTCTGGCGCGCATGTTGAGGGCAGGTATTATCCGACCGCAATTGCATTTATTATTGGGGGGGGGGATTCTGGATATTGGAGGGGCATGCGAGCTTGTTTCAGGGGCATGTTTAACACTGCAGGGACACGTGCCCTCCCAAAGAGATGCAAACATCGACCCGTGACCAACATCCTCCGCCGACGGCTGGGCGGCGCTTGGGGCAGTAGGTCCGGGTCCGGGTTTGTGCTGGCGTCTGCCGTTCCTACACCGGCCGCCATGTGGCCATGGTGATGGCGGCGTTTTCCGACTGGCACCGATTGCGTCCGTAGTATGCCCCCCCCAATTGGCGCTGTGTCGCCCAGTCAGGGTTGGAAAATAGGCTGCTCCGGACATCTGCGGACTGTTCTTGACATCCAAAACATTATCCTGTGCAGACAATTATAATCTCATTTTTCTCGTTTCGAGGTTAAATGATGCTGTTTGACCATGAGCTGCACTATACTAAGGTACTCGTTCAGTGTCATGAAATTCGTGTCCCATAGAGTGGCCGGCAGGGGGCGAAGACTTCAAAACCCCTGATGACGTCGGAACAAGTTGGCAATATAGTACGGAAATATGCGCGCAAAAGATAATACTGACAGATCACCACCGTATCTGCTGGCAAGAGTAAGGTTGACACAGCTGTCAGGAATCGAGTATGGCAACAAAGGTAAACGTTGCTAAGGTTCTACTATGAGACATTTGATGGAAATCAATTTAGGAAGTCAAAACTCTGTCTGCCCGAGGTCTGATCAAGTTCCTAATAAGTACTGTTTTCAAGGCAAGTTTCGGAATTCCATGATATAGTGCTCAATAGGTATTCACTGGAAAGTGCAAACTCAGGTTCTGATGTGACAGATTGGAAGGCAAATATCCTCTCCATATTCAATTCCTCCAAATTTTCCTCTCCACATCGGGGATTACACAGTACAAATCCGACCCTGCCCATCGCCCATCAGCCGGCGGCTGTGACAAGTGACGGAACTGTCAGACTCTGGGTGGCGTCACTGTTACTCGAGGAGTCGCTGTCCGTGGTGACGTCGTCGTCAGGCCGAGTGACGTAATGATCAGTAGAGTGACGTTATTGTTAGTTGGGATTCGCAGCAACTGGTTTTAAATGCTGATATACTGATACTGATATACTAATATACTGAACTGAAAAGCATAGGGTGAAATTATTCTGGATGCAAACTTGAGGTGGCTTGGTGACAGGAGTGGGCGTTGGACATCCCGGGAGCACCACAGGTGGCAGCCAGCTTGACAAGACCTGACCTGATCGGGCCTGATCTAACTTGGCCTGACCTGACCTGACCTTTGTTTCGGCAGATGGGCGGCAATACCTCGGCGCAGGCTCCTGCGTCTGGCCTGGGTGGCACTACAGGCGGCCTGTCGGGAGATATCTTGGGCA
Source organism: Ashinkailepas kermadecensis (assembly GCA_034440615.1). Taxonomy (NCBI): domain Eukaryota; kingdom Metazoa; phylum Arthropoda; class Thecostraca; family Neolepadidae; genus Ashinkailepas; species Ashinkailepas kermadecensis. Next base: position 888,984 of record JAOTOM010005186.1, on the reverse strand, counting down.
TCACACCCGCGCACTGCAATTTCATGCTGCCCAAGCAGGTGTGGTTGCCAGCAGCCAAGGTCAAGGGCTTGGAGGTCTCGGGCAGCTTCTGCAGGAGGTGGGTTGTGTGACTGTGGTCTGGAGGTGTCGGCACCTTCTGCAGGAGCTGGGTTGTGTGACTGGTCTGGAGGTGTCGGCACCTTCTGCAGGAGGTGGGGTGTATGTGGGCTGCGCCACCTTCGATTTGACGATCCTGTGTACGTCGGTCAGGTCAGCTGTATGCTCCGCCGATCAGGCCAGTGTAAGACGACTTACATTTTTAATGCGGCGCTTCATACGGTCGCGAGCCGAGCCGAACCGCCAGACGCCAAGCCACGCCGGCCAAAACCGCGCCGCCGAGAGAAACTTGCGAAAAATCTATAAGTACGACAGCCCGTTCAATGTTCAAAGCAAGCACACGAATGCGGTGCCGCTGCGATATGCCGTTCGGGACACGACGCCGGACACAGGACACCAAGAGAGGACACGTCGGAGGACACAGGACACAGGACACCAAGAGAGGACACGTCGGAGGACACCGGACACAGGACACAGGACACAGGAGGACACAGGACACCAAGAGAGGGCACGTCGGAGGACACAGGACACAGGACACAGGACACAGGAGGACACAGGACACCAAGAGAGGAGAATCGACCCAGGAGAATCGACACACCACTCGGGAGTCGCGACACAAACCACTCGGAAGTCGGCGGGAGAGACCACTCAGAAGACGGAGGGCAGACCACTCGAGAGTCGGCAGTCGAGACCACTCATAAGAACAGATATTAGTCGGGAACAGTGATTGATTCGACGGAATCGTTCGGGAGTTCGTCGGAGAACTCTTGAGTGCAGTGACCGTGAACGGTGATGGACTAAGCTGTGCGTTTCGCTTGCGTGTGGGTTGACTGCCACCCCTGCCAGACCGCGGAAGCGAAACTGATAAAGCAAAAATCTGAGTTAATCAGGTCCGGGATTGGAGATGTAATCCTCACCTAAATCCGACATTTAATTCGTCCGGCACCGGCTTTGTTGTACATGATGGCCCCAACCAGCGGATGTTTTGGTTGCCGTTAGCCCCGGGAAGAGTAAGAAGGGCAGGAGCGAGTTATGTCGAGCCGAATTAATATAGAGCATGCGTATTAAGAACATGTGCTTGGATGATGCAGGAATATTTATGGTTTATAAGTGCATGGCAGAAGTGATTATTCACACACGCGCACATATTACTGAGGAGAGTTTTGATGACGGCAGAACCACCTGGTTCCGGAAGGACCTTACTTAAGGGCGGGTCTTTTGGCTCACCACGTGCTAATTAACCCCTCCCCTGTTTCCATGGGATATAAAGTATATTCGTAGATCTTCCGGGGACCCATGTCACTCAGCAGATGAGATGGGCATACAGTCCAGGTGGGAATACGCCCCCCCCCCCCTCCGGTCTCTCATCCTTGCTTTCTCTCTATCTCTTTGTCTCTTTATCTCTTTGTTTCTTTATCTCTTTATCTCTTTACCTCGATGTGCGCTTTGTATATACATATATATATATATATATATATATATATATATATATATATATATATATATATATATATATATATACCTCTCTCTCTGTCTCTCTCTTTCTCTCTCTCTCTCTCTCTCTCTCTCTCTCTCTCTCTCTCTCTCTCTCTCTCTCTCTCTCTCTCTCTCTCTCTCTCTCTCTCTCTCTCTCTCTCTCTCTCTCTCTCTCTCTCTCTCTCTCTCTCTCTCTCTTCTCTCTCTCTCTTCTCTCTCTCTTATATATAAAATATATATATATATATTAATATATATATATATATATATATATATATATATATATATATATATATATATATATATATATATATATATATATATATATATATATATATATATATATATATATATATATATATATATATATATATATATATATATATATATATATATATATATATATATATATATATATATATATATATATATATATATATATATATATATATATATATATATATATATATATATATATATATATCTCTCTCTCTCTCTCTCTCTCTCTCTCTCTCTCTCTCTCTCTCTCTCTCTCTCTCTGTCTCTCTCTCTCTCTCTCTCTCTCTCTCTCTCTCTCTCTCTCTCTCTCTCTCTCTCTCTCTCTCTCTCCCAGCAGAGTTGGGAGTACATTCAACTTGGGAAGGGAACAAGCGATAACAATTAATCTGGGTAAACTCATGAATTCTCCCCCGAAACTGGGTCACTAACAGCATATCATCACGTGTCTACGAGACCTCCTCCCGTTTAAATGGCACTGGGTAATGCAACCCAGCAACTAAGCTGAACCAAAATACTGCCACACGCATCGGGTGACCTTTCGTGACCTGACAGGGAATAGACTTGAGACACCAGACAATTCCTTGACTTTAAACCAACCCCACGACTCAACACGAAATCACTCATGCTCCCGTGTATCGCCCGTTCGTCAACTGTATCACGTAAACGTGATGCAGAATCCTTCAGCATCTTACATGTGGCTGGACGGAATGCTAAAATTGAACTGTAAACTTGCAGTGTCAATGACCCAGGCTGACCTTCATGATAAAACATGATGCTAGGGTGAAAAAGACAACGTTCCTCTCTCGATTCAAGTTCAGCTAATACAACTCGGTCGACAGACCTCTAGGTAATGTTGCGTAAATCATGATTTCCTCTCCTCTGCTCGTTTTCCATATATCCCGTTACAAAACAAGGTTACCACCAAACGTAATATGATACTTAATTTGCTGTCAAGAACAACCGCATGTACAAATGAGCTACTACATGATTACAAATGTTCCCGCGGGAAGCGTCAGCTGGTCGTACAGATTGGTGGCGATAATTTCACAACTGCTAAAAATCGAACCACGTCCGTCAAAATGCGACGTTTCGTATGTCTTGTCTGTATTCGTGCTCGAAACATAGCCAAAATTTGATCGAAAACTGCGTGAAATCGAAATCATTTTAAAGTGGAAATCAATGACGAACATTTTGACGTGCGGTCTGGTTGGGTCATTCCGATAATAAGGCCAAGGGAACCAGAGAAGTCATCAGATGTTATTAAATTAACAGGAAAAGGTCACTAACATGTTCTTACTCGAAAAAGGAAAACCTCCTGAGTTTCAAACATGGTGATACGAAATATTGTCTCCCCACAAGTACGATAATTATCAATGCATATCATCCGCCGCCATCTGGGGATACTCGCATAATGCTTCATGCAGAACACAATCAGTTGTATCCTAAATCAGTGTGTTTCTTTATGGAAGCGCTGATCTGCGCTGACCACAAAATGATGAATGAAGAAAAAACCTGGCCACTACGATCTACTAGCAAAACAATTGTAGCTCTACCCACTCTGAACAACGACGCACAAACAATTAAAAAAAAACATGGACTCGCTGAGTTATCCTCGCACGCCTGTGACCGATATTGACCGACAACACTCCACCACGGCAGTCACTGGTCTCCGGTGTTGTCATCACCTGCCACCTGGTCTAGTCTGCACTGTTCTCACCGCGGTTGTGGATGACCCTGATCTCTGGCCTGTGACAGTCAATGTGACCTGACCTGTCCTGACCTGTCACTGTACCGTCAGCCACATGTCTGGTGGCTATGGTGTCGCCGTACCGTCAGCCACATGTCTGGTGGCTATGGTGTCGCCGTACCGTCAGTCACATGTCTGGTGGATATGGTGTCGCCGTACCGCCAGTCACATGTCTGGTGGATATGGTGTCGCCGTACCGTCAGCCACATGTCTGGTGGATATGGTGTCGCCGTACCGTCAGTCACATGTCTGGTGGATATGGTGTCGCCGTACCGTCAGCCACATGTCTGGTGGATATGGTGTCGCCGTACCGTCAGCCACATGTCTGGTGGCTATGGTGTCGCCGTACCGTCAGCCACATGTCTGGTGGCTATGGTGTCGCCGTACCGTCAGCCACATGTATGGTGGCTGCGGTGTCGCCGTACCGCCAGCCACATGTCTGGTGGCTATGGTGTCGCCGTACCGTCAGCCACGTGTATGGTGGCTGCGGTGTCACCGTACCGTCACCCACATGTCTGGTGGCTATGGTGTCGCCGTACCGTCAGCCACATGTATGGTGGCTGCGGTGTCGCCGTACCGTCACCCACATGTCTGGTGGCTATGGTGTCGCCGTACCGCCAGCCACATGTATGGTGGCTGCGGTGTCGCCGTACCGTCAGCCACGTGTATGGTGGCTATGGTGTCGCCGTACCGTCAGTCACGTGTATGGTGGCTGCGGTGTCACCGTACCGTCAGCCACGTGTATGGTGGCTATGGTGTCGCCGTACCGTCAGCCACGTGTATGGTGGCTGCGGTGTCGCCGTACTGTCAGCCACATGTCTGGTGACTATGGTGTCGCCGTACCGTCAGCCACATGTCTGGTGGCTATGGTGTCGCCGTACCGTCAGCCACGTGTATGGTGGCTGCGGTGTCGCCGTACCGTCAGCCACATGTCTGGTGGCTGCGGTGTCGCCGTACCGTCAGCCACATGTCTGGTGGCTATGGTGTCGCCGTACCGTCAGCCACATGTATGGTGGCTGCGGTGTCGCCGTACCGTCACCCACATGTCTGGTGGCTATGGTGTCGCCGTACCGTCAGCCACATGTCTGGTGGCTATGGTGTCGCCGTACCGTCAGCCACGTGTATGGTGGCTGCGGTGTCGCCGTACCGTCACCCACATGTCTGGTGGCTATGGTGTCGCCGTACCGTCAGCCACGTGTATGGTGGCTGCGGTGTCGCCGTACCGTCAGCCACATGTCTGGTGGCTATGGTGTCGCCGTACCGTCAGCCACGTGTATGGTGGCTGCGGTGTCACCGTACCGTCAGCCACATGTCTGGTGGCTATGGTGTCGCCGTACCGTCAGCCACATGTCTGGTGGCTGCGGTGTCGCCGTACCGTCAGCCACATGTCTGGTGGCTATGGTGTCGCCGTACCGTCAGCCACATGTCTGGTGGCTATGGTGTCGCCGTACCGTCAGCCACGTGTATGGTGGCTGCGGTGTCGCCGTACCGTCACCCACATGTCTGGTGGCTATGGTGTCGCCGTACCGTCAGCCACGTGTATGGTGGCTGCGGTGTCGCCGTACCGTCAGCCACGTGTCTGGTGGCTATGGTGTCGCCGTACCGTCAGCCACGTGTATGGTGGCTGCGGTGTCGCGTACCGTCAGCCACGTGTCTGGTGGCTGCGGTGTCGCCGTACCGTCAGCCACATGTCTGGTGGATATGGTGTCGCCGTACCGTCAGCCACGTGTATGGTGGCTATGGTGTCGCCGTACCGTCAGCCACGTGTCTGGTGGCTGCGGTGTCGCCGTACCGTCAGCCACGTGTATGGTGGCTATGGTGTCGCCGTACCGTCAGCCACATGTCTGGTGGATATGGTGTCGCCGTACCGTCAGCCACGTGTATGGTGGCTGCGGTGTCACCGTACCGTCAGCCACATGTCTGGTGGCTGCGGTGTCGCCGTACCGTCAGCCACGTGTATGGTGGCTATGGTGTCGCCGTACCGTCAGCCACGTGTCTGGTGGCTATGGTGTCGCCGTACCGTCAGCCACGTGTCTGGTGGCTGCGGTGTCGCCGTACCGTCAGCCACATGTCTGGTGGATATGGTGTCGCCGTACCGTCAGCCACGTGTATGGTGGCTGCGGTGTCACCGTACCGTCAGCCACATGTCTGGTGGCTGCGGTGTCGCCGTACCGTCAGCCACGTGTATGGTGGCTATGGTGTCGCCGTACCGTCAGCCACGTGTCTGGTGGCTATGGTGTCGCCGTACCGTCAGCCACGTGTATGGTGGCTGCGGTGTCACCGTACCGTCAGCCACATGTCTGGTGGCTGCGGTGTCGCCGTACCGTCAGCCACGTGTATGGTGGCTGCGGTGTCGCCGTACCGTCAGCCACGTGTATGGTGGCTATGGTGTCGCCGTACCGTCAGCCACGTGTATGGTGGCTATGGTGTCGCCGTACTGTCAGCCACATGTCTGGTGGCTGCGGTGTCGCCGTACCGTCAGCCACGTGTATGGTGGCTGCGGTGTCACCGTACCGTCAGCCACATGTCTGGTGGCTATGGTGTCGCCGTACCGTCAGCCACATGTCTGGTGGCTATGGTGTCGCCGTACCGTCAGCCACATGTCTGGTGGCTATGGTGTCGCCGTACCGTCAGCCACATGTCTGGTGGCTATGGTGTCGCCGTACCGTCAGCCACGTGTATGGTGGCTATGGTGTCGCCGTACCGCCAGCCACATGTATGGTGGCTGCGGTGTCACCGTACCGTCAGCCACGTGTATGGTGGCTATGGTGTCGCCGTACCGTCAGCCACGTGTATGGTGGCTATGGTGTCGCCGTACTGTCAGCCACATGTCTGGTGGCTGCGGTGTCGCCGTACCGTCAGCCACGTGTATGGTGGCTATGGTGTCGCCGTACCGTCAGCCACGTGTATGGTGGCTATGGTGTCGCCGTACCGTCAGCCACATGTCTGGTGGCTATGGTGTCGCCGTACCGTCAGTCACGTGTATGGTGGCTGCGGTGTCACCGTACCGTCAGCCACATGTCTGGTGGCTATGGTGTCGCCGTACCGTCAGCCACATGTCTGGTGGCTATGGTGTCGCCGTACCGTCAGCCACATGTCTGGTGGCTGCGGTGTCGCCGTACCGTCAGCCACGTGTATGGTGGCTATGGTGTCGCCGTACCGTCAGCCACGTGTATGGTGGCTATGGTGTCGCCGTACCGTCAGCCACATGTCTGGTGGCTATGGTGTCGCCGTACCGTCAGTCACGTGTATGGTGGCTGCGGTGTCACCGTACCGTCAGCCACATGTCTGGTGGCTATGGTGTCGCCGTACCGTCAGCCACATGTCTGGTGGCTGCGGTGTCGCCGTACCGTCAGCCACGTGTCTGGTGGCTATGGTGTCGCCGTACCGTCAGCCACGTGTCTGGTGGCTGCGGTGTCGCCGTACCGTCAGCCACGTGTCTGGTGGCTATGGTGTCGCCGTACCGTCAGCCACGTGTATGGTGGCTGCGGTGTCATGAGGCCGCCGAGTTTGTACTGACAGTGTCCTGCCGGGTGATCAGTGTGTATTCGGCGTCGATAGTCGGCCCGAGTGGTGGTCTTGTCTCCGCTGGCGCGCCTGTCTGCCGGGCTGTTGTTTTCCCCGCCGCCTCAGGCTGTGCTGATCCCGTCCGGCACCCTCCCGGGCGCGCGGCCAACTTCAACCCTCCATATGTCTCTTGAATTCTGCAAACTGGATCTCGAGTTCCGCAAGCTTGAAAACTTGACGCATTGAGCTCTTCCAAGGGCAGTCGTGCCTGCGGGGCGCTATGGTGAGCGATGGCCGTGTCTGTGGGGCGATGACGCTGACCAGTCTACTGTGAACACAGGTCGGTCAGTGTCAACTGGGCTGGTTTCTGCGGCGCACGCAGACTTGCAACCCAACACTTTGTGTAGCCCACCGTGACAGCTGATGGTCGTGTGTTGTTGCGGTGAGTTTCACAGTCGGCGGACCAATGTCGGCGGTGCCGAATGACCGCCAGTTTGGTAGCGCGTTTCCTTTCACGGCAAGCAGATGCACGCATGCCGACCGACGCTTGCCGCTCTGCTTGGTGTGCGGTGCGTGTGTTGGCGCGGTTCGCCACGGGGTGGCGGGAGCGCGGGCTGGAGTGTCGGCCCCACGGCACGGCCGGCACCAGTGTGTGGTGCAGTATCTCAGCCGGTCGCCACGTGCGCCCATTTGCCGGCCACCGTGCCGACGGCCGCCGCCACGTCCGTCAGCTCGGGGCTGTTCTGCGCCCGCCGCGCCTCCGTCTCGTCACCGACGCGTTCGCAGTGGGACAACTGCACGGGCGGCCCAGCACCAGCAACCGACACTGACCGACAACACTGCACCACGGCACTTACTGGTCTCTGGTGTTGTCCTCACATGTCCCCTGGTCTAGTCTGACCTTTTCTCACCGCGGTTGGAGATGACCCTGATCTCTTGCCTGTGACAATCACTGTGACCCTACCTGTTGTAGGGCGGGTCGGGTCAGTATGGAGATGACCTTGACCTCTGGCCTGTGACAGTTGCCGTGACCCCACCTGTTGCAGGGCGGTTCGGGTCAGCATGGAGATAACCCTGACCTCTGGCCTGTGACAGTTGCCGTGACCCTACCTGTTGCAGGGCGGGTCGGGTTAGTATGGAGATGACCCTGACCTCTGGCCTGTGACAGTTACTGTGACCTCATCTGTTGCAGGACGGGTCGGGTCAGCATTGAGATGACCCTGACCTATGGCCTGTCACAGTCACTGTGACCTGACCTGTTGCAGGGCGAGTCGGGTCAGCATGGAGATGACGCTGACAAACCGTGCCATGCAGCCCATGAGCGGATTCGCGCTGCAAATGAATAAGAACAGCTTTGGACTGGTGCCGTCGGTTGCGCTGCAGGTGAGATATGGACCCCCCCCCCGGCGCCTGTCGCATGTCGATTAATTGTCGGTACTTGGAACACCACAACAAAGCGAATGCGGGACCGCAAACACGCCTGTATTTGAACACCGTGACTTGCTACGACCGTCTGCGTTGAATAAAAGTATGTGTCTGCGTTAAAAGTATCCAGCTGACGAGAACGACTGCCACACCCAGCCGATGCAGCTAACCACCGACCGGTGTGGCCAAATTGGGAAGTTATGGTGAGGAAATTGCACACAACGGAATACATACTTGTATCGCACGTGTCAAATATTTCTGTTTTTTTTATTTACGACCATCAATGGAGAATTTCGATTATATCTTAGAGATACATGATGCACAGGACGCAATTAAAATATATTCCATTCACCTTCAAGCTTGTAAAGAGATTTGGTACACTACTTACGGCTACGCGTATGCCAAATAGTTGTACACAAATTGTACATTTTTAATTCGACATACTATCAACGTCTTTGATATCGAACAAATGAGACTTCTTTACAGCTCATACCAAACCGGAAACGAATAGTGACTCACGGTGTGTCCCTGTTCACTTCCGGTTTGGTATGAGCAGCAGTGCCTGCTGCGCACACGCCAGACACGGGTCATATTTACGAACTTCACAGTCGCACTGCCGCAGAATTGAGATCCAATTACGGCTACGCTGTATGGCGTAACCAGTAGTCGTATGCAACCCACCGTTGGTGACGGCCTCGTGATCCATGAGATCGAGGCGTCCGCTCGGATCGCTCCGTCAGAGCCGGCTCTGGTTGCAGCACCTGCGTAAATGCGGCCTTGACCCCAACATCTTGGCTGACCTTTTGCCGTGCATTGCATACCAACGGCCCGCCGCATCCCGGACGGAGAGAGAGAGAGAGAAAGAGAGATAGAGAGATAGAGAGAGAGAGAGAGAGAGAGAGAGAGAGAGAGAGAGAGAGAGAGAGAGAGAGAGGGAGAGAGAGAGAGAGAGAGAGAGAGAGAGAGAGAGAGAGAGAGAGAGAGAGAGAGAGAGGGAGAGAGAGAGAGAGAGAGAGAGAGAGAGAGAGAGAGAGAGAGAGAGAGAGAGAGAGAGAGAGAGAGAGAGATACAGAGAGAGAGAGAGACAAATTGCCAAATTTCGGTTCGGTGCCGCGTTCCACTTTTCCGCTATCCGCAGAAAACCTCAGTGGGCGTACCCTCCCCCCCGAGACGGCGTGAGTTAAGCACGAATGTGTCGCACTGCGGAGCGTTTAGCCGTGCCAGTAAATATGTCTACCGATCCCGGTGTTTTATGTGTGTACCGAATGGCTTAGGCCAGGTTTATGCGATGTTGTGGTAGGCTTTCTTCAGTCCTTATGTCAGGTGGGCTGCCTAGATGCTTCTCGGTCTCGGGTGAGATGAGCTTTTGCTTTTCGCCACACAAAATTGCTCTCTTTGATATTTAGCGCTTTGCCTTGGGGCATGTGGATTCTCAAGTTTAGACCCTGCCTGTTCGATGTGACGTCAGAACTAGCGCAACATATACATTCGGCTCTTCAATCGCTGTAGACCGGCCAAGACCAACTAAGTGTAGATACGCACACACAGACGGTTGAGCGCCTGGTTTATCCTTGTCTCTCCGAATGGCTTGGGAACGATATGTCCGCTTTGCAAACTTTCATGATAAGAGCCTGAATTCTTCGCGTAGGGCGACAGGTAGAGGAGCAGCAAGTGGGGCGACAGGTAGGGCGACCGATAGCAAGAGCATGTTTCTCAAAAGCTTACAGAAATCCTTCCATTTGCTCCTATGTTGGATCCCTAGAACTTCGAGAGGCTGGAATGATCCCTCCGCGTACCTCGGTAACAAGGCTTAGCACTCATCTGTGCGGCTAACTTCGCCACCCCGCAACTTCGTGGCATGAAATCCTGCGCTTTCTATCGAGCTGGAGCCGCCAAATGTTAATCACTCCCGGATCAGAATGGTGAACAGTGCACACGGTACACAGATCAGTACTGTGACGCATGTGGTTCCTGCCCAAGTGCACAGATCAGTGCTGTGACACGCGTGCCTCCTGCCCAAACCGATTGTCTGCGGGAAATACTCGCTATTTGTGGTCCATATGAAATTGCGGTGTAGTGACTTGCGACTGTCTATCTTAAGATATCATGATATTGCGTAATAGAACTGGCAGAACTATAAAGCTTAGCACCCACGGGCCTAATCTGGCTTGTTCTCGCCAGCATCTAAGAACAAATATCATCAACATGTGCCAGATATGATCAGCAGCGAAATTGTCGCGGGCATCTATGAACACTACATGTGTCACAACTAGAGCTCTCGAGGTAACGGTACCGGTAACACATGATTCATCGATACGTTCTCGCGCTGTAGAAGACACCACTATTCAACAACCATTGCCAATGCTCGGTACTTGTAGACGGGTTTGTTGTAGAAGACGCCACCATTCAGCAACCACTGTCAATACTTGGTACTTGTAGGCAGCTTTACTGTAGAAGACAACAATATTCAGCAACCACCGCCAATGCTCGGCAGTTGTAGATGGCTTTACTGTAAAAGACACCACTATTCAGCAACCACTGTCAATACTCAATAATTTTAGGCGGTTTTGCTGAAGAAGACACCACTATTCTGCAACCACTGCCAACTATCGGTACTTGTAGGCGGTTTTGCTGTAGAAGACACCACTAATCAACAACCACTGCCAATACTCGGTACTGGTAGGCGGTTTTACTGTGAGTGTCACACTACGACGCTCCGTAAAGCGTCTCTCTCGGTTGTCTGATGTTGTAGTACAGGATAAGTTAAAACAGGGTAGATTTATAACCGATCGGATCCACACCGTTTTCATTGGCCTTCGGGTTCATGGCTACCTCTTCTCTACCCGGTGGCCGGAAGTCCCTCGTGGCCGGAGGTCGTAGCCGGCGGATCTGGCTCTTCAGCGCGCCACCAAAACGCCGTTTGATCCTCTCCGGAGAACTGGGACAGGTGACAGGACTCGTGAGTCGTCAGTGGTGGCCGCCCAGTGTCCGGTGGCCTGTGACCTCGCCCCAGCTGACCGACAACGTGTGCTTCAGGTGCCGATGCCGATCCAGCCCAACCAGAGCGCAGACGTGTCGCTGCTGCTGAACGCCAATGGGCCCGTGCAGAGGATGGAGCCCATCACCAACCTGCAGGTCAGTGGAGGGCTCCCCGTGCAGAGGATGGAGCCGATCACCAACCTGCAGGTCAGTGGAGGGCTCCCCGTACAGATGATGGAGCCTGTCACCGATGTCCAGGTTAGTAGAGGGTATGTACCTCATGCATAGAATTGAATTCGTCAACGTGCAAATAAGTTGAGGGTACACTGTGCGGAGGATTGAACTAACTAACGTGCAGGTCAGTAGGAAGTGAGGGCCCCTTTTTGCCTTGGGGTTATTGGGTTGCTTTTTTTTAACGCAGACCTTGGTTTTGGGGACCCAGCAGCATTTGGTTTTTGTTTGGAAGTTAAGGTTCGGCCAAGGTATTGTCGCGAGTCGGCCGACCGGCCTGTTCCTGTTGATAGCCCATCAGCGGCGGCTGCTGGGCATGTACGAGATGGATGTCTATGCTTGACAGAGTTGCCAGTCAATCATTCGACAGACAGACGGCGGACGGATGGATGGATGGGATAGGATGGATACTTCTGCTGCCAGTGAATGCCTTTTCGCTTTTGGGCAGCCGTACGGGACCGGAATTGCAGAAAACAGTGAACCTTGGGCCCTTTTGCGACGTGTTCCGACTGCGAAGCCATGTGGTATCGCCAACCTCCCACACCGATTGGTTGCGGGTAGGCTAGGTAATCTCGCAGATTGTGGGGTTGGAACCCACGATCTCGCAATGGAGAGTCCAAGTCCCTACTGACTGAGTTACTGCGAGCCCTTCACCGGAAGTGTGAAAACCTTTCATCTGAAGCGAATAACAGGATGCTTTGGTGTGGAATATGTTAAGAGGAATATATATTACGTGTGATCTTTTCCTTGGCATTGAATGGATATTGATATTGTTATTTGTATTGATATTGAAAATAAGCATTTTGAAGAATGATTTTTTGACATTACTAAGGAAAACCCCCCCCCCCCCCCCCCCCCCCCCCCCCCCCCCCCCCCCCCCCCCCCCCCCCCCCCCCCCCCCCCCCCCCCCCCCCCCCCCCCCCCCCCCCCCCCCCCCCCCCCCCCCCCCCCCCCCCCCCCCCCCCCCCCCCCCCCCCCCCCCCCCCCCCCCCCCCCCCCCCCCCCCCACCCCTCCCCCTCCCCCCCCCCCCCCCCCCCCCCCCCCACCTCACCCCCCCCCCCCCCCCCCCCCCCCCCCCCCCCCCCCCCCCCCCCCCCCCCCCCCCTCCCCCTCCCCCCCCCCCCCCCCCCCCCCCCCCCTCCCCCCCCCCCCCTCCCCCCCCACCCCCCCCCCCCCCCCCCCCCCCCCCCCCCCCCCCCCCCCCCCCCCCCCCCCCCTCACCCCTCCCCCCCCCCCCCCCCCCCCCCCCCCCCGCCGACCCTCCCCCCCCCCCGCCCCTCCCTCCCCCGATCACCCCTCCCCCCCCCCGCCCCCCTCCCCCGCGCCGCACCTCCCCCCCCCCCCCCCCCCCCCCCCCCCCCCCCCCCCCCCCTCCACCACCCCCACCCCCCCCCACCTCCCCCATCCCCCCTCCAAACCCCCCCTCAACCCACCACCCCCCCCCCCCCCCCTCCCCCCCCCCCCCCCCCCCCTCTCCCCCCCCCCCCCCCCCCCCACCCCCCCCCCCCCCCCCCCTCCCTCACCCCCCCCACCCCCCCCCCCCCCCCCCCCCCCCCCCCCCCCCCCCCCCCCCCCCTCCACCCCCCCCCCCCACCCCCCCCCTCCGCGCCCTCACCCTCCGACCACACCTCACCCTCCGACCGTACCTCACCCTCCGACCATCGTTCACCCTCCGACCACACCTCACCCTCCGACCGTACCTCACCCTCCGACCCTCGCTAACCCTCCGACCCTCGCTCCCCCTCCGAGCCTGGGCGACCCTCCGACCCTCGCTCACCCTCCGAGCCTGGCTGATCCTCCGACCTGCCGTCCTCAGATCGTGATGAGGAAGAACATCGACGTGTTGTACTTCGACTGCCTGGCGCCGGCGCACGTGCTCTTCGGCGAGGACGGCATGATGGACAAGAATGTGTTCCTCTCCACCTGGAAGGAGATCCCGGCCCAGAACGAGATGCAGTTCACCATAGCCAACATCGTCATGACGGCCGGTGAGTGTGGACGCCGGTCGCGCCGTGTGGCGGCTGACGCACGGCGTCAACAGCTGGTGCTACAGCTGGCACTACGCTCTGGGCCTGGTGGTGCAGACTGGAACGCAGCGCCGTTTTGTCTGCTTTCGTTTGATCAGACTCGAATTCACGCTAGCATCCATCTTATCAGGGAGGGGGGCGGGGGCGATAGTCTGGTAGGAAGCCAGTTTGTATCGCAAGCTTATTGCCTCTGGTTGAAGTCTCCAGCTGCTTGATGTTTGGCTGCCCGGTGGCCATTCGGTATGAGGCGGTGGTGACGCTGCGTGGCACGCGCTACTACCTGCAGCGTAAAGCAACACCGGGTCCTTCGCCTGATATGACGTGCAGGTGTATGAACAGGTGATCAGTTATTGGAAAGCATCACACAACTAATCGCAGACACAAATATGAATTATGTCTGGAAGCAGAGAATGCCGGCTGTTGCGAACTGTACGCTTGCCTAATTTATAATTCTTCTGATTTCTGGAAGTCCTTGTCGAAGAGCTTTCTACGGCTCCTTTCAATTACACAAGTGCTTGGAGCGCCAATATCTTAACCGCATCTGACACCAGTTCCAATGATTCCCGGTACCTGATGTATGGCTACGACGGCGCGAGAGGCCCGCAGTCCCGTTCTGGGATACCCACCCACTAGCAGTTGGCAGGAGAGATGCGAATGCCCGCCGGAAGTCCAATGGATTACCCTGGATGTCTGCTGCATAGTGACGTGACGCATTGTTGTGAACATATGGAAATAGTATGTTTAATGGAGATGTCGGCTTTGCTCTTGGAATGCCGAGAAACACTAATGCTCAAAAGGTGTGATCGAAAGGTTAAAGGTGCGCCGCCAAAAGTTCAGAAGGTTTTCCCATTGGCCGTTCGTGACCTCCACATGAGACCTACACCTCCACACAGCCCTCTGGACTGTGTATACGGTGTAGAGGAGGTGAGTGAGCACAGGTGCCACCAACGATGAACTGAAGTTAAAACAATACAGATGAACCGGGTCGAAAACACTGGGCATTACCAGACACCAGGTCCGGGAGCACAAGTAAATAGGGATTAAATGAGAGAATGGTCGACTCGCCTTCAAACCCAATTAATCAATCGGAACAAAAGTTGCCGGACCATCCCTTCTTGCACGCTGCTGGCCGAACAGCCTGACCACCCACGCGACCAGGGAACCGTGTGGAGACCGGTAAAGGTTGTTCGGTCGCCTTGCGACAACGTGCAAGAAGGGCTTCTGTTCACTCGTGCTCTCAGGTCCAGAATGTCTGGGTACTTGCAGCACTGATGGTAAGTGTTGTTTGCATCACTCCGGTGTGGTGTTTTAAAGCTTGCCGTCCTGTAACATGCTGCTTTTGATTCGTGTTGGTTACCACACACACTTTGCACTTGGCAGTTTTGTGTGATTTTACTTTCGTCCGTGCAGACACCATTTCTGCGAAACTGCAAAAGGAGAACGTGTTCACCGTCGCCAAGCGGAATGTGGATGGCCAGAACACGCTGTACTTCAGCATCAAGTTCATCAACGGTCTGTGGGCTCTGCTCGAGATCAAGGTGGTTTCCGGCTCCTCTAACATCGCGGTGAGAAATGGCAGGCTCACAACCCCGACCGATGTGAGTTGCAGAGCTGAAATGACCGCGCCACAGTGTACGTCCGGGGCTTGGGCGGGCTCATATTGCCGCGCAGTGTAACGGACCGGTGCTGTATGGACCGGTGCTGTGCTGTATGGACCGGTGCTGGGCCAGTGTTGTATGGACCGGTGTTGTATGGAACAGTGCTGTAAAGACCGGTGCTGTAAGCATGGATGATGTACGCCTGGATTGGAAACTCCGCGTCGGCGCATTTCATCTGCGCGTATCAGCGGCACAAACCCGCCACCTAGCGGAGGGTAAGTATAAACACAGACACGCAGCAGTTTTAGGTCGCGCGCCTATGGGAGTTCTGGGTACGTATTTCGTATTGGCATTTTTTCCCAATTGATTCAGCCACCCCAGGAGGATTGCATCTGCCTTTCATGATACAGAATTAATCAAGGAACTTTACCGTTCTTTCCTTATTGAGTTATTACGCTCCGTTCCGAAGTTGTCGTGATGCGAAGTGAAGGCATCTGTGAGAGGGAGCCCATTTCGCCGAAAAGGTCGGCCCATCGATGTTGATTTCCTAAAGTGATCGGAGGGGGCAAAGTACATGAAGGCAATAAGCAGACCAAAATGAATAGGGGGTCACATTACATAGGCTCCCATGTTAGAAGTTGAAATAATTGCAGGTGGGGGAGAAAGCATTGAGGGGGCAGTTTCACCCAAAGAGATAAAAATGGGCGGTTCTGCTTTCGCCCCCACCCTCCTTGCTCTCTAGGTACGTGGCTGGTATTTGGAGTGGTTTACACAACTGAATGGAGAGTACATACTTCGGCTTACTCACCAATCCGCAAAGAGGATTGAGCGGAAATTCCGTGGAGGGTACAAGCCCCTCCCCCTAGACCATGCCACTGACAGATTTATGATTTTGCCAAGGAGGCGTCATACCTTTTGGTCCAGAACATTTGGACGGGGTTCACTCCGATCTCCCAGAGGAGCACCATTTGTTTTTGTCTGAGGAGTGTTTTTCGCCGAAAAATTCGCGGCGTGCGTTCGGACTCCCAGAGGACTGCCGTTCCAAGGCCGAGGAGCGCGTTGCGCTGATCAATTTGAGGGAGGGGGTACCCTGTGTAATAAAGTCTTGTTGACTCGATAGGCGATGTGATAGTCTAGTTGCCTCGCGCTCGATTCACCCCGGCTGACCGACACAGATCGTCCACCGCACGGTATATTGTGAACGTTCGGTACTCAACACGCAAACGTTCAGACAAATTTTGAAAGGGCAAGACACCAGCCGAAACTACGAGAAAACGACTGTCATTCGATAAACATACACACACACACCAGCGCACGAAAGGACCGCAGAACCGTGTCGCTTGACTGTCTCCCGGCCACTGACTGTCGGGGGTGGTTGATGTGGGTCCGGCGGCGACCGTCACATGCTTCTCCGCAGCTAGGCGGCGGTCGTGGGCCCAGGTATTGTTCTAAAAGCGCTGATCTAGTTCCGGCCGCGGCCAAACGGCGGCGCCGGCCGGCCGGATGGAAAGATACTGGGCGCGTTACAGTTACGGGGCGATAGGTTGGCTGCTTTACGCGGTTACAGCCTTTACATGCCAGTATCGTACTATGCCCATTTGGCGGCCAAAGCAGTGCATCTATAGACACTTTGTTACAATTGGAACCTCCAAGAGTGGCGTCCTTCGGGTCATAAGGGACGCCACTTTCGCTTCCTCCACCTCGGATCAACCCTTGCAACATATCCTAGCTGGCAACGCCACTACCTCTCGCCGATTCGCTACCACTTGCCAGTCGTTGGACTCAGGGGTGTTGTTTGATATACCTTTGATGGAGACTGCCACCTCAATAACCCACCCACGCAATTATTTCAACTTCTAACATGGGAGCCAATGGAATGTGCCCCCAATGAATTTTGGTCTGCCCATTGCCTTCATGTGCTTTGCCCCATACAATCATTTCAATATCAAGATAAACCTGCAACATATCCTAGCTGGCAACGCCACTACCTCTCGCCGATTCGCTACCACTTGCCAGTCGTTGGACTCAGGGGTGTTGTTTTATATACCTTGATGGAGACGCCACCCAATAACCCACCCACGCAATTATTTCAACTTCTAACATGGGAGCCAATGGAATGTGCCCCCAATGAATTTTGGTCTGCCCATTGCCTTCATGTACTTTGCCCCATACAATCATTTCAATATCAAGATAAAGATAGAGAGATAAGAGATAAAGATTCAAGATAAATATCATCAAGATGTCAACATCGGTGGGCCTACCCTTGGGGCGAGGTGGGCTCCCTCTCACAGATGTCTTCAATTCGCACCACGACAACTTCTGAACGGAGCGTAATAAATCAATAATGAAAGAACAGTAAGGTTCCTTGATCAATTCTGTATCATGAAAGGCTGATGCAATCCTCCTGAGATGGCTGAATCTATTGGAAAAATCCCAGTACGAAATGAGTACCCTGAACTCCCATAGGCGCACGGCCTAAAACCGGCCGCGTTTCCGTGTTTTTACTTACCCTCCGCTAGGTGGCCTGATACGCAAACAGCTGTTGGTTTCCAATCCAGCCAGGCGTACATGATCCGTGCTGCAGGTGCCGATCCTGTAGAGATGCCAATCCCGGCTATGTGTGCAGCCCGCCCACCCGCAGACGGGCATCGGCCACTGCCGTAGTTGTACCGATGGCCAGTCTATGGTGTTCAGCTGTCCTTCCAGGCGCCAGTACAACTCAGGAGAGGCCGGCCAAATATATACATCAGTGCAACCGAATAGGCTCGTGTAGCCCAACAAGATGGACTTGGAAATCATGGCAAGAGATGACCTAGTCTTTTGTCGGAATTTGAGTCCGTTCATTACAAAGGATGTGTTTAAAGTCGATGGTGACACGAGTTCAGCGTGTGTTTGTGTTGTGCCCACGTTTGACTGCTTGCATGATGGATGTTTGTACAAGGGAGTTATTGTTGAGTCAGCCTGAACTGTTATGGCTATTTGGACTCAGGGGCGACGCGCCACCACCGTGTAAACTCCACGGGACCCGGTCACATTAGCTGACCCCTGATGAGCCCAAGTGACCTACGATCGTGTCGTATCGCATCATTGTCCGCAGCGATTTGTTGCGAACAGTCCAGTGTCTGTCCGACGACCGCAGCTCGCGCGCGCAGCACACCGCTGTTATGGCAGAAGTCACGCCGTTGAATATATTTGTGATTGTCGGTCTCATGGTGGCCCTGACTACCGAGAGGTGCCTCATTGCGCCGGCCGGTGGCAGACTCCCCCCCTAGAGGATACACCTATGATGGCAGTCATGACCTCGGGTGAGCTCTGATTACCGCGGCCATGGTGGGGGTTGCCGTGCCGTCGGCTCCGCTCCTGTACCGCATCTCGGCACCCCTCCCCGACATCCTGGATCGCCTCACCAGGACATTGTCGCCGTATTTTGTTCTGACCTCGACACCCTGTCTAGACACCTGTAATTTTTGTTTGTCGTAGCACTCTTCTTCGTCCCGGGCTCAGCACCGTTCCCTGGCTCGACACCCATTAAGGCCGACGTCGGCACCAAACGTGGCCGCACGTCGGCACCCACCCCGACCGGACGTCGGCACCCACCCCGGCCTGATGTCAGTACCCACCCCGACCTGATGTCGGCACCCACCCCGACCGGACGTCAGTACCCACCCCGACCGGACGTCAGTACCCACCCCGACCGGACGTCGGCACCCACCCCGACCGGACGTCGGCACCCACCCCGGCCTGATGTCGGCACCCACCCCGGCCTGATGTCGGCACCCACTCCGGCCTGATGTCAGTACCCACCCCGACCGGACGTCAGCACCCACCCCGACCTGATGTCGGCACCCACCCTGACCGAACGTCAGCACCCACCCCGACCGGACGTCGGCACCCACCCCGGCCTGATGTCGGCACCCACCCCGACCGGACGTCAGCACCCACCCCGACCGGACGTCGGCACCCACCCCGACCGGACGTCGGCACCCACCCCGACCGGACGTCGGCACCCACCCCGACCGCACGTCCGCACCCACCCCGACCGCACGTCCGCACCCACCCCGACCGCACGTCCGCACCCACCCCGACCGCACGTCCGCACCCACCCCGACCGCACGTCCGCACCCACCCCGACCGGACGTCAGTACCCACCCCGACCGGACATCGGCACCCACCCCGACCGGACGTCGGCACCCACCCCGGCCTGATGTCGGCACCCACTCCGGCCTGATGTCGGCACCCACCATGGCCGGACATCGGCACCCATCATTGCTCTGGTTTCGCATACGCGTAGTGAGTTATTTTATTTTCGTCCTGTGTTTCGGCTGCCGTCATGGGCTGCTACTTTTACCCTGTGAAGTGTTTATTGTTTACTTCACCGCCGTCGCTATGACGGTATAGATCGTGGTGGATTAGATGGATGGAATAGAATGAATACGAATTGCAGGGCGGGTCAAATTAAGGCATGAATACCGGCGCTACCGTTTTAGTGTACCAGTAAAGAGCGCTATTACGGATGCTGGGCGAGCAAAGGTACGAGACTAGCTATGGTTCTCTCGTGCTCTCGACATATGATCTGGCATCATACCGCGACAGGGAACTTGTACACCGACTGTAACTGCGCTGTCTTGACAGCCTCTGAATACTTTTTTCGTCCTATTGCGCAGAAGTGCAGTAATTTAAGAGATATGTAGAACCTATATCGGCAATTCGGCACAGTGCATTCAGTGCGGCACAGTGCAATATTATACGCACTATGGTGATTTGTCAAATTAGCAAAGCACCATTTTGCGTCACGCACCATGTGACGGCCATTTTTGTCTCACGACCTCCCCGCTCAGAGTATGCCGCATGCAACTGCACAGCGCACCGCCTTCCATTAGACTGACACCGGTCACGCGGTCCCTGGGCCGCGGGGCATGCGGGCTGCGTGTCATGACGACATTGCCACGTGATCGGCGACCGGCTGGCACAAAGTGTTCCATATGGTACCAAAAAATGTGCCGAGTGCTGAACCCGGATTTTTCGTATTCAGAGTTCAACACTAACCTCTCGACCACCCACTCGGCCATTCCCAACCCCATCCCGTCCATGCCCACGCTCACGTCCACGCCCACGACCCCACACCCGCCCACGCCCCGCCCCCGCAACCGCGCTCTCCCACTTGCACTCAATGCCGGCTGAACCGGTACCGAAAGCCGTGCGCCACTGAAAATTGCATTTGAGCAAACAAAGCGCGTGCTTCAAAGGGAAGATGGCGTTTGAAGAATGCTAAAAATGGATGTTAAAGCGTCAGGTCTAATTCTTAGTGAGCGAATTAGGACTCGAATTGGCTTAGAAAAAAAAGTTTCAGGGTTTCAGGAGCGTGACGGTCGGGCGTGGTCGTTCAGATGGACTTTTGACGTGTATACACAGGGTTGGACCCGCTCGGGCTTAGCCCTCACTTGTGATCTGGTGTGGGCGTGAAGGTGAACTTTTGACGTACATACACAGGGTTGGACTCGCTCGGGCTTAGCCCTCACTTGTGATCTGGTGTGGGTGTGAAGGTGAACTTTTGACGTATATACACAGGGTTGGACTCGCTCGGGCTTCCCTCACTTGTGATCGGCTGTGGGTGTGAATGTGAACTTTTGACGTACATACACAGGGTTCGACTCGCTCGGGCTTAGCCCTCATTTTTGATCGGGTGTGGGTGTGAAGATGAACTTTTGACGTATATACCAGGGTTGGACTCGCTCGGGCTTCCCTCACTTGTGATCGGGTGTGGGTGTGAATGTGAACTTTTGACGTACATACACAGGGTTGGACTCGCTGGGGCTTAGCCCTCACTTGTGATCGGGTGTGGGTGTGAATGTGAACTTTTGACGTATATACACAGGGTTGGACTTCGCTCGGGCTTAGCCCTCACTTTTGATCAGGTGTGGGTATAAAGGTGAACTTTTGACGTATACTTTTGACGGGACACATAACAAAAGTCCATATGAATGCAGACCATGAGCAAGAGTTGGTGAATATCGCGGACATCTTTGGCAGTGTGTAGCTGTGTGGCGGTGCCACCCGGGAGTATTGGGAGCACCTGCAGTCTTCAGTAAGCCGGGGCCAAGTAAGGCACAACATGCAGTCAGACGTTTTCCAGGTTCTGCCGTGCATTACAACTCAACCACCAAGCACCACCGTCCACTGTTTTGAAATCCGTGTAGCCAACCTTCAATAAGTTCAGGTGGAAAACAAACACATTCCGCGATAGCATGATGGTGAGGTTCACAGCAGCTGTCTCGATTTCCGAGCGAGTTGTGTCATCTGGCGTCCGAGCGGAGCTGGCGTTGTGCCTGCGGCGGCACAGTTGCCGAGTCGGTGGGTGTGTACAGCCGCGGCCAGTACCGTGCGGGGCTGGCGTTGTGCCTGCAGCGGCACAGTTGCCGAGTTGGTGGGTGTGTACAGCCGCGGTCAGTGCCGTGCGAGGCTGGCGTTGTGCCTGCGGCGGCACAGTTGCCGAGTCGGTGGGTGTGTACAGCCGCGGCCAGTGCCGTGCGAGGCTGGCGTTGTGCCTGCGGCGGCACAGTTGCCGAGTCGGTGGGTGTGTACAGCCGCGGTCAGTGCCGTGCGAGGCTGGCGTTGTGCCTGCGGCGGCACAGTTGCCGAGTCGGTGGGTGTGTACAGCCGCGGCCAGTGCCGTGCGAGGCTGGCGTTGTGCCTGCGGCGGCACAGTTGCCGAGTCGGTGGGTGTGTACAGCCGCGGCTAGTGCCGTGCGGGGCTGGCGTCGGCTCAGGCGTGACGTGACGCTGAGCGGCGTGGCGTCGGCCGGCTCGTGCCCGGAGACTGGCACCGACCGTCGAGCGGTCCCCGTGTGCGCATACTAACGAGCCGGTGTGGCCTGTGGCTCACCGAGGTGCAGTTTGCCGTTCGACCCTGTCTGCCGGCACTGTTTGACCCTGTCTGATCCGGCGTGACCCCGCCGACTGACCGCTGACCTCTGCGTGTCGCGTCAGCTGGTCATCAAGTGTCTCACCACTGAAGTCATCTCGGACATCAGTACCAGTGTCGAGAACATCCTGCGAGCCTGAGCGACGTTGGGTCCGGTCCTGCCGGCCGGCGGCCGCGTTCGGTGCTCCGGTCCTGCCGGCCGGCGACTGCGTCCGGTGTTCCGGTCCTGCCGACCTGAGTCTGTATTCGGAGCTGCTCCGGTCCGGTCGACCTGCTACCTGCCGCTATAATGCGACTGCAGCGTGCGTGTGAAGCATTCCTTCGAGTACGCCGGTGGAGTGCGCGGTACAATTACGGACTTCCTATGCTAGAGCGGCGATGTGCTAGTTTTCAAAGAACGTTACTTATTGTTAACAGCCCCTGGTATGGGGTATGTGCACTTACAATGTGGATGCAAAAAGTGCGTGCATATGCTTGGATAGAGTCCGCTTTGCATAGGATCTTGTATCGGTATCGCTTCCTCTGCGTTTTGTTTCTTGTACTTCCCCATTATATCCTGCTTCGCACGCCGTTCAGTATACAGGTTGGTAACTCCGCACACCCGGCACTATGGTTAACACCAATGGAAGTCCTCCCCTGCAAGGTGTGTATTGTATCCAAGTCAACTTCGGATCCCTGTCTCGGAATACATTTGACTTCAATGTGTCCGGAATCGTCGAGTCCAGTCATGAACGCTCCGAGCGGAAGCCGTCGCCGGGCTGCCGGCACTGACATCAGCCTTTCACGCTTCGAGCGGTGCGCAATGCTTGGTCAGATTCGGTGGCTGGTTACACACACACACACACATACACACACACATATATATATATATATATATATATATATATATATATATATATATATATATATATATATATATATATATATATATATATATATATATATATATATATATTTATATATATATATATATATATATGTATATATATATATATATATGTGTGTGTGTGTGTGTGTGTGTTTGTGCGTGTGCGTGTGCATACACGCGCACTGGAGAGGGGGGGCGAAGTCCGCCCACCCCTCCGATTTTTCGTAAATAACACGATTTTACTCACGATTAAAATCGGCCGAAAATTGTTCGAGTTAGAGGCCGTCAAAGTCAAAACATTTCGTAGCGTCAGACCACAAAAATCGGCGCTCATGCGCTTTCCGTATATGGGCAAAAGGGAAATTTGCTCATGGCAACACTAGCGACTTGTTTGATGTATATTGTTATGCTATATTGATTCAAGATCATGCCAGGTCACCGCGGTTAACTCAGGTCAAGTTCATGACAGGTCAATGTGTGGGGTAGTTCTCGTTGGCTCGTGATGTAGTCTAGGTACCTCGTTGTAGCGATAACTCAGTTCAAAATATGGCGGTAAGTTTGCGTTATATTTGACGGTTGTGAGTAAGGGCCGAAAAGTGTACAAGCGCCGACAGTAATTTTATCGGTTTCTGTCGGCACTACACGACGGTTACGACAGCGGCACACCCGTACGTCTCGACCGTACGGCTCGCTCTTCTCTCCACCGTGGCCGGCCAGCGGCGACGCGCCGCGGCCGACAGCGCGCGACGTCACACGTTACGCGCAGAGGCAGACTCAGTCGGCCCAGGCGGGCGGGTGCATGACACGTAAAACATGAACAATGTTACAACACAACCGAGACCTAATGATTTTGGTCTCATACACCAATGGGACCCATAAATCCCACTAGATCTATTAGGGCCATTTGATAAGTTTCTAACAATATGATGAGGTGAATATTCGTGATTTTTAACACACTTTGTTAAATTATATATCTGACCTCCTACGCGGGCTAGTCTAGGGGTATTGAAGGTACCCATTTCCCTTGGTCCATGTTAGTGACAACGATTATATACTATTTTTACGTGACGATCGCGGCGCTCACTTTCTTGAAATTTCCTCTAAATAATGTTCTGTCCGGCACTGCGGTTTGACGTGGGCGACCACTACCCACATTGGCCGCACACCTTTAGTGCGGCACGCATTTCATCACTGTCCTATTCGTTACGTTCACCGCTCTGTTCGTTCTGGCGCTCTTCTAAGTATTCGTGAAAGTGAATTACTTTCCTTCGTATGTCCTCGAGTATGGCTGCCGTACCGACCGTATCGTCGGCCCTGGGCAGATGCCCGGGCGGCAGACACGGCGGCGGTCCATCCGCAGCGGCCATCTGTGGCCCGTCATTCGTCTCGGGTTCCACGGCGTCAGCAATGTCGCCGGCCTCGCTCATCTGCAGCGCACCAGCTGCAGGCTGCACTGCACCAGTCATCTGTGGTGCATCAGGCGGTTCAGGTTGCCCTGAGCCAGCAGTGTCCGCGGCCGCTCTCACAGCGGCAGCAGAGGCTGCGCTCTCGACGGCAGCTGGGGCGGCGCGCGCTTCGTCAGCAGCGGCTTCGGCGGAAGCGCCAGCGGCGCCTCCAGTAGCGGCGCTCACGGCGGTTTCAGTGGCGTCATCGCAGTTCTGCGAGAACTTGCGAGAACTTGCGACTGCGAGAACTTGCGAGATCTCGAAGTTCATGTTGAGTCAGCGTGCGGCGGCGAGCGAACTCTCGGTCTCTCGGACTCTCGGTCGGCGGTCCTGTGGCAGGCTGACCAGTCTGTCAGATCATGCCTGGGTGTCGGCTCGGGCGACCTCTGACCTCGTGCCAGAGCGGATTATGATGACATCTTCACCGGGCGGTAGGGGTTGATTGGGAATGGGATTGAGGTCGGACGTGTCGGTGGCGGGAACAGAGCTTTGTTTGTGTTTCGACACACAATACACGACTACCATGCCAGCTGCAACAATCACGATTGCTACCGGGATTGCCAGTGCTGAGTGACCCAGTCTAGCATGATAGCTAAGATCGCGTACAGTTCTTAGCTGGAGCTTCAAATGCGAGAGGGGCACATTTCTTAGATCGGGCAAGTTAGATAGGACTTCGGACTCGGTGTCGGGTTCGAAGTGAGGCAGCTGTGCACGGAGGTTTTGTTCAGTCAGCTCGGCCAGACTAGCTGGTAGCTGCTTTTGAAGCGATTCGACATGGTCGACGTCTAAGCTGGACGTCTGGGTTTTGACGGTGGGAATTCTGAAATACTGTGACAGTAGCGAGCAGCCGTTTCTCAAGTGCACCAACTGTGCGTGTTCTGTAGTCGTAAAATCGGAGGTGTCATTTCCACAAATTACCTGAATTTCCATCAGAGTTCCAGTGATTATTAGCCAAATGTTTCGTTGCACTTCCAATGCCCTTGGGGTACTTTTCCGTGACACTAGTGTTTTACACTGAGTTGCGATTTCCACTGAGTCGCGAAAGTATAGCGACTTTACGCAGGATGACGTGGTGGCAGTGAATTGTTCGGCACTATGAAGGTGACGGAATGTTAATTGTTGTTGCAGGCAGACATGAATGTCTTCTTCGATTTCCAAGTATCTAGTCTTGTCTCTGCTAAGAGCTAGGTATTTTACCTTGCCTGTGTCAAACTTTGTTTCCTCTGACAAGTTGTGGCATGGGAGGTTCGTGTTGAAGATCTCGAACACTTCGAATTGATCAGGAATTGTTACTACCGGAATGGATAGTAGGACGTAGGGATTTGTTTTCACTATCATAAAAGAAGTATGTATCATCTGGTAGTATTTTTATATATCGTCGGGATGGCAAGGGAGAGTTTTCTCGCTGGGCAGGGCGTTCTTGATGTCTGACAGAAGGTCACGCAGCTGGGCTGGTTTGACAAATGATCGGGATAAGATACCATGAGCCAGCAGGCTAAGTTGTAGCTGTAACTCTGAATGTTGCACACGAGCCTGTTGAAGAATGGCTCGAGCGTTTTCAATTACTTTCGTAATCTGATTTTGCAGGTTGATGTATATTTCAAAATTCTGCATCTCGGTCTGTTCAAGTTTCGAAACCCTGTAAGTTAAGTTGTTTACTAGGCGGCTTATGTGGTTGATTGCTTTTCGATTGGTTTGTACTGCTGTGTTTGTCCGGTTTATCAGAGACACGCTTTCTCTTAAAACATGTATGATTTGGTCGTTCCCAATTTCTACTGTGTTTAGAAGGTTCAGGACGGCTTCTAAGTCAGCATCTGTGGCGGTTCCGAACAGGAAGGGTAACGCTTCTCCGACGAATGGTAGCACGGACCTTTTGGACCTATTTGAGTTTCGTGGGATGGTTGATCGAGCTGCTTCAAGGGTATCGGCTAGGTTTTGTCGAAGTGTGGTCAGGCGGTCTTTCAATTGTGACTTCACATCGATTGCGTACGGGAAGAGGGGATGGTCAGATAGGTATTGAGTTATGCGTTTTTCAAACACATGCAACGTGTGATTCATATCAGTCAACATCTCCGACACTGCATCGTTTGGAATTGGGATATGCACATTCCATGTTTCATGCGTAGCGTATACGGCACCGCGCGGCAAAAACAAAACTCCGTGGGTAGTTTCAGGTATGAGGATAGGGAGTATTTTGACCACTCGCGTCATTCTGCAACAAAATAAAAACTAGTGTTATACTCAGATAACAGTTGGTTTGACGTCACAGCGTCCTACTTGACATCCTCATGCCTGTACAGGGCAATCCATTAAAGATGACGCTACTCGCGCCATCACATGTGGCTTCACTGAGCCTTGAAATACAACGTCATACTAGTTGAAGTGACTCACAGGTCCACAGTCAGTAGCATCGTCAGCTACTCCAACATCGATTTGAACAATTCCGTTTGCGATTTCATTTGTGCCAGCATCATTGCGTTCTGTTTCTCCACGAAAGCTACGAAAATCCTAGCTTTGCTAATCTCAGGTTTTATTTTTATATATTCAACATCAGCATCATATTCAGAAGATGACGTTTCATCATGAATCTGTATTTTGTCTGGGGGGCAGTTGTCGTCCGAAGTTACTTCTAAAGGTCGTTTTTCTTGGGGAATTCCCGGTGGGCTTTCAGCTGAGTTTCTCATACGTTCTGCTAGTTCTGATAAAGGTATATTATCTTCAGAGTCACTGCTCTGTGGCTTTGCACGTTTCGTTACTCGTGAATGTAACTTTTCACTTTCTGATTCGCTAGACGTTGGCAGAGCTCGCTTCATACGTTCCACCACTTTGGACAACGGCAGTTCACTCTCGGAATCACTGCTAGGTGGCTGGGGGCTGATCCGGTTTGGGGGACTGGTCCGGTTCGGGGGGCTGGGTGAATGCTGACCCCGTTTCCTGTCGGTCCGACGCGACCGGCGGATGTGGCGCTGAGTCAGGCGTGCCCGCTCCCATCTCGGGTACTGCAGCGTCAGCAGCCATTGTTCCGGACGGCACGTCTACCTCCATGTAGCTGCTATCATCTGGCCTGCTGCTCGGACCGGCTTCGGCCCGCTTGGCTAACCTTGGAGGCTGAACACGTTCAGGCGTGATGCGGTCTGATTTATACTTTTTATCGAAGTACTTTCTGTTCACTGGTTCGTCAGTATCTTTTGTTGGTTCCCAAGCGGTATTGGGATCAGCTAGTCGTAGTTTTTGCACATGCACTAGACGAGTTTTTCCATTGATCTGATTTCTAATCACGTAGTTTACGGCACTGGTCTGCTTAATTACTCTAAAGTATGGTGTCCAGGGTAGCGAGAACTTGGGAGTGTTACCAGGTTGTACTGTGGTGTCATAGTAATATACCGGGTCTCGTATTTTAAAACTACGTGGCTTCGCTTTTCTGTCTGCGTAAGCCCTATTCTTCTCGTGACTGTCCACTATATGAGCCTTCACATGACTATATGCCTCGTGCAAATTAGCTAACATTTTTGGTACGTAATCTTCTCCATAGTATCTAACTTTCGGTTGTAGAACATTGTCCAGAGGGAGGACTGGATCGAGGCCATATAGTGTGAAGAAGGGTGATATCGTGCCTGAACGTCCAATGTTTGCCCTTCTGTAGGCAGCTAGAGTTGCGGGTATTTTTGTGTCCCAATCATCCTGATTCTGGTTAATTGCTTTTGCCAATATGTCGTTTTGCACCCTATGATAGCGTTCGATTTTTCCGTTCGTTTGTGCACGATATGCACTGGTACGGATATGTCGGATGTTCAGGCATGTTTATAATTCATCAATTGCCGTATTTATAAATTCTGTGCCTAGATCTGAAAGAATTACTCGTGGGCAAGAGTGTCGTGGAATAATCTCCTCCATAAGGATTTTTGCAACCGTTTTGGCGTCTTTCCTTGCTGTGCAGAAACTTTCCGGCCACGACGAGAAGTGATCAATAATTGTAATGACATATCGGTTACCGTTCTGTGTTTCTGGGTATGGTCCACAGGTGTCGATTCCTATCATTTCGAATTGGTAATGTGGTATGGGCATCTCTTGCATTGGTGCTGGAGCTGCCTTAGCTCGTCGCCCTGTGTACAGCACGCAGGCTTTGAGGTAAGCTACTGTATCTCGCCACATACCGCTCCGATAATATCTAAATTTGAGTTTTTCGTACGTTTTCGTCAATCCCATATGTCCGGCAAAGAAGCCTTCATGTAACTCTTTTAGTATTTCGTTTCTCAGGCATGTTGGTATGCATAGTTGTAGTCCAGGGAACGATCCACAGCGTGGTCCTTCTCTAACTTTATAAATGAGTCTGTCTAGTTCCATGTATTGTAGCACCACGTCTTTGTAATCTGCGTGATTCTTATCATTCATAACTTTCCGAATTTTCGCTATTTCCTCGTCTGCTTTATGAAGTCGCTCAATATTTGCCCACTTCACCATTACATCTTTGAACTTTTCCTCTCTGCTCAACTCTTCCTCTGGTTTTCGGGTTTCGGTGTTCCTGAATTCGCCCATGGGAACATGGTCGGAATCGATGACATTTACTTTTTGCTCAGTTTCGTACATCCGGCTGAGATGATCAGCGACGATATTTTTGGTTCCTTTTATGTAAACCACCTCACTGTTGTGTTCTGATAGCATGATTGCCCATCGCTGCAGCATGGGATATTTGTCATTTCCGATAGGTTTAAAAATGTAAGTGGTCGATGATCCGTCATAATTGTGAACTTCGATCCTAGTAAATATTGGCGTAACTTCGAGATTGACCATACACAAGCCTAAGCCTCTAACTGGATAACTGGCCACTTCCGTTGGGTTTCATTGAGTTGTTTTGACAGGTATTGTATCACTCGTTCCTCGCCATTATGTTCCTGTACCAAAACTGCTCCAACTGCTTTTTGTGAGGCATCTGTATATAATTTATAGTCCTTAGTGATATCTGGGTAGGCCAGCACTGGTGCAGAAGCTAGTTTTTGTTTTAGCGCTGCAAACGCATTTTCGCAATCATCTGTCCAGATGAATATGGCATGTTTCTTTGTTAAGTTAATCAGTGGCGCTGCAGATAGGCTAAATCCTGGAATGAATCGTCTATAATAGGAACACATGCCGATGAATGAACGGACTCCTTTCACAGTGATTGGTGCTGCCATGTGTTGGATGGCTTCTACCTTCTCCGGGTTTGGCTTGATGCCAGAGGCGGACACTACATGACCTAAGTAGTGGACTTCCTTCTTCAGAAAATCGCATTTCGAGAGTTTCAGCTTCAATTTGGCTTTTCGTAGACGACGAAAGACTTCCTCCAAGTGAACTAGGTGTTCCTTAAATGTTTTCGAATATGCGATTATGTCGTCGATGTAAGCGGTTGCAAATTGGTTCTGAATTCCTGATAGTACTTTGTTCATCAGTTCCATAAATTTCCCGGGAGCGTTACAGATTCCAAATGGCATCTTTCTAAAATTCGACAAACCTAAGAAACATGTGAATGCAGTCTTTGGTATGCTTTCTTCTGACATTGGGATTTGCCAGTATCCTGATTTCAAATCTAACGATGAAAAGAAGTTCGCTCCACCGAGGGACGCAAGGATGTCTTCTATCAGCGGAAGTGGATAGCTGTTTTTCTTCGTTGCGTTATTCAGTTTTCTATTGTCGACTGCAAAGCGATTACTTCCGTCCTTCTCTCGTACGATGACAATGGGCGCGGCCCATGGACTGTCAGATTCTTCAATTATATCTGCTTCGAGCATAATTTTAATTTGCTCCTCTACATACTTTCGCTGAGAAAATGGGGTCTTATAATGTGCTTGACGGATAGGGGGACGGTCAGCAGTTTCTATGTCCATGTGCATGACGTCAGTCGTACCGAGGTCGGCGTCAGTCGCAGCAAATAGGTCAGCGTTGGTACGTAGCAGTTGTTCGAGTTCGTCTTTGTCAGCGCCCGTCAGATGCGACAGCTGGGCTTGCTCAATTGGGTCAGCGGGTGTGGTAGCCGGGGTCAAGTCAATGTCCTGTGACATGTCAACTAGATTTTCCAAGTCCGTTTCGTCTATTTTCTCAGCGAATGCTATCACTTGATTGTGATACAACGTAAAATATCTGGTAGGGGTATTTATGATCCTCACTGGTAAGCGCTTATGGCGGTCTGGTTTGGCCACTACCTCGGCTATAAACAAGCCTGGCTCCTCGGAAATCAGTGGCATGTTGTCCAGAGACCGCACATAGCAAGTCTGTTCCACAAGTTGAACTCTGTTCACAGCTGCTGGACACTCCACGACCGTATTGGCCGGGATATGAATGCGTCCTTTTATTCTGACTAGTGAGGTCGCCTCCGCACTAGTCGTACGCTGGGGTCGTAGGGGAACCATGTTTCCTTCAATGCACAAGGCTTTTTCTTCGAAATCTAATTTTGCTCCAAACACGGTCAAGAAATCATTTCCCAACATGCACTGTTGTGTCAGGCCTTCTACGATTTGGAAGCTGAAAGGTTTTCTGAACTTACTCATTTCGACTCTGAACGTTCCTACACCAATATTTTTCAAGCGACGCCCGCTGGCTGAAATGAGTGGAATGCGGTCTTTTTGATCTCCTGAAAATCTGAGGGTTTGATCCTCTGCAATTGTGTCAAAGAACTCCTTTGAAACTAGCGAGATATCTGCGCCAGTATCCACCGGTGTGTATGCTCTCTGATTACCAATTTTAAGCCAGCACATGGGAGTGTTGGGTTTGATGCGAATTTGTTGAACTCGGTTCTGTTTCAGTTTCCGTTTTCGGGGTTTCGTTTCCTCCGGATATTTTTCCTTTCCTTCCTCTGTGGTTTCTGTTTCTGTTTACTTTCGGCTCCATCGTGGTGGGCGTTCACCATGGAGCTTTTCAGTTTCCCGTCTGTCTAGGGGGATTTGGGCAGGAACGACACTGGCATCCGATGTGTCCTATTTTGTTACATTTTATGCATATCGGTCTGCCATCGGTGGTCCATTGGAATGAGGTGCCGGGCTGATTTGGCTGTTGTGGCCTCCAAACTCTGGGGCCAGCAAGGGGTTTCTGCGGAGGAGGTCCATAGCTGGGTCCGGGGGCATAAGGTCGTGGTGGGCGCGGATACTGCGGGTAAGATGGGTGGAACTCTCGGGGTCCTGGCTGAGGTTGGGGTTGTGGTTTTGGGGTCCTGTTTTTGCGCTGCTAGCTTCGACACCGCTTCGCTCAGAGATACAACTAGCTTCTCTAATTTATCCATTCGATCGTTTCCTGATTGAATCACATCGACGTCCATTGGCTCATCTTCCGGTTTCGGTATTCCCCTAGTCAAGAGAAGTGTTCGCTCCAAATTTTGTTCGCGTACTGCGAATTGTATCGCCTCTTCTAAGTTCCGGAAAGTGTGTCTGTACAACTTGGCGGCCAGCTGGTTACTTTGCACGCCCTTATTAAAGATGTCAAACAGTATTCCTGCGTGGCAGGGCTGGTCATATCTGTGTATGCGTCTTTTGCTAGGGTGAGGACTCGTTCCGCAAAGTTCTGCACAAGTTCTGAGCGGTGTTGCTTTAGCTTTCGCAAGGCTTCCTGAGAGCATTTTTGATCTGCTAGATCTGAATATCTTTCTTTCATAATGTGTTTGATCTCTACCCACGTCAAATTTGGTTGATTAGTTAGCATTCGTTGCAGAAATTCAGCAGCAGGTCCATCGAGGGTTTTCAGACAGATTATTCTGAGCTGTTCGTCGTCCATGCTGAAGCTGATACGGTCCAGGTGTTTGATCCAGTCACACATCTTGTAATGTCTTTCTCCGGTAAATGGTTTTATGTTCTGGCTCAAGCCTTGAGCACGCATCTCCATCCTTATCTGGTTAAAGCTATCCGATAATCTTTCAAAAGTAATTTCAGTCTTATGTCTTTATTTTAGTTAGCTCTCAGTATTCTAGTAAGTTTAATTTTCGCAAGTTCTGTGGAGAAACTGTCTCAATTATGCTTCCTAATTCACGTAAAAATTCACGCGTACAGTATTCAGTACACAGCGAGCATTTGACTATATGATCCTATGACAATTATATCGGTGGTCAAAATTGGAACGGGTGTATTTGGAGGGATTTTCTGGATTTTCCCGGGCTTACTGAATTGCTGAGGTAGCCGTGTCTCTTCCTCGTCCTGCAGAAAGGCGTGCTGTAGTCTTATCCGGTCACGTCACGGTACCAGTTGTGTAGTCTTATCCGGGTCAGCAGGTCACCAGTTGTGGAGTAGTTCTCGTTGGCGCATGATGTAGTCTAGGTACCTCGTTGTAGCGATAACTCAGTTCAAAATATGGCGGTAAGTTTGCATTATATTTGACGGTTGTGAGTAAGGGCCGAAAAGTGTACAAGCGCCGACAGTAATTTTATCGGTTTCTGTCGGCACTACACGACGGTTACGACAGCGGCACACCCGTACTTCTCGACCGTACGGCTCGCTCTTCTCTCCACCGTGGCCGGCCAGCGGCGACGCGCCGCGGCCGACAGCGTGCAACGTCACACGTTACGCGCAGAGGCAGACTCAGTCGGCCCAGGCGGGCGGGTGCATAACACACGTAAAACATGAACAATGTTACAAATGAACCAAACTTGTTCAACTGGAAGGTGCGCAAAGGACGCAAATGTCAGTCATGCGATTCTTGCCATTTTGCATGTTACTCCCTACTGAAAACTTATGTTTTTGTAATGGTGAACCTAAGCGTTTCCATTCATAATTCATGTACTTCAGCCCTTTCTTCGTGAAGACGATTGCGCCAGGCCGCCCACCGGTCCGGCGGGCGGCCCGGTTCCGGCAACTGGAACCGGTAACTGGCCCGATAAAGTGCTGATATATAGGTGACCTGAGGTAAATTTCCGGATCTATCATCTATATTTCATCATTAGGTATGTGCAAAACATCATTGATGCCCATTTTGGAGCATTTAAACACAATCGCAGCGATTTATAATAATGCCAAGCCAAGCCACGCAAAACAAGCAAATATGACACATGTGACCTCGAATATATTGACCTAAGGTCATGCAATTTGCACACAGTAGAGGTCATAGCCATACCCATCAACTCTGATAATTTCGTTACACTAGCTATAATAGGAGTTGAGATCTTGGGGAGGAGCGGAATCCGACCCACTTCCTCTCCAGTGCGCGGAATTGTCAGAGGCCCTCCAGGGCCCGTGTTAATATACCTATATGCTTTCAGATTATTCAATGAAGGATGAAGGCACCTGTAACAGACCAGCACCTACACCAATAACGGAAAGTATGGAACTATAGGTGGTCTTCAATTCCAATTATTTTTAAAGAGATTGTCCTAAACAGGTGCGAGCGAACACAAAGTGCGTGATAGTAAGCACATGACTTTTGACCAAGTAAAATGCATCAGTACGTCATCAGCGTATCCTTTTGCTTCTGCCGCCGGGTAGCAGGACATAGGTAGCAATGCTCTGGTGCCCTCAGCCTCGCTCCGGGCACCAGGGCGCACTTCGGTCGTCTCTTCGAGACGCAGTGGCGTCACTCGGCCAACATCTGTCGCTAGTGCCCTCTGGGTCATGCATCAGTTGCATACTGTCTTGCGCTTCGAACTAAATTACACCGAACTTGTATCGAGTGCAGGATGGCCAATTTTGGCTCAAACACTCTCTTGTTAACAGCTCGATCACCGTTAAATGTGGTAACGTTCACTCTCACCCCGATACTCTCGATCAAGACGTCCCACAAGGCAGCGTTGTATCACCCACCATAATCTTAATCATGATTAACGGTGTTCTGGAGCAACTTCCTCCGATTACTCTTGGGGGAGTGATTTATTAGGCGTGCCGAACCATAAAGGTCATTTGCGCCGTCTTTAAAGCGAGTACGTTACATGTCTGTCCATAAAAGCGAGTGTTTGCGTTCAGGGTGCAGGCAAGTGGACATTTACGTAAAATGACTTTTACGTTATAGTTTGTGTGATATTTTAGGTGTTGAAGGCGGGGGCTGGGTTGGGGACATCTCACTGATGTCTAAATGGTTTTAATTTTACTTTACTCCTCCACAAAATAATTTGTAATTTGGCTGGGTGTGGGGGTGTTTTGAGAGTGGCGAGAAGTTGATTTTGCCATGGTGCTGGCTTTAGCCTACTCTTACCGAAGAGCACCGAGGGATCTTTACCGTGCGAACAAGGAGGAAATTGTCCACACCATCTGTCACGTCGGCCGCCGCGTGTTAGTTGTTAGTAGCGGGTTAGTCTAAGCATGCCATGCAGGGTTGTCAGTTGGGTTAGTACAGTGTTTTGCAATTCGGCTCTTTTACGTCCGCTGTACCTCTGGGTAGCCGTTTACGTTATGAGTTGCAAGGCAAATCGGCTCATCTACGTCCGATGGTTCCTCTGGGTAGTCGTTTTACGTTACGCAAAATTTTATTTTTATTTTTGTTTATGTTTTCCTAAAGCAAGTCGGCCATCTACTTCCGACGGCACCGCTAAGTAGCCATTTATTTCTAATTGAGAAGCAAATCGGCTCATGTACGTCCGACGCCATGCGTGGATGGCTATTTACGTGTTTCCTACGAGCGTTTCGCGGTCATGCTTTGCGAGTTCATGTGAGTGTTGGTGGTGTGGTGCCTATAGTGCTCCTGCTAGTTTTGTGTCATACAGATATTCAAATAGCAATTGAAGGAGTTCTGGGTGCTTGTCACCGAGAAGCGATGGAAGCGATAGGGTGATGCCCTCTCTTTCGCAGAATGCCTTAAGTGGTTGTCTTTGAGAGCTAAAGCTACTACAGTCTAGCAGGATATGGCCTATGCTTAACGTGGTGTTGCAGGTGCCGCAGTGCGGTGTTGTATATTGGTCACCCTCTAATTGAGGCTGTGTTAGTTTTGTGCGACCAGTTCTAAGTCCAGTGAGGATGACCTCTTGTTGTCGGTGAGATTGATTTGATGTGCTCCATATGCCTATTGTTGGTTTGATTGCGTGGGTGTGGTTGGATTTGTGTTGTGTTGAGTTGTGTTGTGTCCATGTGTTCTGTTGATGTTGGCGAATGTGGCGTTGTAGGAGTGCTTTGCAATCGTCTACCGAATATTCCACGCTAGGGTAAGTGTTCAATGCTAAAATTTGCTTTGCGAGCCGGTCTGCTTCTTCGTTACCTGGGATGTTGGCGTGGCCCGGAATCCAGAGGAAGGGAAAGTTCATGGTTACGTTATAGGCCACGATTTGTTGGATTATATCGATGAAGTGATGTGGACAGTCGTGGGTGTTGCTAATTGACTGGAGGACAGATTTGGAGTCTGAGCAAAATACTACGTTTCTAGCTTTGCGCCTCATGAAAATGGTGAGAGCGGCCAGAATGGCAATTGCTTCAGCAGAGTAGATGGAGAAGTTATCCGGTAGACGCTTGGAAAGTATGAGACCTGGTCCAATGATGCCGATGCCTCCCTTTGCCTCGTCTTTCGACCCATCCGTGAATACGAGTGATTTGTGATTGTTGTCATCGGCGAACTTGTGGAAGAAGCCAAGAATTTCTACCGATGTGATAGTGGATTTCTTCTCCGAGAGCAAGTACTCGACCTTTGGTTGACTGAAAGTCCAGAATGGCCTAGTGGGCGGTCGAGCTGCAGTGGATGGCATTGCGAAGTTATGATCTGAGAGAACCGTGGCAATTTGAATGCTATATAGTGGAAGTTTGCGCGCAAATCGGCTCTTGTATCTGTCAGGCGTAAAGCAGCGCTGTGCTGGATTATTTTTAATGGATTTGATTTTGATGTGGTAGCGGCACAGCTGTTGTGTCCTCCTGACGTGGAGTGGGGGCGTGCTTGAGCACTGGCGGATCTAGCCCACCGGTTTGGGGGGAAACTTTCGGTTTTCGGCGTCAGCCCCCCCCCCCAGTGTACCTCCTCTTGCTATTCTTCTTGAAAAAAATATTTATTTTTTTTTTTTTTTCAGTCAATGTAGCCTGTCTCTTCATCTTAGCAACCCCAACACCAACATACGAAACATGCTGCTCAACTGGGCTCAACTGGTCACTCGCACAAAACATCCTGTTCAAATTCCGCTTTCGAAATCTGGCTCACTGGGTCCGCTTGCCCGTTACTGGCTAAACAAACTTCATGAACCTATCTGACGAAGGAATAAGGAAACTGCTGATTTCGTCATCTCTTGCTGTAAGCAGAACTTCAACAGCATAGAACCTTCGAGGCGTCAGAATCTACTATGCTACCATATTGGGCTTACAAACAATCATAACAAAATACCTTTAAAATTGGAGATTATTTCACCCGGAAAGCTATTTTTTAACCTCAGCAAAGATTACTTCGTTTTAATTTAGTTTACTTTTATTGGTTTGGAGGGGGGGGCCAAAAGACACTATGCCCCCCCTTTGAAGCGCTTGGGGGGGGGGGGCATGGCCGGAATGCCCCCCCCCCCCCCACACACACTGGATCCGCCAGTGTGCTTGAGTCCACTAGAAGACTGGCTATCGGTGTGGTGCTGAGGGCACCTGTGGCTGCTCTGATGCAGCTGTTTTGGATGATTTCTAAATTTCGGCTCTGACTTTCTGAAATGGTGGTAAAAATGATGCTGTTGTATTCCAGGATGGGTCGTATGATTGATGTGTACAGTCGCAGTGTGCTTCGTAGTGATTTGAAATGTCGTGGCGTGAGGCTAAATATATAGCTTGGATAAAGATGGCTCCACCAGCGACACATCCTGGATAAAGATGGCTCCACCAGCGGCACAACCTGGATAAAGACGGCTCCACCAGCGGCGGCTAAATATATAACCTGGATAAAGATGGCCACATCAGCGGCGGCTAAATATATTACCTGGATAAAGACGGTCCCACCAGCGGCGGCTAAATATTTAGTCGGGATATAGATGGTCCCACCAGCGGTGTAGAACTGTCGAAAAGTCGCGAATTTTCGACAGACCTTTTTAAATCAATTATTTTCCTGCGAAGTCAATCATTGGGCTAGCACGAGTGCTAGATGTCGGGTATTTCTTCTGCCGTCTCTCTTCGTTAGTCAGCTGAAACCCATGTGGACCACCTCCGGCTACTGACCTGTACGACCTTCAGTTGAAACCCTCGGGCTACTGGCCTGCACACGACCTTCAGTTGAAACCCTCGAGCTACTGGCCTGCACACGACCTTCAGCTGAAACCCTCGGGCTACTGACCTGCGCACGACCTTCAGCTGAAACCCTCGGGCTACTGGCCAGCACGACCTTCAGCTGAAACCCTCGGGCTACTGGCCTACACACGACCTTCAGCTGAAACCCTCGGTCTACTGGCCAGCACGATCTTCAGCTGAAACCCTCGGTCTACTGGCCAGCACGTTCTTCAGCTGAAACCCTCGGGTTACTGGCCTGCACGTACCGCAACTAGTAATGACATCCCGTGGCATGGTATCATCCGTGAAATTCCGCTTCGTAAAAAGCGCACAAACACAACCTGCTCGCCGGGCCACATCACGGCAGATTATCCTTCAGCGGGCTGCTGCGGCTGGGGTCACGATTGCGCCGCTGCACGCCACTGCTGCATCAGCTGCCGGCAGACAGAGCCGGTCAACCGATCACGAGCCGCCCGATCTGCCAGATCCACCAGAGCTGCCAAGTGAGCCGCCCGACTGGCAAGCTTGTCGCCAGGGACCGGTGTAAGCCCTGCAAGGTCAGCTGGTGCGGCGCCCAGCGGATCAAAACAGTGCCGGTCGGTTCGGCATGAGCAGAAGGCTCTGAGGGAGGTGCATCATGAAGTTGGCCATCGCCGCGCTATTGCTGCTGCAGGTAAGTGATAGCGAGGATTCGCGCGACGGTTTTGAAAAAATCGTTCTGATTACGCAGTTTTTTTTTTTTTTTTTTTTTTTACTAAACCGTAACTATATTGGCAGTGCAATTGGCATATGTGGATAGCCCATTGTGTTTCAGTTCGTATCTGTACTCTTAGTTGTTCACTTCAAAAATACCGCTGACATAATGCAGCTTGTCTTCAACCATTGCAAAGCACCCTTGTATCCCCTCATTAAACAGCTAGTAAATGTACTAATCAGTCGTCAAGTCAGGGACAGTCTCAACGGCGAAGAATTCGGTGTGCCGACACGTTGCCTTGACATACATATTGCCATGGGAATGTGCTGATATCAAATAAAACGGAATATAACCGCTGCGCTGTTCAAACTGGGAACCTGAAACGAAGCACACGTATTGATAACGTATGAGGGGGGGGGGGGGGGTGGGGTGGGGGAATTGGACAATGTGACCACGCAATGTGATCGGACCGAGGAACGGGACCAGGGAACAGAACATGGGAACGGCACCAGGGAACAGAGGGAACGGCACCAGGGAACAGAGGGAACGGCACCAGGGAACAGAGGGAGCGGCACCAGGGAACAGAGGGAACGGCACCAGGGAACAGAGGGAACGGCACCAGGGAACAGAGGGAACGGCACCAGGGAACATAACATGGGAACGGGATAGCGAACGGGACGGAAAAGCGAGCGGAGCAACGGCACTGGGTTGCACAAGGATATAATTGTTTTCAATTCTGTCCTGTGCAAGGCCATAATACAGTGTCGTATGTTTGTAGCCAAGTTGGCTTCTGACGGTAGCTTCAGTGTGGAATTTGGTAGCCAAATTGTAGCGGTGTGCATTCGAATTTACCTGCCCGTGTTCGCCGTCTGCCGCATGTCAGTAGCTGGTACGGCGCGCCAAGGTACGGCGCGCCAAGGTACGGCGCGCCAAGGTACGGCGCGCCAAGCTGATGCTAACGTCTATGTGCCGATGGCTGGCATGGCAGTACCTGGTACTGCCACCGCTTGACAGTACCTGGTACCGCCGCATGGCAGTACCTGGTACTGCCACCGCTTGACAGTACCTGGTACCGCCGCATGGCAGTACCTGGTACTGCCACTGCATGACAGTACCTGGTACCGCCGCATGGCAGTACCTGGTACTGCCACCGCTTAACAGTACCTGGTACCGCCGCATGGCAGTACCTGGTACTACCACTGCATGACAGTACCTGGCACCGCCGCTATATGGTGCGGACGCCAGTTACAGCAAGCTCTGAAGAAGCCTAGTTCGATCATGAATTATCTTCATAATGGCATGCACAATATGTGGGGAAAGAAAAGAAGCTCGAGAGACGACACTTGTGTGCTAAATAGTATGGTTAGAGAGAGTAATGATCACATTCGAAGTAAGTGTGGCGACCAACCGGACCTCGGCTTCGTGGACACCGACTTCCACAGCCGTGGAGGAGGGGTTGGTCAATGCAAAGCATGAGGGTCTTGATCATCACATATGGTAAAGAGATTGGGCAAAACATGCAAATCTGTAAACGCGAAAACCACACGTTCAATTTTGACGAAATAATGCACACGCACCTGCCTGCTGTAGCCGCCAAGTGCATGGCTGGGTTGGATTTGTGTGCGTACGAGACGTTGACCCCTCTAAGTAGCTTGAACTAAGTAGATCGACAGCCGCGCCGCGTGATGTTCATATCTAGTGCGAACCTATATTCTCTGTTACTCCGCGCGCAACAATACTGAGTTGACGAGAAGGGCAGTTTTTGAAGGCGTCTGTTAGTTTTCGATGGAGGCTCCGTGGGTCAAGTGATCGGTGTTGAGCGGCAGAACCTCGGTAGGTATTCTCGCGCAGCGCGCCGTGTTCACCTGTGCCAGTGTAGTAATATGATGATGCAAAAGAAAATGGACTGCACATACATGCTCGCGTGGATGTGCTTGCTTATCTCTTTGTTCCTTAGGCTGTTAGGCTGATTGATTGTCGTCGGTATTTTAATGTGAAACATTTTTCAGAAACCGCATAAAACCTTGCAACAATACACCTGAGCATGCGAGTTGCGAGTCTGCAGTTGAAAACTGGACATCGAGATCACGCGCCTACACGCCGCTTCAAACTAAAATGAACTTCACGGACAAATATTGATGGGTGTTAGCGCGAAATGTGTCCCATGTTATGTCCTTGTGTAGCACATCGCTCGCGTGGCAGGTGTGAAGCGGTCACGGCGAAAACTTGAGCAAGTTCGGAAGGCTTGAACTCCACTTGCTGTGCCGACTGGCATGCGGTTATGATTTGTGATGATTGGTTTAGCATGCAGTAATGCGCATTGTTTCCGTGTATAGTATTGTCCCGACTCGGCGCTATCCGTCTCATTCGGTCGTAGGCATATGGGGAATTTTTGTTAAACATTCCCGTGGACTTGCTCGAAACCGACTGAAAATAGTAACGTTCAGTCCGGTTCCAGCGTCCGCAAGACTTGTACTATGTCTTTTTTTCTGTCCTCCACAAGCGCCCGTCGAAATGCGTCAGAAATGAGCGACGAAAATTGCTGGGATGCTGCGACGAGGTGTTCTCTTGTCCAGTTAGGCCGTCGATAAAAAAAACTGTTGGAATACCTAGTAAGCAAAAATGCATTCATCACAAATTGCATGGTTGCATTCCTCTTCAGTGAGTGGCCTGATATCAATCTGAGATCGACGATTGCCACCAAGCACCATACTTAACCACAATCCGTGACGCGACCGGATTCTCTCTCCGCCGGATTCTCTCCCGACCGGATTCCACCCTCCGTCAGGCTGTTCACCCGACATACCCAAACCGTCGGGGCTACAAAGCTGCAACCTGGTGATCTTGCCTGCCTGTTGAACACGTGCGATGATAAAGTAATGTTTTGAACCTAGCTGTTGCTTAGGTTATTATATGGATACCTAAATTCGTATTGGATTGCATTGCATTGTATTTTATAATGTACTGCATATTGTTGGCGCAATCCAAAACAATATTGGCCATTACACCAAATAATCATACAGTAAGTGGTAAAACATATACAGGAAAGAAGCTTTAAACCTAAAACATTGTTCAAATACAATCACAGATGCAAATTATCAAGGCATTAGTCTTTCCTTCATACCCTTCTAAAGTTCATCTTATTTTAAATGTTCTTTAGTTCACGACTCAAGCTCCACACGCGAATAGAGCGAACAGGGACAGTTCGCCGTGTTGCCTGTGTATTTGTGTGTGTGTGTGTGTGTGTGGTTCTGCCTGCATCTCCGTGTTTGGAGTTGGTTTCCAGCGCACACACGCGTGGTGCGCTCAGAAATGTGAGCTCAAGGTGTGGCAAGGCTTTTAAGATTTTGGGTCCCATCTCCCTGGTGTGTGTGGATCAAGACACAGTCCCTGAGTTTGATCAGTATCGCACAACATTTCGGAAATGCTAGGCATTTTCTGATAATTTCCGATATCTACGAAGAAAGAACGTTATTTCACTGTTGGATATCGTGGATAATCAGAAGAACCGCAATGGATGAAGCAACAACAACAAAATTAACATATATTCGCTTCCATTGTTGTCACTTTTACCCACCACTACAAATTCTTAGCAAGTATATTTTATTACACGATCGAACGTAGCACAATAAACTGAATGCTATTTTCGAAAGAGAATCAAGCTGCCAGTTTCGAGATGTCGGGGATCAAAATCTGAACCCCATGTTCACATCCCCTCTTCCCAAAAGCATCAAGATCTTTTCTGTGTGGGTTGAATAGGCTTAATATGTAGCTACAGTGCATATGTGAGCGAGTTAGTGAAGGGGTCTGAATTCAGTGACAGCACAACACTACTTCAGCGCATAAAAGCCAGTGAACACACCAAAGCCGCCGGCAGACTCTACGGTCATTGATTCAGGATGGCTTGGTCTAGGCTGGAGCCCCGCTCGGCCGACCTGTCGAGGTGGTGCCCGTCCGACCTGTCTCCTGCCCGTGGTATCATGCGGACGCACTTCCGGCGCCAGTTCGGCTCGCCGGGCGCGCTTCAGCTGGGCGATTGGATGGGTGCCTCCAGCGTACGGGACCAGAAGGACCTGGTGAACCTGACGCCGAAGACTCGCCTGATGACCGAGATGGAGTGGCACGGCGATGGCGTTCAGTGGAGCGGGGACTGGGTGTAATACATGATCCACGAGCCCGACCCGCGCACCCTGCTCTTGAAGAGGGCGCTACCCGAGACGGAAGGCATGGAGATGGACGACGCCAGGTAGTACGGCTGCCGGCGCGGCTATGGCCGGTAGCCGCGATAGGCGGACGTGTGGTGGTCGGTCGTGATGGGCGGACGTGTGACGGTCGGTCGTGATGGGCGGACGTGTGACGGTCGGTCGTGATGGGCGGACGTGTGGTGGTCGGTCGTGATGGGCGGACGTGTGACGGTCAGTCGTGATGGGCGGACGTGTGGCGGTCAGTCGTGATGGGCGGATGTGTGGCGGTCAGTCGTGATGGGCGGACGTGTGGTGGTCGGTCGTGATGGGCGGACGTGTGGCGGTCAGTCGTGATGGGCGGACGTGTGACTGTCAGTCGTGATGGGCGGACGTGTGGCGGTCAGTCGTGATGGGCGGATGTGTGGCGGTCAGTCGTGATGGGCGGACGTGTGGTGGTCAGTCGTGATGGGCGGACGTGTGGTGGTCAGTCGTGATGGGCGGACGTGTGACTGTCAGTCGTGATGGGCGGACGTGTGGCGGTCAGTCGTGATGGGCGGATGTGTGGCGGTCAGTCGTGATGGGCGGACGTGTGGTGGTCAGTCGTGATGGACGGACGTGTGGTGGTCAGTCGTGATGGGCGGACGTGTGACGGTCAGTCGTGATGGGCGGACGTGTGGTGGTCGGTCGTGATGGGCGGACGTGTGGTGGTCAGTCGTGATGGGCGGACGTGTGACTGTCAGTCGTGATGGGCGGACGTGTGGTGGTCAGTCGTGGTGGGCGGACGTGTGGTGGTCGGTCGTGATGGGCGGACGTGTGACTGTCAGTCGTGATGGGCGGACGTGTGGCGGTCAGTCGTGATGGGCGGACGTGTGACGGTCAGTCGTGATGGGCAGACGTGTGGTGGTCGGTCGTGATGGGCGGACGTGTGGTGGTCAGTCGTGATGGGCGGACGTGTGACTGTCAGTCGTGATGGGCGGACGTGTGGTGGTCAGTCGTGGTGGGCGGACGTGTGGTGGCCGGTAGCCGCGATAGGCGGACGTGTGGTGGTCAGTCGTGATGGGCGGACGTGTGGTGGTCAGTCGTGATGGGCGGACGTGTGGCGGTCAGTCGTGATGGGCGGACGTGTGGTGGTCGGTCGTGATGGGCGGACGTGTGGTGGTCAGTCGTGATGGGCGGACGTGTGACTGTCAGTCGTGATGGGCGGACGTGTGGTGGTCAGTCGTGGTGGGCGGACGTGTGGTGGTCGGTCGTGATGGGCGGACGTGTGACTGTCAGTCGTGATGGGCGGACGTGTGACGGTCGGTCGTGATGGGCGGACGTGTGACGACGGTCGGTCGTGATGGGCGGACGTGTGACGGTCGGTCGTGATGGGCGGACGTGTGGTGGTCGGTCGTGATGGGCGGATGTGTGGCGGTCAGTCGCGGCACGGCCGAGACCTATCGCCGCCGGCACTGGCATCCGCCCGTTGTATTGCCGCTCATGACCGCGCTTTATGTTCTGT
Organism: Ashinkailepas kermadecensis; assembly: GCA_034440615.1. NCBI lineage: Eukaryota > Metazoa > Arthropoda > Thecostraca > Neolepadidae > Ashinkailepas > Ashinkailepas kermadecensis. Next base: position 844,913 of record JAOTOM010005186.1, on the reverse strand, counting down.
GTTTCCGTTGACTCGTCGCTGCCGTGCTCCATTGGGCGCCTTCGCAGGGCTCCGGCTCGCCACAGAGATCAGGCGCCACAGCGCTCGAGACATCAGGAGCTGAATCTGTCGGTGCACGGATTTCTCGGGCGGCGCGACAGTCTGTGGTTTGCGGCGTAATCAACGAGGGGCGCATCGTGGGAGGCTCACAGGCGGAGAAAAATGCCTTTCCCTGGTTGGTGAGTAAAGTGATGGCGCGGAGCCTGGAGGTCGTTCTTAGACAAGACTAGAGTGTGATGGAGTTAGCATATGGTTAGCTTCGGCATTTCTCAAGCTGCTGATAACCGGACACACTCCTGATGCACTCAATGTGCATTATCTGTGTGTTGTGCATAATTGTGTATTTTTATTGGCATGTACACATGAACATACGCGAAAATCGGTACCAATACCTAAAACAATTTGCGTGGCATGAATCTTAGCAGGCAAACTACGAGTTCAACCCACACTTTACCTTACTTTTTCAGGACGTAGCATAGCACAGACGGCACCGTCAGTACAGCACAGACGGCACAGCACAGACGAATAATTCACAATAGTGCACATGGAAACCATTTTGAAGTTGCCAAGCTGAAGAGCAGTCGAGTATCTTCTCTCTCTCTCTCTCTCTCTCTCTCTATATCGCCCTTCATGCGCGGACTTCCCGCGAGGCATATCTCCTGCGCCTCTGTTGACAGGTGGCCATCGTGCTATTTCAGTCCCGGACACCTTTCTGTGGAGGTAGCGTCATTAACGAGAAGTATATCCTGACAGCGGCCCATTGTGTCGAAAGGTGAGAAGACGACAGCAGCTCATCCCCTCCCCCTCCTCCTCTGTGCACGCCATGTTGTGTGTGTGCACGCAGGTCTCAAACAACCTCACTGTTTGGCGGTCTTAAGCTGCTGGACGTCGACTGGGGTGGAGTTCGTTTTTGCACAAAACAGACACTTGCGCCCAGGCGAGGCTTTAGCCGTACAAAGTACGCTTACGTCGAATGTGTGGATTGTGATAAGCGCAAGCAACACAAGTCAGAAGCTTCGCAACTGCAATATGTGCAAAAGCACCGGGTCAACATCAAGCTGACACCATTGCGTGGACCATTGACTGTGCTTCGCCGTGCCGCGAGACTCAACATACTCCACGCCCATCGTCAGAAGGACTGTGCTCAGCCTTCTGCAACACGTCCAGTGATGCCAATTTGCAATCACTCTTGCACACCACCATACCCAAATTAGCCCGGGTAACTCTTGGTGAATCGTATTTCAGGTTCCAATATACTCCCACGTATCTTCGCATCCTGGTACGGAAGCACACCACCAGCCGGGACCTGAATACCGTCGTAATGACGGTGAAGAGCGTCCGACTACACCCTTACTTCAACGGGATTACGTTCGACCATGACTTGGCGCTTATAGAGTAAGGATATGCATCGATAGGATGCATGGGCGTTTGTAAGTTGCCCACTGCACTGTAGTCATCCCATCGTTACATGCCCACTCTAGAACACACGGCTGGTGTTAGTACGCGTAGGGTGTATTGTGCGTACGCGACGCCAAACAGGGTGAATTTACACTAGAGCTGCTTTCGGTGCTTCCTCGATACACTGTAGGCAGGTTCTGCTTGGCTGAGTGATAGGCTAGTATTCTGACCTCGCGTCAACACTCGCGGCACCAAAGATACAGCGTCCACAGGTACCGCGTCCACAGGTACCGCGCCACAGCCACAGCCACAGCTACAGCTACAGCTATAGCGCCACAAGCACAGCCGCCAGTAGCCAGAAATTCGTCACCCAGGGCCGAAGGTTGAAAGCCGTCTCTCAATCACACAATCGCTCACACACCCGCGCCCTCGACCGTTCGTCGCCAAAGTCTGGGAACGGCTGATGCAACCCGGGCAGCTCGGCCGCCAGCGCGTCACACCGCTGACAGCTGTCCATCCTGAGAAGATTCGGCGCGCCCTGACTGATCTGACGTCACAACTGACGTGGTTCGCACACTTACTGCAATTGACGACCATACATGCCGTAGCACTTCCGACTGGTCTGACCCCAGGCTGAACGCCTATAGGAGGAATGCGGTGAGGAACTGGCCGACGCTGAGCTGTGTCCTTAGCCGGCCCGCTACTCGTCACGTGAGGCATGAGGCGTGATCGACACGTCCCCCGTGAGGCGTGATCGACACGTCCCCCGTGAGGCGTGATCGACACGTCCCCCGTGAGGCGTGATCGACACGTCCCCCGTGAGGCATGATCGACACGTCCCCCGTGAGGCATGATCGACACGTCCCCCGTGAGGCATGAGGCGTGATCGACACGTCCCCCGTGAGGCATGATCGACACGTCCCCCGTGAGGCATGATCGACACGTCCCCCGTGAGGCATGATCGACACGTCCCCCGTGAGGCGTGATCGACACGTCCCCCGTGAGGCATGATCGACACGTCCCCCGTGAGGCGTGATCGACACGTCCCCCGTGAGGCGTGATCGACACGTCCCCCGTGAGGCATTGACACGTCCCCCGTGAGGCGTGATCGACACGTCCCCCGTGAGGCGTGATCGACACGTCCCCCGTGAGGCATGATCGACACGTCCCCCGTGAGGCGTGATCGACTCGTCCCCCGTGAGGCATGATCGACACGTCCCCCGTGAGGCATGATCGACACGTCCCCCGTGAGGCATGATCGACACGTCCCCCGTGAGGCATGATCGACACGTCCCCCGTGAGGCGTGATCGACACGACACGTCCCCGTGAGGCGTGATCGACACGTCCCCCGTGAGGCATGATCGACACGTCCCCCGTGAGGCATGATCGACACGTCCCCCGTGAGGCATGATCGACACGTCCCCCGTGAGGCGTGATCGACACGTCCCCCGTGAGGCATGATCGACACGTCCCCCGTGAGGCATGATCGAAACGTCCCCCGTGAGGCATGATCGACACGTCCCCCGTGAGGCGTGATCGACACGTCCCCCGTGAGGAATGATCGACACGTCCCCCGTGAGGCATGATCGACACGTCCCCCGTGAGGCGTGATCGACACGTCCCCCGTGAGGCATGATCGACACGTCCCCCGTGAGGCGTGATCGACACGTCCCCCGTGAGGAATGATCGACACGTCCCCCGTGAGGCGTGATCGCGCCCCGTGAGGCGTGATCGACACGTCCCCCGTGAGGCATGATCGACACGTCCCCCGTGAGGCATGATCGACACGTCCCCCGTGAGGCATGATCGACACGTCCCCCGTGAGGCGTGATCGACACGTCCCCCGTGAGGCATGATCGACACGTCCCCGTGAGGCGTGATCGACACGTCCCCCGTGAGGCGTGATCGACACGTCCCCCGTGAGGCATGATCGACACGTCCCCCGTGAGGCGTGATCGACACGTCCCCGACACGTCCCCCGTGAGGCGTGATCGACACGTCCCCCGTGAGGCGTGATCGACACGTCCCCCGTGAGGCATGATCGACACGTCCCCCGTGAGGCATGATCGACACGTCCCCCGTGAGGCGTGATCGACACGTCCCCCGTGAGGCGTGATCGACACGTCCCCCGTGAGGCATGATCGACACGTCCCCCGTGAGGCATGATCGACACGTCCCCCGTGAGGCATGATCGACACGTCCCCCGTGAGGCATGATCGACACGTCCCCCGTGAGGCGTGATCGACACGTCCCCCGTGAGGCGTGATCGACACGTCCCCCGTGAGGCGTGATCGACACGTCCCCCGTGAGGCGTGATCGACACGTCCCCCGTGAGGCGTGATCGACACGTCCCCCGTGAGGCGTGATCGACACGTCCCCCGTGAGGCGTGATCGACACGTCCCCCGTGAGGCATGATCGACACGTCCCCCGTGAGGCGTGATCGACACGTCCCCCGTGAGGCGTGATCGAGACACGTCCCCCGTGAGGCGTGATCGACACGTCCCCCGTGAGGCGTGATCGACACGTCCCCCGTGAGGCATGATCGACACGTCCCCCGTGAGGCGTGATCGACACGTCCCCCGTGAGGCGTGATCGACACGTCCCCCGTGAGGCGTGATCGACACGTCCCCCGTGAGGCGTGATCGACACGTCCCCCGTGAGGCGTGATCGACACGTCCCCCGTGAGGCGTGATCGACACGTCCCCCGTGAGGCGTGATCGACACGTCCCCCGTGAGGCATGATCGACACGTCCCCCGTGAGGCATGATCGACACGTCCCCCGTGAGGCATGATCGACACGTCCCCCGTGAGGCATGATCGACACGTCCCCCGTGAGGCGTGATCGACACGTCCCCCGTGAGGCGTGATCGACACGTCCCCCGTGAGGCGTGATCGACACGTCCCCCGTGAGGCATGATCGACACGTCCCCCGTGAGGCGTGATCGACACGTCCCCCGTGAGGCGTGATCGACACGTCCCCCGTGAGGCGTGATCGACACGTCCCCCGTGAGGCATGATCGACACGTCCCCCGTGAGGCATGATCGACACGTCCCCCGTGAGGCGTGATCGACACGTCCCCCGTGAGGCGTGATCGACACGTCCCCCGTGAGGCGTGATCGACACGTCCCCCGTGAGGCATGATCGACACGTCCCCCGTGAGGCGTGATCGACACGTCCCCCGTGAGGCGTGATCGACACGTCAAGTCAGGTGACCACTGCGTCGCAGACCAAGGGCGTCGACTGCACCGGCCGACCCCATCTGCGGGTGTCGGCCGGCCCGCCGTCCGAGCCGCCAGGCTGGCTTCCGGCGGAACCGATCGGGTCGGCTCACGTGGGGGCTAAATGCGTCCCAACGAGGCGGCCAGAACTAACTTCGTTACAATATAGGCATCGGTCGACAAGACATTTAGTCCTGTCAGAACAGTCGGGGGGGGGGGGGAAATCCGCGATGGACACCCATGGAGTAATGCGGTATTCCAGATTGGGACCAACCGTGCATTCTGCCAGCCAAAGTGTGGATTGCTACACGATTACCATGCACCAGTGCCGACGCCACTGGACGTTGCAGGATGAGCGGGTCGCTCGGTGACCTGTTCGCCAGCTGGGACGGCCGTGTGCGGCCTATTTGTCTGCCGGCTGAGGCCTGCGGCGGCGGCGGCGGCGGCGACGACGCCTGCTACGCCAATCGCACCGTCCGGCTGGCTGGCTGGGGCAAGACACAGTACGAGGGCTCGCGGCCGTCAGCCGTGCAGCAAGTGGAGGTGCCCGTGGTGTCGAACGCCGACTGCAACACCGCCTACCGCAACACCGCCTACGGCCAGATCACGGCCAACATGATCTGCGCTGGCCTGCTCAAAGTCGGAGGGAAGGACTCCTGTCAGGTGAGGAACCGAGGGGAGGGCAGGACTCCTGTCGGTGAGAAGCCGAGGGAGGAGGGCAGGACTCCTGTCAGGCGAGGAACCGAGGGGAGGGCAGGACTCCTGTCGGTGAGAAGCCGAGGGAGGAGGGCAGGACTCTCGTCAGGTGAGGAGCCAGGGAGTTGACAATGGCGGGAGAGGGAAGGGACGAGGGGAAATTTCTATCAGATGAGGAAGCGAGGAGGATATGAAGGCGGGGAGAGGAGGGCCTGTCAGGTGAACTGCTCTGTCAGGTGAAGAGTCGAGGAAGGAGATAATGGTGGGGATGATACGGACAAGGGAGGAGAGGAAGACTCCTGCTACATAACGAACCAGGGAAGAACGCTATCTGTGGTGAGAGAGAGAGAGAGAGAGAGAGAGAGAGAGAGAGAGAGAGAGAGAGAGAGAGAGAGAGAGAGAGAGAGAGAGAGAGAGAGAGAGAGAGAGAGAGAGGGAGAGGGGGGGAGGGAGGGGGGGGGGGGGAGAGGGAGGGGGGGGAGAGGGAGAGGGGGGGAGAGGGAGAGGCGTGGAAACGTCTACACACGGTGGTGAGTTGCGCTAGCGGTGTCCACGGGGGTAGTGTTCGCGGTGTTCACACTCATATGGGTAATGTTCGCGGTGTCCACGGGGGTAGTGTTCGCGGTGTTCACACTCACAGGGGTAATGTTCGCGGTGTCCACGGGGGTAGTGTTCGCGGTATCAATATTCACGGGGGTAATTCTCGTTATGTCCGCAGGGTGACAGTGGCGGACCGATGATCTTCTATGACCCCACAACCTCCATCCACACGCTGGTCGGAGTGGTGAGCTTCGGAGAGGACTGTGCCCACCCCGAGTACCCGGGGGTGTACACTCGTGTGTCGGGTACGTACCTCCTCCGGCTCGGAACTCGAGCGGCACCCGGCGCTGGGTTTCACGCCTCAAGTGGTGGGACACTGGTGAATGTATGCCCCACCATAGACCAATAGACGTCGCATAACGCATAAACTTCAATACACCAGGAAGCCATGAGCTTGTTAGTGTAGGGACCTGTTAGTGTAGTCTTCTCAACCTCATGCATACATGCATGAAAGTACATTTTCTTGATGTCCTCCATATGCATTGCAGCATCTCCGTTGTATGACTTAATGGTGTGTGGGTGCAATATTGATAACTCAGCCGGTTGACCACGAACCACATCGGATGCGTCACAGCTGCCGGCGCTCAACGAAGGCTATCCGACCCCAGCTGCAAACCTCGCTCTTATGATGTTCTTATCACTTATCACTTATTAAGCAATTTCTTGGAGTTCTTTCTGATGTATATATATATATATATATATATACTACCAGCATCATTCAGATGACCTTCGTCTAATCATCCACGTATCCGTGTAAGAGCCGATGTTTGCCGCAGCACTCCACCGCGCAATTGAGTCCGCCGACCTTTTGGGTTGAAACCACAACAAGCGTAACACCTTGGGTGATATCATGTCCTGTCGGATATCCTCCGCTTTCTCGAGATAAGTCTCACCAGAAACTGCGCTGGCAGGCTAACCCGCATGACACGTTCTGCTGCGAGCAACCACCTGGCAGTTCCAAGGTTATTCTGAAGTCAATTACAACCAAGGCAGTGTGTCCCGACACGACCACACGTCCTGGCGAAGAGAGCAACAGGGAACGGCTAACTGAAACTGTCCGGTATCAAAAGACGAGATAGAAAGTGGTTCCGAGCAGATTCCTAGGAACAAACAAAAAGGAAACCATCGATATGATAGAAGAAAATTCGTCCATATGCCCGGGATGGCTGCGGACCTCACCGGGAGGTTGCTGGCCTCAGCTGGGATGGCGTCCGCCGTCCAAGGTCCGACACGACATGACCTGACCTGACCTGCGACACGACAACACTGTCTAGCCATGTTGTACTCACCTATTTCGACAATTGCACGTGATGTGATGATTGTGCTCTGGCGTTCGCAGAGTTTCTGCCGTGGATTAAAGATAATAGTCGGGTGTAAGGACCACCTCGCAGCTACAAGTCCAAGGTCCCGGGCCAGGCGACCTGATTGGGAACAAGGCTTATCTTCGATCGGTCATCTTGGGACGTCAAGTCCCGGCTTACGTTCACTATAGTCCATCACATGTCTCGACTATGTTTCATAGTTTGCTCCTTCCGACTATGTTTTGTGCTTGTCTGTCGCGCTGTGCGATTTATGAACGCTGGGTGTGCGGTAAGTGTGAAGCAATGTATTTGTCGTGTGTGGACCATATTATACTGCTGGTGGTGGTAAGGTCATGTCCCTGTCTTGAAGTCAACAATTCACAAGGGCATCCCCTGTTCATACCCCGCCCTATAAGACGGGGTAATTAGCACGTCTTACAAGACGTGTACGGTTATGGTACGGTGGCGGTTATGGTAGCATCACAAGTGTTATCGCGATGGTATTCAGTATCCATGGGAAATCTGGAGTAAAGGGAGGTAGGCCTTGTTTCAGGGTACGCCATTGCAATCAGCGCTATAAAGGACGTTTTTTTTTCTTCATTTCAGAAAGGTACGTCGTACCTTCACTCCAATGTTTCTGTCCTTCTTAGATGTACTACCCATTGGTTATTATCTTGTTTTCATGGATTAATTAGTGTTGCAGTCAGGTAGTTTTGTGCTCATCGGCACTCAAATCCATTTTGTCCCAGTCTGTGGGAAATGTGCATGTGCTAGTGTTACGTGCGCGAATTATGTGTCCAGACGAGCACGAATTCATAATACATTCCTCTTGTTGTTCTGCTATTTTTCACACTGGAGTCTGAAGGGTCGTTTTTACTGGAGATCCTTCATAAATTCCACATCCACACTGCGCCGTTGTGACGCCGAAATAATTTGTTTTTATATCGGGCACACATCGGTTTTCCCACTGCAGGTGGCACTGCCGAGTGTGGACCCCGTTCGTTCGGTGCAGATACATCACCAGCCGAACTTACTTACCCATCCGGAATTTTACACCACCGGTTGCGGGCGGTTGTTGCGAGACATAGGCTGCGATAATTAGCACAGCAGGGTTCAAACTGACGCGCGGTGGCCGTCTGTGCCGAGGTCCGATGACATCTGTACACCTAACAACAATACACCAACAGCACACGGCGGTAAAGACTGGCAGCGCCATCTAGCCGGAGGTGGACGACACTCGCTGTGGCTGCGTTAGCAGCGCCACCTTTAGCAGCGCCACCTGGTGACAGGCTCGACAGGTCACCTGTGTCGAGCCAAACGGAGCCAGGGCTGAGTGTATCAGAACTGGATATTTCAGAGCCTCGTCTAGCATGTTCGTTGGGCGATCGGTGCATGCACGTAGGAGTGACACGGTTATCTGGGGCTGCTGGTGGTCGCTGCTGATTCTTGTGAGCCAATTATGTCCAATTCTGTTCAGTCAATGTCACAGCCTCACAGGGTTAAGCTTTAGAATATTGCCCGGTGGGGCTTACTTATATGTCACGAATTCGAAGGGGAGGGACCAGGATTCGATAATTTTGAAATTGAATAGATGGAATGGCAAATTAGATTAGCAGAATGCCAAACTTCGCGGGATCCGAGTCAATCCCTGACGCACCAGGTAGTAACATCCTTCAGATTGTCATTCACAAATATGGCGCAAGGGCTGGCCTCGAGATGAAAAATATAACCCTGATACGATGAATTGCGTTTGATTATTCATCCCATTCGGTTTCATTTCGAACTGTCCACTGGAGCCGGATAAATGCGGTGCCAAAAGCCCTCCCCGGTGACTGGCGCATGAGCGAATACGACAGTGACTGGTGTGTGAAAGAATACGCCAGGGACTAGTATATGAGAATACGCCAGGGACTAGTGTATGAGAATACGCCAGTGACTGGTGTGTGAAAGAATACGCCAGTGACTGGTGTATGAGAATAGGCCAGTGACCGGTGTGTGAGAGAATACGCCAGGGACTGGTGTATGAGAATACGCCAGTGACTGGTGTATGAAAACCCAGTACTGGTGTAAAAACCCAGGAGAAATACGCCAGTGACTGGTGTATGAGAATAGGCCAGTGACCGGTGTGTGAGAGAATACGCCAGGGACTGGTGTATGAGAATACGCCAGTGACTGGTGTATGAAAGAATACGCCAGTGACTGGTGTATGAAAGAATACGCCAGTGACTGGTGTATGAAAGAATACGCCAGTGACTGGTGTATGAGAATACGCCAGTGACCGGTGTGTGAGAGAATACGCCAATGACTGGTGTATGGGAATACGCCAGTGACCGGTGTGTGAGAATACGCAAGTGACCGGTGTATGAGAATACGCCAGGGACTAGTGTGCGAGAAAATACCAGTGACGAGCGGGTGACTAGCGACTAAGCCAGTGACTAGCGGGTTGAAATGACAGCGAAATACACGACCGCTACGTAGTGATAGATGCAAACTGCATCACAATATATAACTATTCAACAATCTGATATCAATACTTGCAAATAAAAGACTGCAAGTACAATGAAATCGGAAATGGCATGGTAATGATATGTCCTGGGTCAAACAACATGAAATATTGCATACCATGATACCGTTCCTGTCATACGCGAACCATATGTCACGTTCAATACCGGCTGTCATGCATGTTTGGTTTATTGTATTCTTATTCGTTGGTTCGTAACTATGTTCGTAGTTTCGCAGATTCCTAGTTCGTAGTCTATGCTATAATAAACGCACAGCCTAAAAATGCTCCATATAGCAAAGGAGGACGATAGTATTTTACTTCTTCGTGATTGAGAATGAAATGCCATTTTGTTGGCTGCAGGGTAATGCAATCCGCGCGATAAAGCATTGTGTGCTTGAATAATTACAGTCAAATAGTCCTGCTTCTTGTGATGGTTGATCACCTTCCGCTTGGAAATTCAGCTATATTCACCAACAAGTCCTGCAGTTGGCCTTGGAATACTAAGCTGAGATTACGCATGATAGAATTCGGCCATGTCCGTCCCAATTAATACATTCTGTCGTCTTCCACAAAAAAAATTGGACGCTCGTGCTGAAGCTTTAACTCTTCAAGTTGGTGCTGATGGTGATGAGCCTCTTGGTCTTGAGTCGCTTGCATCGCTTGCCGGACCGCTTGGTAGCCGTCCTGTCCAGGTACGTGTCGATGAACTGGCGTGTCGGGTTCAAAGGCGTGCACGGCACATCCCTGCCGATCTCGCGGCCGTCCAGCAGTCGCGTGCTCATGCGCAGCGGACTCAGCGCCGGCTTCTTCTGGCGAGCGGTGGCCGGCCGCGGCGTGCTCGGCTTGTCACCGGCCCGGCGCGCGCCGCGCCGCCCGCCGCCATCGCCGCACCGCCCGCCGCCACCGCCGCCGCCGCCGCCGCCACCGCGTGCCGAGTCCAGCTGGCGCTCCTGGCGTCTGTTGTCGGCCGGCGAGGTGCGCGGCGGCGGCGGCGAACACGGCAGGACGCGCGTCACCTGGCCGCGCACCCGGCCCGGCTCGATCAGGCTGCTTCTGACCTCCAGCTGGCGCACCCACGGGCTGCGCACCAAGTCGTCGGCGACGCGCTGCAGCCAGCGGCGCGGGCCGCGCGCCCTCGGCTCCGGCTCGACGTCGCACGACGGCGACGTGCCCGTGCTGGCCGTCATTGACGACACCATCTCGAACGGGTCGTCGACGGAGGCGCACGAGGCGACACAGCTGTGGTCCGATCTTGACTGGCACGAGACGCTGCCCTCCCGGTCGCCGACCATGCCCGACACCGCCCGCCGCATCGCCAGGCAGCATCTGCACGAGCCGCAAGGCAACTGACAGTAACCCTGATCGGCGTCCGCGCCCCTGTCGCCCCTACCGCCCCTGCTGCGGCTCCTGTCGTCGCGAGGGTCGGCGCCGCCGCGCCCGCCGCGGTAGCCCCTGTCCTGGCGATCGTCCCTGTAGCCCCTGTCGTACGGGCAGTCCCTGTCGCCGCGATCGGCCCGGTAGTCGCTGTACTCGCCTCGGCCTCCTCTGTATCCCCTGTCGTCCCTATGTCCACCTCGGTCATCAGTATACCCACCGTCGTCCCAACCACTGCCGTACCCACCACGGTCGCGCAAGTGCTCGTAGCTGCCGCCCAGCTCTCCGTGTCCCCCGTCGTCGTACCCGGCTGCGCCGGAGTTGGCCGGTCGCTGCGGTGTCAGGTCGACCTCCTCAGGCGACCGCGGCCCGGCCACCGCCGTCTGTGTGGCCGACTGTCGGGTGGTGGGCACCACGTCCTCATCTGCTGGCCTAACCTGACCCGACGCCGTCTTGGCGGGGGAGTAGCGGGGCTGGTCCGCCGGGTTGTCGTAGACCACGCTGGGCGTGATATCGCCGTACTTCTGCTGCAGCTGCTCGGTGATGCCCGTCCGGTCCATTTGGATGGACATGCTGCGCAGCCAGGCGAACGCGTTCTCGCCGTCCACCGTGAGCGTCGCCCCCTGCTGCAGCGGCTCTCCGGGAGCGCCTGGCACGCGCTGGGCCGCGTCTGAGCTGGTTCCAGTCAAGCTGGTCATTCCTGAACTCTCATCGGCTGTGCCCGTGTGGTCATCGGCTGTGCCCGTGTGGTCATCGGCTGTGCCCGTGTGATCATCGGCTGTGCCCGAAGTTTCGTCAGTTGCCCCTGGAGTCTCATCTGCCATGGCCGAATTCTCCATGACGATGGCCGGGATGCCCGCCTGTACGTCGCCGTTGGAGGCGGCCGGCGCTTCGGCGCCTGCTTCGCCATCGTGTCGTTCGTGGTCACGCTTCGCTGCCGAGGAGCTGGTGCGTCGCACGCTCTCCGCACTGACTCGACCCGTGGCGGCGGAGGTCACGCGACCAGCGGTGCCAGAAGCGCCCGTACGGTCCTGCGAAGAGGCACTGGCACGGCCCAGAGAGGAGGCACTGGCACGAGCCACGGCGTCAGCACTGGCACGAGCCACGGCGTCAGCACTGGCACGAGCCACGGCGTCAGCACTGGCACGGCCCAGAGAGGAGGCACTGGCACGAGCCACGGCGTCAGCACTGGCACGAGCCACGGCGTCAGCACTGGCACGGCCCAGAGAGGAGGCACTGGCACGAGCCACGGCGTCAGCACTGGCACGGCCCAGAGAAGAGGCATTGGCACGAGTCACGGCGTCTGCACTGACACGGCCCAGAGAAGAGGCATTGGCACGAGTCACGGCGTCAGCACTGGCACGGCCCAGAGAGGAGGCACTGGCACGAGCCACGGCGTCAGCACTGGCACGAACGCTGACACTGCTGGGCCCACCCTGCGTCCTACCCTCTTCAGGCTCCGTGCCTGCCCCCACGGGGTCCCGCTGTTCTACTTGTTGGTCTTCGTCGTGCAGATCTTCGGCGTCCGCGCCGTCTTTGGTCGAGTCGCGGAGATCTGTATCGTCTGCCAGCTGCTCTTCACTGGAGGAGCGCGGCAGCCCTTCGTCTGCCTGCTCTTCTGCTGGCGCTCCGTCGGCGTCGGCAGCTTTCTCGTCGGTCGGTTCGGTTTGCGAGTCTGTCAAAACGAATGGGCCATGAGCTGAAATCCTCTGGTGCAGTTGTCAGCGTTAACCTCGCCACTTGGCACTCCAGAGAAGCACAAGCAGGCACTCGTTTTCTTACAGTTAAGTCTGTGCTTGATGATGAGTCGCTGCAAGGGTGGTGAACCGTATATGGTACTTTTACTTTGCGGGTGTAGCATAAATAAAAATAGTGGTGTTCTCATACATATGCGATATTCAAGACCTCCTTCAAATGACCCCTAAACATTTGGAAACGCTCGTAAAATTATATGAGTCAACTTCTAGGAGTGTCAGATTTATTACGATGCATGGACATAATGAGCTTTTTGCAACACCGATCATTAGGGGAAGCCTCCATCCAACAGTGCATCCAGGAGGTGGCTAATGGGGTAACAGCCCCTCCTCTCAGCGGCAGGTCTCCTGGAAGGGAGGAACAGGAGGCCCCCTACCGCTACAGGAGGTCCCATAGCAGATGCAGAAGGTCTGGTGGCTTCCCCAAGAGGTTCATGTCTACCGCAGGAGGCCATTTAACAGCCACGAAAAGCGTCCTGGCTTATACAGGAGGCTTCATGGCAGCGACAGGACGCCCCGTGACCGCCACAGGATGCCCCATGGACACCACAGGTTATGGTTATGGCGGCTATGGCTATGGCGGCTACGGTTGTGGCGGCTATGGCTATGTTGGGGATTATAAATATCAGAGATGCACTTCTCAGTTTAAAGTGTCCTTAATCGAAGTGGGATGCCATGGTCATTGCTTAATGTGCCTCTGGCTGGATATAAAATGTCTTTCTGGTAAATCGAAGTGTCCACAGATAAACGTAAATGCTGTCACAGTAAGGCAGTAGCTCCGTATCTAACCGATGCTCGGGTCCGACTGTTTATTCTTCTCCCGACCAGCGGGCAGGTTGCGCAGTCAGCTGATTGACCCGCCCTCGGGCGCCACCTGGGTCAGTGGCGGACACAGGCTCGGTAACATTTCCTCTCGTTGAAATGGGAAACGTAAAGCCGGAAGATACACACACATACACAACATACAATGCGCATCGCACGACACTTAAACATTGCGATCAACAACACGCTTCACAAACTCCATGTGCGTACGCCGGGCCGCACCTGTCCGAGGGTCTACATAATCTAGATTACGCTGTCCAAAAGCGCACAACTACGCGTACCGGTGACCAAGGAGGCCACATCTTAGGGGATACACCGCGTGGGACCTCGAAATGCCGCAGCCTTATCCTGTCTCCAGGTTTGTATACAGGTGGCGGCGAGATCACTCGGTTCCTCAGATCGTAGGATCGTTTTTGTTTCTCCCTTGTAGGGCTCGTGTTTTCCTGCGCGGTTTTTGATGCATCTACTATCGATCGCATACTTTCGTGTACAGTGTCAAATGAATACTTTGGTACATGCTGTGCGATTAAATTAGAGAGTGGCGTATTCACATTCCTTATAAAGAACAACAAGTATGGAGAATATCCATGAACTGATGAAGTCTCCTGGTTCAATGAAAAAAAATAATGTAACGTAACTGGCACTCCCAATCATCACCATAACCGTCAGATAGCGCCCTAAGTCGGCGCTTTATATCCAAGTGGCGCCGTTCCGCCATTCCAATCCCTTCATGATGGTGTCCGATGGCATGTTGGAGCTCGATGTCCCAGAATGCGCAAAACTCCAACAGGCGCCGACTTTTCATACTCGCGCCGGCGTCCGTTTCTATGTATTGTGGAGGCCCATATATTACAAACTGAGCATCTAGAGCATCTATAATGCTGTTAGTACCTTCAGATTCCAGCGGGTAGTGCGTCAAAAAACCGTAAACTTTTCAACGCATGTCAAAACTAGCGTTTTCCCCGACGTTCTACACCTAGGCATGTGCATCACGTCAATCACAAGCACTTCCCCTGGGCCCATGGGATCCGGCTGGGTCAATGGGGGCGCCTGACTGCCAACACTTTTCTTTGCTGCGGAGCGCTGGCATGACTGTACATAATTATTGCAATCCTGTCTCAGACCGGGATACCATATGCTTCTAGATGGCGTCTCATATTGCTTCTCGTGCCCGCTGTGGCCGTGATTTGAACGGTCATGATTGTCTCATGATCTCGAATCGCCGGACCAAAGGCCAAACACGACGAGGTTCCTTTTCCTCCCTATTTTGACGGAAAAACAAACTGTCCTGCATAAAGAATTGTGTAATATCCTCCTTTTTTAACGCTGGCGAACACAATTTGGACACTTTCCATGCTTTATCCTGTGAACCAGAGCTGGACACGTCCTATCATGCTTCTGATACCACACAATTTCCTCGCTACGCAACGGTGTGACGAACTGCTCCTGCTCTTACTAGATAGCATGCTTCAGAACTCTCTGTCGCTGTGGGCGCCCCTGCAACAGGCGTTCCAGCCGAGATAATTTCTGCCGCTGCCGATTTTCCTTCTTGAACGGCTGTGGCCTGTGCAAACACTGCTGCGGCCGGCGCCCTCCCCGCTCCCGGCGCCATGCGCGCTGCAGCGAGAGGCTTTGCGGCACTGGGATCCTGTTCCGTGTCCTGATCTGCACCTTCAGGGATTCTGGATATCATATCCACGTGCTGCATGTGGCGGTGTTTCGTCTCAAAGCAAAACTGACTTGCATATACTCGCCACCTGACAACCCGTGGATTCATATCATATTTGCTATTCAGAATCTGGAGCGCACTCTTACAGTCGCGCACCCAAGTGAACTGTAATCCAGCCAAATATATATAAAATATCCTGAGACCCGTGATGTTTTTTTTTTTTTTTTTTTTTTTTTTTCAAACCTATTTTTTTTTTTTTTAAAAATAATTCCCCCCCTTTTTTTTTTTTTAATATAAAATGTTTAAAAAAAAAAAAAAATATATTAAAGGGGGATTTTTTTTTTAATCTAATGAAAAACCAAAATCCCCTTTAAAATTATGGAGGAAAAATTGGGCCCGAAACATATCCAGCTGGCTGTACGGCGGTTAATCGTTCGCAGCTCGGAAGCGGAACAGGCTGGTGCAATACGTGACGCGGGCCGGGGCACCCAAACAGGTCGACGCTTCGGTCCGACGAACGCGACGCGGCGAAACCGCCAGGAGGAGCGGACTCGCAGCGGCCGTTCAGCACCCGAAAGAACGACAAATCTGAATACCTCTAGTTCATATATGGTCCATTTCTGTTGGGACTTATTGTACTTGCTACCATTGAACGCAATGACTTGTTCGACTCCCTCTTGAACCTGGCACAAAACCTGTCCCGATCGCACCGTGCTACTGTCGGTGTATAGGACAAACCTCCCGTTCCGCTTCGGATATGACAACACGCGGTCACTCAAGAGGTGATCCCGGAGTGAGCGAAATGCAAACTCTAGCTCATCATCCCAATAGAACGAGTCTGAGTTGGCTAGTCTCACTAATGGGGTAGAGATGTGCGAGAATGACTGCACGAACTTTCTGAACCACGCAAAGATATACGCGCTTAGCTTCCCGCACAGTTCTTGGCGCCTTGAGCTCCTGGATACATTTAATCCTTTGTGGGTCTATAGAAACACCTTCAGGTGTAATCTGGTGGCCCAGATATGACAATTTGGTCATACCAATTTTGCACTTGTTTGGAGCTAGTTTAAGACCAGCATTTTTGAGTCTTTCGAACACGGTGTGCAACAGCTTCAGATGGCTCTCGACGTCAGGAGCTACCGGTACATCGTCGGCATAAATACTGACGCCGGGGATGTCGCCGAGTGTGCGGTGCATTGCAACATGCAGGAAATGCGAAGACTGGGCGCAGCCCATCGGCATTCGTAGCGGATAGTACGTTTTGCCCAGTGCGTAAAACGCACCAATTTTGCTCGACTCATCTGATAACTGCAAATTCCCAAATGCGTGCCTGTTGGTTGGTTGGTATTGGTTTTACGACACGTCGACCGTTGAGTCATATAGCGTCGCCAATCTCCACGCCGATTGGTCGCGGGCGAAGAGTAGCGACAGGTGAGATTCGAACCCACAATCTTCGATTGGAGACGAGCATCAACCCCTAGACCACCCGTCCTCCCAAATGCGTGCCTGATAGCAAGCGAAGTGGCAATAGTCCAGCCCTGTAAAGAGTGCAGAAAATCATCAGTGCTGGGTAGCACAAACGTTTTGGGGAGGAGACTTTTGTTGATCTCGCGCATGTCCTGCACAATCCTAAATTTGGTTCCTGCAGACTTGCCGACCAAACTCACCAGTCACTGGGTTCACCAACCGCAATAACCCCACTGGCCTGCAATTCTGCTGGCTGTTCCTCGAGCGCCTCTTCGTTAGCCCATGGTATCTGTTATGGTTTTGAAAATGTTGGCTTAGTTCTTTGCTTAAGTTCCAGGTCTACCTTGGGACACCCTGTAGCGCTCGATATCGGCGTAGCCACTAGATAAAACTTCTGGAAATGAATTGACGATTGATGCTACTTTATCTCGCGTATAGCACCTCTTACCTTCTCACCTACTTCAAAGTTTTTCCAAATATCCTCCGTACTCATCCCAATAAACTGACTGTCCCTGTTGATGACAGCGTTTGTCTCATTGGTCGCGCCGCCGTCCCTTGCGATCGGCGCGACACCTGTGCCATATAATTGCTGCAGATACCCCACCAGGTCACGTCTGTGAAAAGTCACGAATCGGTCACTGCGATTTCGTATACGTAGTGGTATCTCGTGGGGCGAATAAGGGCGCAATAGAGCGTCTGTCACCTCAACCTGCCCGGAGCGAATACCTGTCATCACACAGTCACTAGCAGTAGTTAACTCTTTGTCGGTTCTCACACAAAGACAGCAGATAGATCTCGGTGGCACTCGTACAGGCTTTCCCAACCGAACCTTAATCTGGCCTGACACAGAGCAGTCCAGTACTGCATTGTTTGCTTGCAGAAAATCCCACCCAAACACAACTGTGAGCCAGTCCCTCGACAACAGTGAACACAAACTCCAGCTCCTGGTGACAACCGTTTTCAGTAATGTTAACGGGCAGACTGCAAGTACCGAGGGCCTTCATGGCGTGGCCGGACGGCGAAGGGCCTTCATGGCGTGGCCGGACGGCGAAGGGCCTCCATGGCGTGGCCGGACGCCGAAAGGAGCGCAGAAGCACGGCCTATGCCTGCGTCGGGAGCGATTATTTTCAATAGCCAACTATCTATCAGGCTCTTTTAACTCCCAGTATCAAGTAAGCAATCACTGACCAAAAGGCCATTGATAGAAGCCCTGGTAGTTGGTAGGGCTACCGCTCCTACCTGATGCGTCTGCCCACGTGCTCGTTTGGGCACTGACGTTTTACGTGCCCGTAGCCAGTGCATGACCAGCATCTCACAGTACCTTCTCGGCGCTCTAATGCCCAAACATTAACAGACCACGATCTGCTCCGCCCAGGCGACGACGACCGCGGTGACCATGGTGAGGGACCGACATTGCCGCCACCCGCCAGAAAGGATGGCGGGCCGTCGGTGGCGCCACCTGCTGAGCCTGTCAAGGAGTTGTAGTATCTGGAGTCGCCAACCGGGTCCGGCGGCGATGACGATTTGTAGCGCTGGCGGCGTGAGACCGCCCGTCTACGACGATCAGGTGATTGAGATGTAGGTGGTCCAATAGGGGAGTCCAGTAGGAGAGTCCATGCGGCCGCGTCCAGGACAGCGGTCACGAGAGCTGTTTGGTTCATCGGAATCCTCCGAAGAGCTTGGCTGTCCACGGCTCCGATAGTCTCTACACTCGAACTCAACTTGTTTGCTTGGCTCCGCCCTGGCCGATCGGATTCGACGACCCATCACCGCATTGGTTTCATCCCTCTGCAGAGACTCTTCTCCCGTCAGCTCTGTCACGCACATGTCGTACGTTATAGCTCGCAGACGTGAGAGAAGACGTTTTTCGTTCGCCGACACGCCAGCCCAAAAAATGCCGGTACAAGGCATCTTGGTACAACGGCGTACATGCGTTCTTAATGCGGCCGTCTTCAGCGAAAAACACGGGACACACCTGCCGCACCAGCTGTTTAATCTTCAAGGCATATTCCTGCACAGTCATGGCGCCCTTCGTGCACGTAGCCAGAGTTTGTACAGCGCTCTCCACGCCACGGCTTCCCCCAAAATGTGCATTGAGTACGGACTTGATCGTTGTCAGGGAAAGAGTTCCTTCTCCTTCCTCCAGGCAGTTGATGACTGCCAGGGCCGCTCCCCTGCATCTCGAGGCTATCACGCAGCACAGACGATCCCCAGACAAGCCACCAAGCGATGCGAGACGCGAGCACTGCATGAAGAAATCGTCCCGTTCGTGAGAGCCGTCGTACAACGGAAAGTCACAGAGCTATCTTCACCGGCTCCGTCTTCAAAATCCCACCGTTGCCACCATGCCACGGTAACGCAGAAGCTCCCTATCTCAACGGTGCTCGGGTCAGACTGTTTATTCCTCTCCCGACCAGCGGGCAGGTCGCGCAGTCAGCTGATTGTGCGACCCGCCTTCGGGCGCCACCTGGGTCAGTGGCGGACCCAGGCTCGGTAACGGATGCGGCGATGAGCCTTCAGCAGGTAAAGCTGACAGGAATCCAGCTCAGAGAGCCATGCCGAAGCCTTTCAATGGCGCTTTGGCCGCTTACTGCGCCATTTTGGCAGCTCAGATTAGGGACGGATACAAGGGGGCACTGGAGGCGCGTGCCCCGTTCCGCACGGGGCACGCACACACTGAGGAGTTTTGTGTCTCTCCAAGCAACCATGTGTCCCAATTAAATTAGCACATGGGTGGACACGTGGCAAATCCGGAACAAAAAGACATGTATCCATCTGAAGACTTTACCCAGCTACGGGCCTGGATATGATGCGATATGAATTAGATTGATGTGATGTGATATAATGCGATATGGAGATGAATCCACTCCACCACGAAGGCCTGGTCTTGCCATCAAAACGTCCAAAGGCGGCAGAGCAGCAGACAGTGAAGCCTTTGAGTGCTTAAGGAGCATATCACATGCCAAATTATCCACTTCTAGTGTTGACTCACCTGAGAACTGAGAAGTAACCTCTTCCCCAACCGAGAAGTCGTCGTCTTCCTCCACGCCCTCGTCCTCACCACCTTTCCCCGGACCATCTTCCTCGGCGTCCTCCGAAACAGCATCGCTGCCCTCCGGCTGGGTATCACTGGCATCAGCTTCGGCATCTTCAGAACTGACTTCGCCAGGCCCCGCATCAGCTTTCTTCGATATGGAAACACTGTCGTTTCTCACACCGGATGTTTTCATGCTGATCTGAAGGCATGCAAGAGCATATTCCCAAAGACAGATGGAAAATCTACGACGAAGCTCAGATTCAAAATTCCGCCACGTCATGCAAATTAATACACAATTACCATCATCTGCAGTGACCAAGGAGCAATAGGCCAGGGGGAAGCGCGCCACCCTTCCATAGCTTTGGATGAGCTTAACATTAATCATATGGACGTTGCATGGAAAGAATAAACTTCGAAATTACTCGCCCCAGCCCTATACAAAATTGAGACAACTTCCGTGCCACTGAATAGTCAGCATGCAAAAATATGCAAGTTAAGGAAAAGCTGGTGATACCATCATAAATGGATGCTTGAGGTGTCATAACTGCTATGGTCTACTTCACATAAATGTTTATAAACGTACACACCACTGCGTGGGTATTTATTAGTAATGTGTTTTAAAGTCAGTCTGGGCATGGGCGAGGGGACGCACTTGAAAATCTGGTCGGGTTGGCATTTGCATCTAACAAAATTGGACGGCAAAGGATGGATCAATGCTCATGCTACAAAATAATTCACTGTAACATACAAATCCTGAAACTCGAAGTGGGCATTCAATTGAAGTTCGCACTCGGAAAGGACGAACTTCAATTGAATGCTCTGTCACGTTCCATGCCATTAATTACCCAGCTGTCTTGTGGTAATCCATGGATTGGATAGTTGTAGCTACTGATTCTGACGACAAGAAGCCGTGTATAGTGCCAGCTATTTGCCGACTTCTTCACGCCAGGTACATACTATGCATGGGAGATCACTTGCAAAACTGATGCTGAAAATGGCAAGCCTGATGTGGCCAAACCAAAGAGTTGGTGTTGCATGTTTTTTAATCAATGCAAATCGGACAAAAGTTGTTGCTAGGGTGGTGTTCCAGGCGCAATGCCTTCAATAAATAATTCATTATCTACCCATATCAATTAGTGATATATATATATATATATATATATGCTACTTTTCATTCCAATTCGATGGTCTCACCGAATGTTTCCTGGCCTCCGCCTCCTTCTCATCGACAATCAGAGTTGCCTGCCTTACAATGGCATTGATAAGTGTCACAGCAATGCTGGCAACATTGTTGGACTGGGATGGCTCCGGAGGCTTGTGCGGAACCGCCTCGATGACAGTATCAGAGCTGATGACACTTTCAGTAGAAGAATCCAGTTTTGTTAATGCTATTTCTTTTTTCTGAAGAAAAAAGAATTATTGCCATATCATTGATAACATAATTGCATCAGTACGAAGTGAAATAAATGTTAAAACTTCCCTTGGATGCTAATGATCAATTGGAAATGTTGCATTATTTCCCTGCCAAAGTGACGATGTGATTTCAAGCAGCTGGCTGTGCCTTCCTCAAACGTTAATATAATCGCCGGATATGCATTCACTACTCTATTTGCTTTAATTTAACTCTGCGTTCACTAACCGCTGTGAATTCTTTTATGTTTATATTTGAACCTCGCGCAATTTTGCAGACAGAACCACAAATAACCGTCAGAAATATTTAAATATTCAACAACCCTGTCCACATGGGATGTGATAGCGTAATAAATTGTCGTAGGATTGAGGGGCTTGTGAACAAACAAAATTGGAGGAGTACAACATAGAAACGCGATGTTTTGTAATCAGTTGAGTTTATTAATCCTCACAGTACGTATAATTTTATATTCATCGCAGAGCGGGTGGAGTCAATGGGGTCTGAAAGTTGATAAAGATGTAGATGGCGCTGAGAGTCAATGGTCACCCAGCCTTCTTTGGCGAACCTAAAGCGCTATGTTTTGTGGGTTAGGGAGGGCAGAATCTTTATATTTAAAAAGCCTATTGTACATTTTGTAAGCAGCGTATGTTGTTTGCGCGTATTTAATTATGTTGAATGTACTTCAGACACGTCTAGTTTGCTGGAATATTTACCATTAGTGCGCTAGAAATTAGGAGAAGCAAGCCAGAAGTATGGGTGTATGTGCGGTTCCCGGCTGCCATAAACGTGATCCATCTATCAGGTTTCCAGCAGACTGCAAGGTAAGAAGGCAGAAAATTGATTTGAAAAACAACTATTGTTTGACTGCCTTTCTGTAAAAGACGTAGTGGGAACCATTTAGGAAAGCACTGGTAAGGTACCTAGGCACATTAGGTACCAAGGTAAGTACCTATCTATTGTCCAGACTGGAAAGTATGGCACAAGGTTCACTGGGGCACATCAGCCCAAAGTGAAAATATGCACCAATCCACACCAAGGGTGAGAAATTGACTCCAATCTGCACCCCCCCCCCCCACCCCCAATCCATAGCCAGGAATTTGTCATGGCTAATACCTAACATGCTAAGATTGGATTGTTAGCCTACTTAATTTGAAACTAATAATTTGAGTTCCACCCATAAGTTATGTTCAGTCAAATTAATTTCACCAAAATTGCATTGCAGGTAAGGTTGGGCAGTGGGTATCTGGTTACCTAGAGCTAGGTACCTTACCAAGGTAGTTGTTCATATGGGCCCCATTAGGGGCCCACACCCACCTCTCAGGGAGCCTGCACTGCTTGGGGCACTGACTCCCAGGGGCCCACATCTCTTGTGGGTCCTGTACACAGGAGTGGATCCAGAAAGCTGTCAAGGGGGGGGGTGACCTCATAGAGAGGGGGGCCCATGCTGTGCCAAGATACCAGCCAAGAATGTCCTTCCTGGACTAGGCAGGGTGGAAAGTGATGTTTGATGAGGCCTGCTAGTATTCCATGTTCCGGTCTTGGGGGGGGGGAGCAATGTCTGGTGTGACCCACAGGTATTCCATGTGCCAATCATGGGTGGGGGTCTGACACTTGTGAAATTGTACCCCATCTTGGGAAAATTATCGTACAGATTAAGGGTTTAGGGTAGGCTTTAGGTCAGGTTTGGTCAGGCCGGGTTAGGTTTCAGCCCCACCCAATGTGTGATGCCTGCTAAATGAATACCGGAACTTCTCAGGGAACCTGCACATCCACTAGAGCGGTGGTTCCCAACCTTTTTGGTCCATTTCCCCTTTCGCCTCTGGCCAAACCTGCCGTTTCCCCCTTAAAAAACTGAAGTTATATTTGTATGTCACTCAAGACATCACTTACGTCAATGAGACAAATGCGTAATGGATCCCATCAAAATTTCCCCCCTGAAATACCGAAATTTCCACCCAGGGGGAAATTTCTCCCCGGTTGGGAACCACTGCACCAGGGGGACCTGTAACTGTAACATTTTTAACAGTAGGTGGGTAGAGATCTCTTACCTCTGGACCAGCTCTTCCTTCCTGCCCTTTGTGGATGCATGCCTTTCCCTTAATAAGCTTGAAAGTTGAGGTGTTGTGAAACTCCCATAAAAATCCCTATCACTATTCAAGTCCATAATTGCGCCTAGTAGCTACCACCGTAACGTGCAGTCAATAGCAAAGCACTTGCCAGCTCAGACGCGTATGTTCTACCCAAGCTAGTGGCCAGAGTCCGATAATTGGCGAGTTCCTGGCACACTGTAACCCATGAACAACCTTTCTTCAACACAATATTTCCGAAATCCTTGGCCTAAATGACTTGCAACCCTAATAAAAGCCACATGCCAACACCGACTCCCGGCAACCCCACGCAAAATGCACAGCAAAGATGGCCGACGCCTCCTCGTCGGGTGACCATTGCGTACAGCGCCGCCCTGGTGGCCAAATCGTAGCTTTCAGACCCCATTTGAGACATGCAATCAACTTTTGTTCTTGGCTAATTAAATAGGTGAGGTATACGACATGACGTACCTCCGTCATTTAACTTTCATGAGCTACTTGAACCATTTGTATCTACCTCTTTTGGTTGACCTCCCAGGTCAAGTCAAATGGAACACTGTCGTAGGTGAAGCGAGTGTCTGGTCCCCGTTGTAGTTTTCAAAGCCTCATGAGAGAAGTATAATTTCCTGGATATTATGGTGGTTATATATAAATATCATTTTAATGATATGTAAGCTGACCTGACCTGACTTGACTTTATACCAGGAACAGCATTAGAAGAAACAATTTGCGCTAATACACTGAAATAAATATTCAAGAAAGCTTTCCTGATGTCGTCTTTGTTAAGATCCGGCAAACAGCATAGGCACCATGCAATAAGTAATGCGGTACACGCCTTGCATTTGTCTTCCTTTGGTTTCATTTTCCGTCATACATGGCTTATATTGGAGGGTTGCAGAAGCAAAAACAAATCTTCGTTATTGGTTTCTTTCGTCCTTGGGCTTGGCACAGCTTCTGAGTACTACTCAGAAGTCGGCTGAGTCGGCGATATTTTGCGTCAGACACCACTCCCCAGTCATATGCAACCTGTCTGCACACGATTTTCTCTATGGGCAGCGGAGACTATGTCCCGCTGAGCAAAGGTAGATAATAACGAATAATTTATATGAATTAATATATTAAATATGTGCACAAATATAATACTTAATAGTAGAGATAGCTGGTATGAGCAATATTTCCATGCAACTTATTTATTAGGATGATTCATCCCGATTTCCGCAAGAAATAGTGCATGTTGTTAACATTGCGCCCCTTATTACCGCTACCCAATGCGTAGAAGAAAGGTAGTTTGACGGAATAAGGGAATTTGCATCTTGTAAAAATACTTAGCTTGAATATTTCGACGTTTAGCTTTCAGGTGTCGTTTCTTTTAATTTTTGAAAGCCAAATATTTCACTCCGATGTGCGAAATCACTGGGAATATTTTATAAAAGAGCATTCAAGAAATTAATTTGTACAGAAATTGAGCTCTTATCGACGTGAAAACATTTTTGAGTGGCTTAGAATACCAAGTTTAGGCTCAGTGTATGGATCAGCGTAAGAAATGGGGGAAGCGGAGGGGACAGAGACACCTCCCCAAACTTTGATCGAGGATAACATTGACTGTATAAGCATTGCATGAAAGGAATCGACATAGAAATGGTTCTTGCCCTCAACTTTGGGATAATTCCTGCGCCACCGCGCATGTAGGTAAATCCTAGCGATCTGCTTGCTTCGTTGCGTCTCAATTGTTCGTTTATTTGCTGCTTGTCATTGGCTAGTAGTCCTTTGCAACAGGTTCTAAACCAGAGTCAAGCTGTTAAAAGAGGCCCTCCGACCGTGACAGAGGATGACCTGGACTGTTTAGGAGGGCCCATGAGCCGACAGAGAGCCCTTAGCCGAGAATAGGACCCCTAATCGCGGGAGAACTTCGGACAGTCGGAGAGAGCCCAGAGCCGGTACGAAAGGATCCTTTGTGGAGGACGGGTGCCCAAGCTCTGCAGGGGGCCCTGGCCTGACGGAGGGGTCCCAAGCTACACCTTATTCATTATATCTCGATGAGACAGCAAAACTACTCTCACCCTCAAAGATGTAGCGAAAGCGGGTGCTTGGTAGTCCACCCTCACCCACCTTTGCACCCAAAATACACTGGTTGAAATGATAAATTTTGAGATTGTCACCAAGCAAAACCCTAATTTTCAACGAGCTTCGCGCGCGGGAAGCCTTGTCTCTTTCGTCACATTATAACTTTGGTATGGCTCGCTAGGAATATCCTGGCCGCACCACTGCCACTCTGCTCAGTAGAAATGTATTTACGGATTCGAAGTGTCTGAAAAAAATACAAAGCTCTGGAATTTACATGAGGCGCTAAAGCGGTAACACATGGGTGAACACCACATTTAATTCCCAAGTCTATAATTGATTTATCCAACAACCCATGGGTGTAACCACTGGGAGGCTGGGGGGAACCCCCCCCCCAAAAAAAAATTCTACAAAGTGGCGATTTGTCCCCCTCAATCTTTTCCGAGTTCCCCCAAGCCTCAGCTACCTGAGTATGATCGTCGCAAAATTTTACTTAATAATTTATCAAATTAAAATATATATGCAACAGAATCACCAAAATACTAGAAGCCGATCTAGCCAATCAACGGGCTTCACAGGCTATCTGTCGTCACAAAATCTCCTAATGGTAAATCAGCAAACGTTAGAAATGTCTGCTTCCAGACCATTCTTGAATAACATGAACCGTGACCATAGTTGTGTTTTTGCTTGGGTGGAAAATTGTGCCTTCCGAGGCAACAAATTTGCATTATCGGAAGGTCATAGGTTGCATTCCCCTGCGCATATATTGATATATCTTGAACAAACGTGACTGGGTGCCCTTGGTGTCCTTGGGTATCTTCAAGACCATATAGGGGAGTCATGGGCAGCCTTAAGCAGGTACGTCAGGTTAACGTCGTACCCGTATTCAGCGACGTGTTCGCCAGAGTCGTATTTGTATTGGCATCGGCATTCAGCGACTGGTTCATGATCGTTCGAATCAATGACCACAAATGGTTCTGCTTGCACTGAACTCGCTGGAAGCAACTACATAGGTCTCACATTACCAATTTAACGTTCAAGGTCCAACGCAAACCGGTTTCTTCGGTTGTCTCCCATTTTTTTGTCGTTTTCACTCAAACCTGCCCAAATCTTGTATCAAGCAATAGCCTGTGGTGAACCATTGTGCAACCTTTCAAACCGGTATATGTCAAGATGAACCTTCTAGGTAAAGGGTTAGCTTGATTTATTAGATGGCGATATTGAAGCGATATCGGCCGAACGCGAGGTTCGGTTGCTATCGCATAAATTTCCATCAAATTGGCGTCATTCGACGTGGCTAGTTATGCGCTATCAGAAAGTTACGCAATCGAATTCTTTTTCAAGGACAAGGCCAAGCTGATCATCCGGTCCGCTCAATTTTGTTTTCGTTTTCGCTCAAACCCATCCAAATCTGGTATCAAGCAATAACCAGTGGTTAACACTCGAGTAACATTTCAAACCGGGACATGTCAAAGTCACAGGTTTGATTGAGTTCTTCGATGACCTCGCGTTTCGTCGCTATGGCTTCAATTTGTAGAAAATTGATGTCATTTGACGTCGCTTGTTTTGCGGTATCAGAAAGTTGATAATTCGAAATCATCTCGACGAGTCAAAATTCAAGCTGATTTCTTCGGTCGCCTCACTTTTTTTTTCGTTTTCCCCCGAGCCTACCCAGATCCACTATCAAGCGATAGCCCATGGTGAACCCTCGAGTAACATTTCGAAACCGGGATATATCAAGGTCAAACCTTAAGGTCAAAAGCTGGTTTGAATTATTCGAAGTGCACGCGATTCGTCGCTATCAGTTCAATTTGCACTAAGTGGGTGTCATTCGACGTGGCTTGTGCCGTATTATAATGTTATCAAATCGAACTAATTTCAAAAGTCAAATGTCAAACCGATTTCTTTGGTCGCCTCGTATTTTTTCTTCGCCCTAACCTATCCACTTCTGGTATTAAGCAACAGCCCGTAGT
>JAOTOM010005186.1:600000-815000 GCA_034440615.1 Ashinkailepas kermadecensis | reverse complement strand
ACCAACTCGGGATCTCCATCCACGCGACCCATGCTGTTTTACTCTTCTCAGTGAGCTGTTTTGTTGTATTGCACGGAGTCACCGGCATGTGCAGCTCAGCCGCAGAAAATCTGGCAATTCTAGCATAAGCCGAACAATTGCAATAACTCTAGTAGATGAACATTCGAACTAACTAAATGCTGAAATATGTTGTTAAGTTAACTGTCAATGGTGTTTCTTTAAACAGAAATCGTGCTACAGTATTCCATACATTATCATATAAAGTGTTTATAACTAAAAAAACTGCATTAGAACTTTGGAAATCTAGCCAAAAACATGCACCCAAATCTGATAGCAGGCAGTAGAAAATCCGGCAAATCAGCCCAGTAGTTGTTTGGCCTTGGCTCAATCGGCATTCAGCTGTTGTCAGCGGTGTCGTGCGCTGTTCCGTCCCGCGATGTCTGAGACGGAAAGCTGAACGTGGTGTTTTGGTTGGCTGCTGTCGGAGCTCCAGGTGCGTGCTCAACTGTCACTTAGGCAAGTTTGTCGCACTTTATTAAACATACGGGGCATATTAAAATGTGCAGTACAAAAGTACTGCACATTTTAATATTGATATGCTCCGCACTGACCTCCATGAACCAACTGAACTGCAACCTTTCATTGTTGTTGCTCATGTCGCGCAGTCACGGACGCTGCGCCCATCCTCAATATCAAAATTGAATATTTATCGCCAGGTGTCGGCTGTCAGGAAAGAACATGAGGTATGGCTTATGCCTCCTGTAACTTCCCATGATCTTTCACTGGTGATTGGAACCAATTATGTAGGTAGGTAGGCAGGCACCCATACCAAGACAATGGTGGATCCAGAAGGCTGATTTTTGACCGGTTTGGGGGAGGCAATTCAAATTTTCATCCAATTGTGAGAACCCATCAGATTGAAACAGCAAGAATGTGGTGGTTCCATGCCAGGCAATATTTTTCTCAAAATGTTATTTTATTTTCAGAAATTTCCCTTTTCTTGGATAAGACTGAACATTTTGTCTTTTAGGAGGGGCCATGGCCTCTGTACCTCCTGGATCTGCCAATGAGCATGGATGCTACCTACCTACTTACCTACCTACCCACCCACCTGCATGGTCATGGAAGCTGAATTGCCCCAAAGCCCAAACACCTAATACCTATAAATGCAGCATACAACACACATTGACATGTCATTGGATGACCTGAATGCTATGTAGGTAGGTAAGTAAGTAGGTACCTAGATACCTACCTACTGAACCAACCACCTACCTACCTACCTTGGTAGGTACCTATGTTGCTTTCTGCATTCAAGAAGAAACTAAAATGCCATTTTGTACAGTAGCATGTTGGAGACAACCCAATATAGTCATGGTGTGTGATTGTGTCATTATCTTCATTCATTTTCCTCACCATTTATGTCCTCTATGCTCTTGTGTATCATTTTATCTGGTCATGTAGGTGCCTATTCCTGGTGCCTGGTAGGTGCCTGGTCACCTACCTGCCTATTTCTCATACATAGATACCTCATTTTTTGTAGTTGATTATGCACCCATTTCCTATAACTTCACGTATCATGGAATGCCGTAGAATAGTACATTTTGTGGATTTGGTCTAATAACTGTGACAATGCAATATAGCTAGGCACCTGGGTAATCAGGGTTGGAATAACATGCCTTTTCTGAATTATTGGCATCCATAAATTTAGGAATTTTGGCATGGCATTTGGTCATGTGACATTTGGCATGTCATTTGAAGTAGTATAGATAACATTTTGGGAAGCTATCAGATTTGAAGAATAAATGTTGTTCTCAAAATCTTGTTGGACATGATGATCCATCTTGTGATAGCCCTAAGCTGCAGTAATATGTCTATGCACCTGCCTACCTTATCTGCAGGTACATCTGCAGGTAAGGAAGAGTAAATATATATTCATATAAGCCATGATTAGGTAGACCATGTGTCTGGTCTTTTGTGCAACTAAACTATATGCTGTTGCTCATCAGCCCAATGGATTTTGAGCATCATACTGATACCACATCAACATATTATTTTTTTTCACCATGGCATGCTGGTAAGTATCGGAAGAGTTTGCTTCATGCTCACAATTGTGAGCATGAGGATGATTTTTCAGATAATTATCAAGTGGGCACCAATTCATGCTTTAGCATGCACCAGCATGCACCAGCAAGCACTAGCAGCAACTCACATTGTGCACCAATTAGATTAAGAACTAATAAATATTGAATTACCTTGCAGACTGATACCTTGGTTCATGCTGTTGGGAACATATGATCACATTTTTGGTCAAAGCATCCTATAACATTAATAAATAACAAAGCAGACTGATACCTGCCTCCACCTTGGTTTTTCAGTCAAGATAATCTTATTTATTATGATGTGGATTTGCTGATGTGGATCTATCTATGCACATCAGCATAGATGTAAACCAGTCTGCAAAGCTAGGCAGGTATATGCTTTATGCACACCCAGGGGAACCTAGGTGCATGCTCCATGCAAGTCCAAAAGCTAATTGGATGCCAATTTTGGAGGGTCAGTGTAAATGCCTACTGTATACCTGATAATGATCTTGCATCAGTGTTAAAATAATAGTTTTTTCATCAGGTATGAGATGTCAAAATGAGCAAAGGAACAAGTCAAAATCTGCCAGGAATATTGTTGAAAATACTGCTTCAGTCTTTCAAACTCAATTTCAAACCAGTAGAGATGCAAAACTGCATGTTTTTCACTTCATTGGGGGATACCTAATATAGGAAATATCTTAGCATATGTTAGGAATAATGATTGCAACAACGTGGTATCAGCAGATGGCATTGATTAAAAGATCACACCATATATAATTGATGTATCTGAAATTGTGTTATGAGATGGTTGTCACAATCTGAAATGGTGAGCATTGGTATACTACTTATACATGAAATACTCTTGGAAAGTGCTTATGAAAACTTCATAAGCACTACTTCCTTGGAAAGAAAGGATGTCAATTCAGTGTTCAGGAAGTAGTATAAGGTGGTATATTCCACCATATTTCACAAATAATTTGTCTGGACACAAAATGACCTGGGCAGTTGACTCACCCCTACACTCCAATTCATCATCATCACAAATAATTTGTCACTGTCCTGCATGCTTGAGATCTGATCAAAGCCTGCCACATTCTGCAGACTATGACATAGGTAGTTGCATTTCTGCAACCACACTGATGTTACCTATGGGGCATACCATTGTTTTGTGAAGTTGCATTTATATTACTTCTGATTGAAATACATAGGTATGGCATTGACATTTGAGGTTAATATGTGTATTGTCTGGATGAGCTTGATCTTTGAGGAATGTTTGGGTTGGAAATGAATGTTTTTTTTTGTGGTGAGCAATTCCAATGGAATGGAATGGAATGGTTTGTGTTATATTTAAGAAATATTGACAGGTTCTATCCTCATCCCAATGGTGGCAGAACTGCTGATTTTCAAGAACTGTTTGAGCTGCTGTGGGATGAGATCTTGATTAAATAATCAAAGCATGTTTGGCTCACAATTAGCATGACTAGATAATATGTGGAGTCGTCTGCAGCACATGCTAAGTAAAAGCAAGTATATTTTGCTAATTACAGCTATCGATTATGCAAATATTTCCAAAAGTTTGATCAGCTCCAAAGTTAACAATAAATTGCTATTTCCAAACTGAATGATCTGATTCTGAACCTTGGGTACTGATTTGTCCATGACACTTCAACTTCATGGGCTTCCCCCTTCCTTAAATGTTTTGCTGCACTATGTTGTTTGGGGCATGAGTTTGTAGCTGTATGGATGTCTATACTTTGATGAAGCAATTCGTTTCAAAGTGGTGAAAATATTCCAGAATGTTGTATGGCATTGATATGTTCTCACTTGAGCTCTACATCGACATGATACACCACAGGTTAATCATTGAGATCAATGTCTCCAAAAGCTGATGCTATGGTTCCTTGCCTCTTCCACTGTGCCGTCCATACACTCAATACTGCCCTACACCATGCGTGGTATTGAGTGCCATACACCTCGTAACACTTAGATGCTTCCAATTGTTAGCAATCATTTTATACTCGGGCAATGTTCTCTGAAAAAAGAGAACTGTTGCTTATCACAAAAATGATGTTTGTAAATGTCCACGTCATGAAACCATGCTGCAAGTGAGGAAAGGTGTTTTTTTTCCTGTTTGCAGCAACATGGACATCACTCATTAGATGTTGTCATGAACCTGACAGAACCATCGTTGATAATTCTTACTATCAGGCTGAAAGAGGACAACATTTGCGAGATTTCATGTCGAAATCAGTTGGCCTTTGTCTTTTTAGGGTTTGTTGAACACTTACCATGGCTGAAATATTTCCAAAGTACCAATACCAGTAAATGTTAACTGTCCTTCACCACAGGGGGTGGGTGTGGGTGGGATATGTATTTTCAACATTTGTGGTCTTACATGGAACAATATTCATCCCTGGTTCCTCTCACAGTAAGCAAATTGACATCATGTGATGAATGGTGAAAAATAAAACATGACCAAAGTTAAGATCACTTATTACTATCTTTATCATAAGACCAGCTGCTTCTGCTTGGGGGTGGGGGTGAAGGGGTGGGGGAGGCAGATGAAATAATCCACAAAAACCCACATTTTGCATTCAAGATTATTCATATGGGCATTGAGGAAATGAATCTCACACTGGTGGCCGCGGTAGCTCAGTTGGTAGAGCGTCGCACTCTTGATCACAAGATTGTGGGTTCGGATCTCACAACCGACGGAATTTACCGAGCCCACCCGCGACCAATCGGCGTGAGAGGTTGGAAGCATGGGTCCCCATTCCATCATCCATGATGCACGTTGCTGGAAAAACTTGCATAGAACAACTTGCATTCACTGTGTGCTTTCTCTTGTGTTAGGCGCGTCGGTATTTCACGACTCCTCACCATTTCACGTCGCCGCCACAAGAGGGTTTAAAAGTGATCGCACTATTTAACTGTCCCTATAATCTTATGTCGTAGATGCTCATCCTGTGAGTAGAACACTTCAGTTTTGCCCATGCAATATTATTACCGTTTTTCGCAACCACCGACAGCCGCCCACCACGTGAGACTTGTCTCCAACGACCACTGTCACAACCACTGCAAGATTGGCGGCTGGAAGCACCTGTGGAAGCGCCAGCACCAGCCCACAGTTCCTACCAAATGTCGAAATTAGCGTGTATTTAGTTAGGCTCTTGCCATGTAACACTGCGCTGGCAATGACATGTCTTCTGGTAAGTGAGTAAGCTCCACTAATTCCCTTTGTTATGTCTTTGGATGAAAAAATAAACAACACATTTCTGAGTGTGAAGTACTTTCCGTGTTGAAAAGTCCATGTTTGTGGTAATGTCTGTCAGCCTGCGCCAGATTTAGTTGAAGATCAATTCATTTGGATCGTGTACACGCAATGATCCTATCCCCGCCAATGCTTGCTTGGCGTTCATCAACACGGCGATAGCAGACTCTGCAGATGGCATGTTTTGTTGTAGATTTATGTCATTGCCCGATCATTGTCGGATTATTGATAGCGTAAGCGTAACCGTGTCATCAGGAGAGCTGCGTCTGCTCGGTATCTTGCCTGGTGCCCTGCGATGCTGATCAAGAGCCTTCAACCGTCCGCTGGTTTATAGAGGCGCTGAGATAGTGTGGACCAGTCATTAGACGACCGACGACACGTGCTGTGGCACAATCGTCACCATGTCACGTGCAGTATAGTCGTCACCACCGTGTCACGTGCAGTATAGTCGTCACCACCATGTCACGTGCAGTATAGTCGTCACCACCGTGTCACGTGCAGTACAGTCGTCACCACCGTGTCACGTGCAGAATAGTCGTCACCACTGTGTCACGTGCAGTATAGTCGTCACCACCGTGTCACGTGCAGTATAGTCGTCACCACCGTGTCACGTGCAGTATAGTCGTCACCACCGTGTCACGTGCAGTATAATCGTCACCACCGTGTCACGTGCAGTATAGTCGTCACCACCGTGTCACGTGCAGTATAGTCGTCACCACCGTGTCACGTGCAGTATAGTCATCACCGTGTCACGTGCAGTATGGTCGTCACCACCGTGTCATGTGCAGTATAGTCGTCACCACCGTGTCACGTGCAGTATAGTCGTCACCACCGTGTCACGTGCAGTATAGTCGTCACCACCGTGTCACGTGCAGTATAGTCGTCACCACCGTGTCACGTGCAGTATAAGTCAGTCACCACCGTGTCACGTGCAGTATAGTCGTCACCACCGTGTCACGTGCAGTATAGTCGTCACCACCGTGTCACGTGCAGTATAGTCGTCACCACCGTGTCACGTGCAGTATAGTCGTCACCACCGTGTCACGTGCAGTACAGTCGTCACCACCGTGTCACGTGCAGTATAGTCGTCACCACCGTGTCACGTGCAGTATAGTCGTCACCACCGTGTCACGTGCAGTATAGTCGTCACCACCGTGTCACGTGCAGTATAGTCGTCACCACCGTGTCACGTGCATACGTCGTCACCACCGTGTCACGTGAGTATAGTCACCACCGTGTCACGTGCAGTATAGTCGTCACCACCGTGTCACGTGCAGTATAGTCGTCACCACCGTGTCACGTGCAGTATATCGTTACCACCGTGTCACGTGTAGTATAGTCGTCACCACCGTGTCACGTGCAGTATAATCGTCGTACCACCGTGTCACGTGCAGTATAGTCGTCACCACCGTGTCACGTGCAGTATAGTCGTCACCACCGTGTCACGTGCAGTATAGTCGTCACCACCGTGTCACGTGCCATATAGTATAGTCGTCGACCACCGTGTCACGTGAGTACAGTCGTCACCACCGTGTCACGTGCAGTATAGTCGTCACCACCGTGTCACGTGCAGTATAATCGTCACCACCGTGTCACGTGCAGTATAGTCGTCACCACCGTGTCACGTGCAGTATAGTCGTCACCACCGTGTCACGTAAATGCACCACCGTGTCACGTGCAGTATAGGTCGTCACCACCGTGTCACGTGCAGTATAGTCGTCACCACCGTGTCACGTGCAGTATAGTCGTCACCACCGTGTCACGTGCAGTATAGTCGTCACCACCGTGTCACGTGCAGTATAGTCGTCACCACCGTGTCACGTGCAGTATAGTCGTCACCACCGTGTCACGTGCAGTATAGTCGTCACCACCGTGTCACGTGCAGTATAGTCGTCACCACCGTGTCACGTGCAGTATAGTCGTCACCACCGTGTCACGTGCACGTGAGTAAGTCGTCACCACCGTGTCACGTGCAGTATAGTCGTCACCACCGTGTCACGTGCAGTATAGTCGTCACCACCGTGTCACGTGCAGTATAGTCGTCACCACCGTGTCACGTGCAGTATAGTCGTCACCACCGTGTCACGTGCAGTATAGTCGTCACCACCGTGTCACGTGCAGTATAGTCGTCACCACCGTGTCACGTGCAGTATAGTCGTCACCACCGTGTCACGTGCAGTATAGTCGTCCGTGTCATAGTCGTCACCACCGTGTCACGTGCAGTATAGTCGTCACCACCGTGTCACGTGCAGTATAGTCGTCACCACCGTGTCACGTGCAGTATAGTCGTCACCACCGTGTCACGTGTCACGTGCAGTATAGTCGTCACCACCGTGTCACGTGCAGTATAGTCGTCACCACCGTGTCACGTGCAGTATAGTCGTCACCACCGTGTCACGTGCAGTATAGTCGTCACCACCGTGTCACGTGCAGTACAGTCGTCACCACCGTGTCACGTGCAGTATAGTCGTCACCACCGTGTCACGTGCAGTATAGTCGTCACCACCGTGTCACGTGCAGTATAGTCGTCACCATCGTGTCACGTGTAGAACAGTCGTCACCACCGTGTCACGTGCAGTATAGTCGTCACCACCGTGTCACGTGCAGTATAGTCGTCACCACCGTGTCACGTGCAGTATAATCGTCACCACCGTGTCACGTGCAGTATAGTCGTCACCACCGTGTCACGTGCAGTATAGTCGACCACTGTCACGTCACCACCCCGTGTCACGTGCAGTATAGTCGTCACCACCGTGTCACGTGCAGTATAGTCGTCACCACCGTGTCACGTGCAGTATAGTCGTCACCACCGTGTCACGTGCAGTATAGTCGTCACCACCGTGTCACGTGCAGTATAGTCGTCACCACCGTGTCACGTGCAGTAATCGTCACCACCGTGTCACGTGCAGTATAGTCGTCACCACTTCGTTCACCACGTGTCACGTGCAGTACAGTCGTCACCACCGTGTCACGTGCAGAATAGTCGTCACCACTGTGTCACGTGCAGTATAGTCGTCACCACCGTGTCACGTGCAGTATAGTCGTCACCACCGTGTCACGTGCAGTATAGTCGTCACCACCGTGTCACGTGCAGTATAGTCGTCACCATCGTGTCACGTGTAGAACAGTCGTCACCACCGTGTCACGTGCAGTATAATCGTCATCACCGTGTCACGTGCAGTATAGTCGTCACCACTGTGTCACGTGCAGTATGGTCGTCACCACCGTGTCACGTGCAGTATAGTCGTCACCACTGTGTCACGTGCAGTATGGTCGTCACCACCGTGTCACGTGCAGTATAGTCGTCACCACTGTGTCACGTGCAGTATGGTCGTCACCACCGTGTCACGTGCAGTATAGTCGTCACCACCGTGTCACGTGCAGTATAATCGTCATCACCGTGTCACGTGCAGTATAGTCGTCACCACCGTGTCACGTGCAGTATAGTCGTCACCACTGTGTCACGTGCAGAATAGTCGTCATCACCGTGTCACGTGCAGTATAGTCGTCACCACCGTGTCACGTGCAGTATAGTCGTCACCACTGTTTCACGTGCAGAATAGTCGTCACCACCGTGTCACGTGCAGTATAGTCGTCACCACCGTGTCACGTGCAGTATAGTCGTCACCACCGTGTCACGTGCAGTATAGTCGTCACCACCGTGTCACGTGCAGTATAGTCGTCACCACTGTGTCACGTGCAGAATAGTCGTCACCACTGTGTCACGTGCAGTATAGTCGTCACCACTGTGTCACGTGCAGTACAGTCGTCACCACCGTGTCACGTGCAGTATAGTCGTCATCACCGTGTCACGTGCAGTATAGTCGTCATCACCGTGTCACGTGCAGTATGGTCGTCACTACCGTGTCACGTGCAGTATAGTCGTCACCACCGTGTCACGTGCAGTATAGTCGTCACCACCGTGTCACGTGCAGAATAGTCGTCACCACTGTGTCACGTGCAGTATAGTCGTCACCACTGTGTCACGTGCAGTACAGTCGTCACCACCGTGTCACGTCAGTATGTCAAGTGTCACGGCAGTATAGTCGTCATCACCGTGTCACGTGCAGTATAGTCGTCATCACCGTGTCACGTGCAGTATAGTCGTCACCACCGTGTCACGTGCAGTATAATCGTCACCACCGTGCCACGTGCAGTATAGTCGTCACCATCGTGTCACGTGGCGTACAGCCGCCAATGCAGCTCAGTGGAATGCAACACGTGACGTTCATGCACAGCATGTACCGCATGTTGGGATATACACTTTTTACAATAGTAGATGACGCTGATAGTTTTGCTCCGACTCTGCGCTAAAAGGAAAAGTAATAGCCTTACCCGAGCTGATCGGCATGGGGCAGTCACAGGGCGATGATGGTGAAATTTATGCCCTGCCATCTTCTGCACTGGTGTTGTTGTTTGTTTATTGGGGTTTAGGGGCGCATCGACTGCAGTGGTCATGCAGCGCCCTTCTGCACCGGTGTGAACGAGTGGTGTCAGCTGTTATCAATGACGTCACTCGTTATCGGTGACGTCAACAGGTATCAGTGACGTAGTCCGTTATCGGTGACGCCAGCGGGTGTCAGTGACGTCAGTCGTTATCGGTGACCTCGGCCGGGAGCAGTGACATCAGCCGTTGTCGATGACGTCAGTCGTTATCGGTGACATCAGCCCTTATTGGTGACGTATGGGCGCTGTATGACCAACGCAGTCGATGCGCCCTTAAGCCCAAATAACCAACCTTATTAGTGACGTCAGCCGTTATCGGTGATGTCGGCCGGTATCAGTGACGTCAGTCGTTATCGGTGATCTCGGCCGGGAGCAGTGACATCAATCGTTGTCGATGACGTCAGTCGTTGTTGACGTCAGTCGTTATCGGTGACATCAGCCCTTATTGGTGACGTCAGCAGTTATCGGTGATGTCGACCGGTATCCGTGACGTCAGTCGTTATCGGTGACGTCAGCGGGTATCAATGACGTCAACCGTTATCGGTGACATCGGCCTGTATCCGTGACATCAGTTATTATCGGTGGCGTCAGTCGTTTTCGGGGACATCCATTATCGGTGACGTCGACTGCTATCAGTGACGTCAGCTGTTATCGGCGACGTCAGCCGGTATCGGTCACGTCAGTCGTTACCGGTGACAGCGTATACCAGCGATGTCAACTGATGTCAGTATCGTCAGCCGTTATCAGCAACGTCAGTCGTTATCGGTGACGTCAGTCGTCATCAGTATCGTCAGCCGTTATCGGTGACGTCAGCCGTTATCAGCAACGTCAGCCGCTATCGGTGACGTCCGCCGTTATCAGCAACGTCAGTCGTTATCGGTGACGTCAGCCGTCATCAGACCGTGCACGAGACGGCGGCCGGTGTGGCCAGCATCAGTAGCGCCCCTGGCGGCGGGTCCAGCCGGCGGCCGGCCGACCGTGACCGCCACATTATGCAGCGACACCGGCGGCCACGGTACGACGTTGTGCAAGGGCAGTGAGGCGGCTGAGGTCAGCTGTGTGGAGGGCGGCCAGTGCCGCCGCCGCGCCGGCGAGGTGGCTGTACCGACGCAGAGCGACGGCGGTCACAGTCGTACCCGACACAGGCCGATCGACGCCGATCGACGCAGACAGGCAGGCGGGAAACGGACAGTTACGCCGGCTTGTGTCACGCGCAGACGGACAGTTACGCCGGCTTGTCGTGTCACGCGCAGACGGACAGTTACGCCGGCTTGTCGTGTCACGCGCAGACGGACAGTTACGCCGTCTTGTCGTGTCACGCGCAGACGGACAGTTACGCCGTCTTGTCGTGTCACGCGCAGACGGACAGTTACGCCGGCTTGTCGTGTCACGCGCAGACGGACAGTTACGCCGGCTTGTGTCACGCGCAGACGGACAGTTACGCCGTCTTGTCGTGTCACGCGCAGACGGACAGTGACGCCGGCTTGTGTCACGCGCAGACGGACAGTTACGCCGTCTTGTCGTGTCACGCGCAGACGGACAGTTACGCCGGCTTGTGTCACGCGCAGACGGACAGTTACGCCGTCTTGTCGTGTCACGCGCAGACGGACAGTTACGCCGGCTTGTCGTGTCACGCGCAGACGGACAGTTACGCCGTCTTGTCGTGTCACGCGCAGACGGACAGTTACGCCGTCTTGTCGTGTCACGCGCAGACGGACAGTTACGCCGGCTTGTCGTGTCACGCGCAGACGGACAGTTACGCCGTCTTGTCGTGTCACGCGCAGACGGACAGTTATGCCGACTTGTCGTGTCACGCGCAGACGGACAGTTACGCCGGCTTGTGTCACGCGCAGACGGACAGTTACGCCGTCTTGTCGTGTCACGCGCAGACGGACAGTGACGCTGGCTTGTGTCACGCGCAGACGGACAGTTACGCCGTCTTGTCGTGTCACGCGCAGACGGACAGTTACGCCGGCTTGTGTCACGCGCAGACGGACAGTTACGCCGTCTTGTCGTGTCACGCGCAGACGGACAGTTACGCCGGCTTGTCGTGTCACGCGCAGACGGACAGTTACGCCGTCTTGTCGTGTCACGCGCAGACGGACAGTTACGCCGGCTTGTCGTGTCACGCGCAGACGGACAGTTACGCCGGCTTGTCGTGTCACGCGCAGACGGACAGTTACGCCGGCTTGTGTCACGCGCAGACGGACAGTTACGCCGGCTTGTCGTGTCAGCGCAGACGGACAGTGACGCCGGCTTGTCGTGTCACGCGCAGACGGACAGTGACGCCGTCTTGTCGTGTCACGCGCAGACGGACAGTTACGCCGGCTTGTCGTGTCACGCGCAGACGGACAGTGACGCCGGCTTGTCGTGTCACGCGCAGACGGACAGTGACGCCGTCTTGTCGTGTCACGCGCAGACGGACAGTTACGCCGGCTTGTCGTGTCACGCGCAGACGGACAGTTACGCCGGCTTGTCGTGTCACGCGCAGACGGACAGTTACGCCGGCTTGTCGTGTCACGCGCAGAGGCGGCATTTATATTTATTAGTGCTATCGTCTATTGGGTTGCGGGTGTAATTATAGTGATAGGCCTGCGGCCTGGTACTTCAAATTTGGCATGTGCATGCAGGCAGTGCCTGAGGCACGTGACACGTGAGGATAAGCCGTTTCGTTATTGTCATTGAGAAAAGAAATCCTGGTGAAATAAAATTGCAACTCTGATGAACAATTTGTGTTTTCCTCTCTGGATGCGGCAGTATGGCTGCGCCGTGAAGACGACGGGACTATGGGAACGTTCGTGCAGTGCGTGAAAATGGCCAGATATGGGTGGCCATTGGACGAAACTGGAAATGAATTTCCAACTCCTGTCTCCAAATATGATAGCTAATTTTCCACTCCCATATTTTCCTGCGTGCATATGCATATGCATATGCACATGCATGTCCCATATGCATACGTGTTTGCAACGGAAAACAAAATCGATAATTGCCTTGTATTTCCAGGGTGAGCCAGTATTGACAGTCAATTTTATAGTGCGCCAGCGCTTGCGTGGGACACCACGATTTGCTCGCACCACGCCTTTTTCGTTCCGTGTTCTCCCCTTTCATGCTGCCTTTTCACTGATAATTCCCGCTGAGACACGCAAGCTCAGCATTTACATCGGGTCGGGGCGCGCGGGCGGAGGCGCACCTCTCTGTATGCCGATGGTCGGGTGGTGACGATAGGACCGGGCTCTGTATGCCGATGGTCGGGTGGTGACGATAGGACCGGGCTCCGTTGTGCGATAGCACGATATGACCGGACAGGACAATGTCCTGCCGCTGCGCGCAGCCAGTGCGTGCCCGGTCAGCGCACCTCGCCTTCGCGTCGCGCATGCGCATTGCATTTAGCTGCCAATTTGTAGCAATTCCTTACTGTGGTGCCTTTGGGGACGAGTGATTTAGGGGTAAGATGCTTGTCTCGCAATCGAAAGATTGTGGGTTCGAATCTCACCTGTCGCTACTCTTCGCCCGCGACTAATCGGCGTGAGAGATTGGCGACGCTATATGACTCAACGGTCGACGTGTCGTAAAACCAATAATCAACCAAACTATGCGGTGCCGCCTGTTGTGGCGTTTCTCTCCTTGTATTACGAGGCCAAGGACGGTGTTTACCACGCACGGAGA
The DNA here is from genome assembly GCA_034440615.1 of Ashinkailepas kermadecensis. Lineage (NCBI taxonomy): Eukaryota > Metazoa > Arthropoda > Thecostraca > Neolepadidae > Ashinkailepas > Ashinkailepas kermadecensis. Next base: position 801,533 of record JAOTOM010005186.1, on the reverse strand, counting down.
TCATGTTCATCCAGGCTGATTATAACTCGTCGTATTTTGCTCGGTGCTTAGATCTCCTGGCCCATGGGCGTCCTGGTCTGTCAAGATGGCGGACGCCTACATTTAAATGAAGGCCGCCGTGCTTGCATGCTATGGCTTTAGACATATCAGCCTTTCATATTGCAGAGTAGATTGATCAATAACGTTGAGTGGGCATGATGTCGCGGTTGTATTACTCGGTCAGAACGGCTCTTGACTCGTCCTCCGTGCCTACCGCCTGCAACACGGCCAGTTCTTTGTGACGCTATCTTTAGATAGCCAGGGCTTTGAGTGCGGTCTGCAGCCAGGTACTATGCCAGCGCCGCTTTCGTCACTTGTCACTGTCGCCACTGTAGATTTGCTATCGGTAACCAACAGTATCGGTAACGACGGGGGGGGTACCACCAGCTGGACCGGCTGACAGTCGGCTGGTCTCTGGTCTGTTGGCAATGCTCATCTCGGGCTGTCTTTTTAGCAGCCGCGGTGGAGGTGCTGCGATCTCAACTCGCAGAGAACGTGGTCATGCATCCCCTTCCCTGGTTTCCGAGGAGCTTTTTGCTGTGGGATTCGGTTGAATTTTGAAATGAATACGCTGAACAGTGTTTGGTGCGGTTGAAACGCCTGAATAGTCCGACTCGGAATCGTCGATGCGATGGACAGTACTGGGTAAGGTATTCGATCTCAGTGGTGATCAAGCTACCTGAGCTTATAGGTATTCATACGTTTACATTGGGCTAGCTGAAGCATATCTATCGGTCCTGACAATTGAGATAATCCACAGAATGTTGGAGGTCAATATCTGCGTAGGTACGACAACGACCTTGAAAATAACATCACACTGGTCGATTAAGGTGGAGACTGCCAGACCTCAACCTTACAGACTGGTCAAATGTTGATCTCACGCGCTGAGCACCAAAAGTTTGGCAGACTGGTCCAACTTTGACCTCACGCGCTTGGCGCCAATAGTTTGGCAGACTGGTCCAACTTTGACCTCACGCGCTTGGCGCCAATAGTTTGGCAGACTGGTCCAACTTTGACCTCACGCGCTTGGCGCCAATAGTTCACAGACTGGTCCAACCTTCTGGTCCAACCTTAACCTCACGTGCTTGGTTCCAACAGTGTGACTGTCTGACTGACAGTCTGGTCGTTGGCCTCACGTGCTGAACGCCAGAAGTTGGCAGCGGATAAAACAAGCATTGCACATGTGTTCAGCGCAGCCATCATTGTGTTGAACAAGCAAACCTGCACGATGCCATTGTACTACATGGGCTTTTCGGGATCGTGACACGGGGTCCTTTCTCCTCGTTTGTTTCTGAAAAACAAATGTGCGCTAACCGGGCCTTGCAGATGTGTGAAACAGCCTGTTTCGTGTGTGATTAGGCACGACACTGCGTGTAGTGTCGGTACTTCGGGAGTGGGAGTGGCGATCGCACTTCATGCTCTTCAATCGTGTTACCCTATTTCGGGCGTGGATGGTCGTACCGCCTGTTGGGAGCTTTTCCGCTCTTCCTATTCGGGCCGTTTGAGACATGAACTGAGACTTGCTCGGGCTTGTCCTAATTCCGTGTTGGCTTTCCCCCCTTACCTCTGCAAGCATCTGGGCTGTTCATCGCTCGCGAATTAGGATTGAACCTGGTCAAATGTCGAGAAATTCGGCGATGCAAACACAAGTAATTGCTTAGTTGTGTCGTTCCCGTCAAGGTGTTTTTTGTTTGGGGGGGGGGGGGGTCGCTGATTTTATCGGTGGATATTGCGACACATTTAGCCTGGCTGCAGGCACTGGCTGGCAGCCGGGCTGTGGCCAGCGAATGGCGACTTGGTGTTAAAACTCACGTCCTGACCACAATTCCGTCTGTGGCCAGTGGCCGACCGCGAGGCTATCGCTGGCGGATGTTCGGCCAGGGGTGTCGTGTTATCAAAGCTGACCGCGAGGCTATCGCTGGCGGATGTTCGGCCAGGGGTGTCGTGTTATCAAAGCTGACCGCGATGCTATTGCTGGCGGACATTCGGCCAGGGGTGTCGTGTTATCAAAGCTGACCGCGATGCTATTGCTGGCGGATGTTCGGCCAGGGGTGTCGTGCTATCAAAGCTGACCGCGATGCTATTGCTGGCGGATGTTCGGCCAGGGGTGTCGTGCTATCAAAGCTGACCGCGAGGCTATTGCTGGCGGGTATCCGACTAGGCGTGTTGTGGCCGAGACGCAGTGGTACACGGACAATAATTCCTCCTGTTGAAGTAAAACACCGTCTGCTGTGTCGCTCGTGCTCAATCGCAGCCCAATCGAGCTTTTTATATAACGCTTATTGCGGTGCCATCGTATCGGATTACGCAAATCTGTCATGCTTTGGATAGGCGTGCCGCCGCTCTACACGACGCTTAAATACGCCAGTAAAAAGTTCGAACAGTACACGTGCGGATGTTTCCTGGACGCCTCCGCCGTGTGCCTGGTGTGTCACACGGTACGGGCTGCAGCCGGTCTTCCGTCCCGCATGCATTGTGTGTGTGAGCTGGGATCGAACGAAGCGTCCTCAGGGCAGCTGAGGGTCGCGGCGCCACGCCGGAGCCGGCCACAACAGCCGATTGTGTGACGGCTTATCTGTGATGCGGTGGGTTGTCGGCGGATGCCTGTCTTCAAGTTGGCAGTGCCATATTGTATTTTAGGTGCGTGATATCTGGTGTGCGCCGTGCACTGAATGTTTAATCTGTTTCGAGCGGCGTGGAGAACTATTGAATCCCACGTTCTTCGGGTCTCGGCCATTGCGGTGGCCGGTCATTTACCATTTCGCAGACATTGTGATTTGGACCCGAGAGTGTTCGTACACCAAGGAATGGACTCCGAGGTGGCCGACCTTGCAAGTGACAGACTGGTAATAAATTGCCCGTTTTAGCATTCAGAAACGCTAGTCGCCTGATGTGTTGTGCGTGAAATAGCTGTAAAGTCAGCCGGGCGGCACAAAGAGGCGGCAGCTGGCGCCCGGGCAGATTTATCTGTGCACTCTCGCCTCCTTATGTGGACAGGGCGGAGGGGCTGGTGGAATGCGGCCGTCGGCACGCCGAAAATGATCTACGTCGCAGGCGGTGACGTCACGGTTCTGTGTGCCGGCTCAGAGCCTGGTCACGTGACGACGGATGCCGTGACGTGGACATCTGGGCGGCTTTTTTACTGTGCTGAGTTAGAGTGGCGGTTCAATGCGGTTGTGTTCAGCGGTCAGTGCCTGCCGTGCAGACCTGCGGCGACTCACGTGGCACGTGTGTGGACCTGAGGTAGCGGTCAGTGCCGTGCAGACCTGCGGCGACTCACGTGGCACGTGTGTGGACCTGAGGTAGCGGTCAGTGCCGTGCAGACCTGCGGCGACTCACGTGGCACGTGTGTGGACCTGAGGTAGCGTGCAGCCTGCGGCGACTCACGTGGCACGTATGGATCTGGACGCGGCGACTCACGTGCCGTGTCGACCTGAGGCAGCGCACGTCTGCACGTGTGTGGACCTGAGGCAGCGACTGACGTATGGATCTGACGGCACCCACTCTATCTGCTGACCTGGCCTGGCCCACGAACTGACCTCGGGTCAGGGTTGAATTTGTGTTTTGTAATCCTGGACGTTGAGATGAAAATTGTGGGGAAATCGAATATGGAGATAATATTTTTATTCGAATCTGAGACATCAGAATCTCAGTTTACAGTTACAACACTACCACAGGGAGCTCATTGTCCAACGGCACCATTCAACCTCCAAATGAGAAAAATGAGAGGATATTTTTCGGGACAGGATAATGTTCTGGATGCAAAAATGCAGCAACAGCATACTTTCCAACCCTTCCTTGGGTCGTATTTCACATGCTGATTGGTGGCGCTGGGCTGGTGGTCAGCCTGATCTGCTCACCTGGCCCACGTGCTGACCTCAGGTCGTGACACGCTGACGCGTGGCGGGCTGATGGCCAGCCTCATCTGCTGACCTGACCCACGTGCTGACCTCAGGTCGTGACACGCTGACGCGTGGCGGGCTGATGGCCAGCCTCATCTGCTGACCTGACCCACGTGCTTGCCTCAGGTCGTGACTCATGCGGTGACGGATAGCCATCCTCAGATACGACGGAGCCGTGAAATACGACGGCGCCATAAACAGACAGCACCCAGACCGCCGGGTGGGACCACCTACGTGGGGGAGGGGGGGGGGGGGGGGGGGTGCTTGGTCAGCCTTGTGTAGTTCAAGACCGCTGACCTGACGGTGAGGTCAACACCACCTCAGATCCGGGACTGCTGACCTGACGGTGCCGTTGACCTCGCGACGGTACCGCGGTATTTGTCAGGTGCGAGTACACTGACCGCACCCTGTCGATATCACCTGACATCACAGCCAGCACCATGGTATTTGTCAGGTGCGGAGTACACTGACCGCACCCTGCCGATATCACCTGACATCACAGCCAGCACCATGGTATTTGTCAGGTGCGGAGTACACTGACCGCACCCTGCCGATATCACCTGACATAACAGCCAGCACCATGGTTGACAGCAATGCGATGGTTCATGCTGTTTTCAGCATGACTCATGACCTGACTTGTCTCCCCAGTCGGATTCTGTGTACCACTGATACTAGACTACCCATGCTCCCCTGAAGTAACCTGACCTGACCTGACCTGTTCTGACCTGACCACAATCGAACGCCGTTTACCACTGGGACTGGACTACCCATGCTCCCCTGACCTTACCTGACCTGACCTGACCACATATGGACGCCGTGTACTACTCGGACTTAGCTACCCGTGCTCCCCTGACCTAACTGACCTGACCCACAGTCGGACACCGTTACCACTGGGACTGGACTACCCATGCTCCCCTGACCTGACCCGGTCTGGGCTGACCCGCATGCTGAGCCATGGAAAACTGTCACGGCGATCCGTGTCGTCACGAGATGGTCCTACCTGGGCTGACCCGACCCGACCTGACCTGACACGACAGGCGGCGCCATGGACAACCGTGACGCGGTGATCCAGCTGCAGAGTCGGCGCATCGTCGACCTGTCTGCCCAGCTGGAGGCCGTGGCCGGAGAGCGGGACGTGCTGCTGCTGGAGCTGGACCAGCTGCGCAGCCAGCTGGAGCTGCTCGACCTCGCCGCCGTCAGGTCAGTCACACAGACCGACCTAGCACCGAGGTCAGGCCACGGACCTGGTGTGACCTCGGTGAGGTGCCGTTGACGTCACGAAGGGGAATTGGTGGCTCGGTGTCAGCTCGTGCATGTCACTTGGAGACACGGTGTGTGTGTGTGTGTGTGTGTGCGACCTCTCGGACGGCAGACTGGTAAGTCGGTGATCCAACCAGTTCAGGTGGTAGGGTGGCGTATCGGGAAGACACGGACGGAGAATCCAACCCGTTTCTGAGAGGACGCGAGCACCGATGCTGAAATTACAGCCTTGTTGAGATGGCTGGGCGCCAGCTAGGGCGCCAGCTGGGCGGACGTAGATTGCACGTCACGGTTCGCTGATAGGTATTGAGCCGATGTTCGATGGCTGGGCGCCAGCTAGGCGCCAGCTGGGCGGACGTAGATTGCACGTCACGGTTCGCTGATAGGTATTGAGCCGATGTTCGATGGCTGGGCGCCAGCTAGGCGCCAGCTGGGCGGACGTAGATTGCACGTCACGGTTCGCTGATAGGTATTGAGCCGATGTTCGATGCGCTTGTCGCTCGGCCTGGCACCGGTTGACCTGGCGTCTGTCGGCCGCGATGGCGACCTTGACTCGCCGCCGCCTAACGAGAGAACCCGGAGTGGCGTGTTTGTGGATCTTCGGTGTGGATGTGTTCCGGCCGAGCGCTGTCTGCCGGGTAAAAGTGGCGGTGCTGGCGGACGAGGTAGCCGAACGGATTACGGCAGCTGTCAGACTGCTGTCAGCTGTCAGCCGCGTCTGTCGACTGGAAACATGAGCAGCTGCTGCTGCAGCCAGGCGGTAGTTGGCGGTGAAGTGCATTGTAGCAACTGTGCTGTTACCTGAGGCATCCACGGCAGGACAGTGGTATTATTATATGTCTGACGATATTACTATATGTCTGACGATATTTCTACATGTTTGACGATATTACTATACGTCTGACGATATTACAATATGTCGGACGATATTACTATATGCCTGACGATATTCCTTCATGTCTGCCGACATTACTATATGTCTGACGATATTACTATATATATGACGATATTACTATATATATGACGATATTACTGTATGTCTGACGATATTCCTACATGTATGACGACATTACTATGTGTCTGACGATATTACTATATGTCTGACGATATCACTATATGTCTGACGATCTGACTATATGTCTGGCGATATGACTATATGTCTGACGATGTGACTATATGTCTGACGATGTGACTATATGTCTGATAATGTGGCTATATGTCTGACGATGTGACCATATGTCTGACGTCATGACTATATGTCCAACGGTATGCACATACGTCTGATGATATGACTATATGTCTGACGATATGTTTGAATGTCTGACGATATTACTATATATGTTTGACGATATTCCTATATATCTGTCGATATTACTATATATGTTTGACGATATTACTATATGTCTGACGATATTACTATATGTCTGACGATATTACTTTATGTCTGACGATATGACTGTATGTCTGACGATGTGACGATGATGTGTGGTTCACGGGAAGACGGCGCAGTGTGAACTGGATCACTTCCTTTAGTTTCTGCGATGCGAGTGCCGGCGTGCCATTCGATTTCCTCGAAATTCCGGGTGTCTACCGGGGCCTGCATTCTACGGTTGCTCATGGCTCTGGCTGCAGTTACGTTTCTCCGTGCCGGCCGGCGTGGTGCTGATTGGGTGCGACGACTGGCAGAAGGTCCATCTCCTGCACCGGTCAGATTGGAGCCGAGTGTGCGGCACGTGATTGGTGGACGCGGATCTGCGAGTGTCCTGGTGGGGTGCAGCTCAGACCCGCCGGCCGTCGTCTCTGTCACCTGGCCCATTGCGCGTGGATGGGGTGGCTTTTTCGGTAGGTGCGCGTGGCGGCGGTACCTGCGGCTCCCTGGGGTGTGCCACCGACCCCGTGCCGGAAATAGCCCGTGCTGTGACGGGGAGGCTGCCCGCCTCTGACGCTCCGCAACTCGGCTAATTGAGCCGGGCCATCCTTCCCCCTCCCCTCCCCAGTTGCGCGCAGAGGCCGTACTGGACTTCGGTCACCCCTCGGCCAATCGTCAATCGCCTGGTGCTCAGAAGATGCCTGCTCCAGGGTCGCCAGGTATCCAGGTCTGACCCCTGACCGCCAGGTATCCAGGTCAGACCCCAGGCCGCCAGGTCACAAGATCAGCCCCAGGTCTGCAGGTGTCCGGGTCAGCTCCCAGGTCAGCAAGTCTCCAGGTCAACCCAGGGCCGAGCTGCAACAAACAGGCCGCATGATGTTGCACGTCGCGTCAGCGGCATCGGCCTGACGCCGGTGTGTTATGGGCGTCTACTGGGAGCGGGCGGCGGCGCGTACCCCACGGCCGACCTCTGACCCCGGCCGGCCGCGCGGCGACCCCGGGCGTGCCGGGCGGCTGGTCGGCCTGCTTTAGTCGCGAGCGGCGGTGTTGCTGCGGTGTTCGCTGCGGTGACGCTGCGGTGACCGCTGCGGTGGTGGCGCGGTGGACCTGTGGTCGCGTCGCTGCTGCACACCGTAGTCACATCGCCTGACGGTGATGGCGCCCCAATGAGATGGGTCTGGGTAGCGTGGTCACCGGTGTCTCGCTTCGTTGCGAAATCGTGATTTATCTACTATCATTTCGCCTTTGGACTGCGTGTGACTCGCACCATATAACAAGGGATGCAGGCGCGTCGTTATCAACTTACTGCCTCCAGGCTGCATGTGGCTCCGGCTTTGCGGTTTGTGGTTTGCCCCGAGTCCAATCAGCGGTCGTTTGATGAATGCACAAGTCACAGCTGACAATCAATATTGTGTTGGTCGGCCGGTCACACTGAGCCTGGAACGTCCGGCGGCCGAGCGGTGCCACATCACCGTGGAATGTGTCCAGCGCGACCCTGCCAGTGGCCCAGTCTATCCACGTCCGCATACCTGGCCCGCCCTCTTGCCGCAACTCATCATCCCTCATCCGGCGCGTGGCCGGCCGCCGCAGACGGCGCGCCAAACCCGAGCCGCCGCTCAGCGTGCCGGCGTGCCGGCCGTCTTTCACGCCCCGCGGAGCAGGCTCTGGTCTCTTGTGGAGACGATCTCGTTCGTGCGTTCTCGCAGCTGGCGCTAATCATACCGCTTGGAAGCGGGCGTGCGTGTCACGGTGAAAAAATCGTTGCTAACTTTTTTCGAGCCTCGATAAATTATTCGTAAAATAGTGTTGAATATGAACACTGAATAGACATACTTCCCCAACAAGCATCGACATCGTGCTTCTTCATATGTGCTTAGGAAGTCACCATGCTTCGTTTCTAAAAATATCTCGTGAATAAATGACGTGTTTATACTCACCATGGCTAATTGTGGAATACCATTCGTTGATGGAATGGCATTGCTATCGTTGCCATTAATGCAGCTATCCCTACATTAGGTCCCCCCCCACACTAAAGAATGGAAAAGACATACACTAAATACGCCATTGGCTCAACATTGGGTTTCAAGAACTTGCACGATATTTCGCATGGTATCGATATTTTGATATTTTGCATGGTATCCATGCCGAAATTCGACATACTATACTCGTTTCGACATCTCACACCTCACGGAAGCCCATTATTTTAACACTGCTCCTCACAAACCACCTCTAGCGCCTCCCCTCACAGACCATCTCTGGCTCCCCTTCTCACAGACCACCTCTCGCGCCTCTCGTGACAGACCACCTCTCGCGCCTCTCCGCACAGACCATCTCTCGCACCTCTTCTCACAGACTACCTCTCGCGCCTCTTCTCACAGACCACCTCTCGCGCCTCTCGTCACAGACCACCTCTCGCGCCTCTCCTCACAGACCATCTCTCGCTCCCCTTCTCACAGACCACCTCTCGCGCCTCTTCTCACAGACCACCTCTCGCGCCTCTCGTCACAGACCACCTCTCGCGCCTCTCCTCACAGACCATCTCTCGCGCCCCTTCTCACAGACCACCTCTCGCGCCTCTTCTCGCAGGCCGCCTCGGCCGCCGCTCATGCGTAGTCATCCTCGGCTGCTCGCGCTCTCTCTCCCTGGCCGTTCCTTGTGACTCCCCGACGACCACCTCTCGCGCCATCTCTCGCAAATCGTTTCTCTCGTCTCATTGGCGCCCGTCTAAAACGGGCGGCGGCGGCGGCGGCGCAGTGGCGGCGGCGCAGTGGCCCGCCCGCACAGGTCAACGCTCACCACACGCAAATGCGCCCGGGTAGCCCGCCCGGGTAGCCCGCCCGGGTAGCCCGCCCGGGTAGCCCGCCCGGGTAGCCCGCCCGGGTAGCCCGCCCGGGTAGCCCGCCCGGGTAGCCCGCCCGGGTAGCCCGCCCGGGTAGCCCGCCCGGGTAGCCCGCCCGGGTAGCCCGCAGCAGGCCGGGTAGCCCGCCCGGGTAGCCCGCCCGGGTAGCCCGCCCGGGTAGCCCGCCCGGGTAGCCCGCCCGGGTAGCCCGCCCGGGTAGCCCGCCCGGGTAGCCCGCCCGGGTAGCCCGCAGCAGGCCGGGTCAACATGTCCTTTATCAGCGGACACAGGATGTTGACTTCGATCACATGATGCGGTGTGGATCTGGCCCGTACTGGCCAGTGTTCAGCGTGCAGTGGTTCAGTGGCCGGGGAGGGGAGCGGTGCAGAGGTGGCGTGACGCTGATGGGGATCCGACTGTGCACACCTCCGTGTCGACGGTGGCGTGGCGAGCGTGGACCGGCGCTTCCGCCGCCGCCACGCGCCGGGTACGTCTCCCTCCCGTCGGCCTGCCGGGCGCGGCGTGCCGCCCGTACAGTGCACGGTGCACAGTGCGTGCGTGCACTGCACACCGTGCGCTGTCGCGTCACCAGCAGACAGCCGGAGGTGTTGAGGGTGCGCTGGTGGACCCGACCGACCCGGTCCCAATCTCAGCCCACGAGCCGGCCAACTCGTGACGGCGAGTCGCCTCGGTGCCCCGAGCGGACCCACATCATGGTGTTGAGCCGCCTCGGTGCCGAGCGAACTCACCTCGTGGCGTCGAGCCGCCTCGGTGCCGAGCGGACCCACCTCGTGGCGTCGACTCGGGAGCCGCCTCGGTGCCGAGCCGCCTCGGTGCCGAGCGAACTCACTTCGTGGTGTCAGCTGCGTGAATGTAGCTCAGCGGACGTGATTGTTGGAGCGCACTGAGTGATCATCTTTCCGATCGCGTCTCCCAAGTTTTCCAATTAATTATTCATCCTTTCATCATTCATTTTACTGTCATTCATCGACCGGTAATAAGAAACTGTCGTGTACTTCCATTTGGTTGAGGAGCAAAGCTTGCATGTTGAAATGGAAATACCAGGCCGCGTTGACGTCCCCACCCTGCGACAGACCCCGGTTCAAGTATAAATCAGCATAGCACCTCCAGTGCACGCGTCCCGTGAGGCTGAGGACGGCTGTACTTACTGGAGAGGCTCAGCAGGCGTGTAGCCGTGCTCTCGTCTGTGTTAGCGACAAACCGCGGCACATCCCTTGGACGGAGTTGCTGTGGCCCACCAGTCCCCCCCCCCCATGCACCGTGTAGCGGCGATTAGCAGCCGCGTGCGGGGATTAGGCGGCACCAGCTGGCCGGGGGGACGGCCCGCTGAGTGCGACCGACACGCCTGTTGTCCGAGATCTCCACACTCGTTCTGTCGACCACCACTATACTGACATCGTCATTGGCCCCGAAGGTGGCAGCAATGGCCAACTGAAGCGCCTAGTAGCTCCAATTCCACTGCTGTGTTGTGGTGTTATCGCCAAATAGCAGTGCTCATCACGCTTGAGAGTCTGGCGATTAATTCCAGAAAGGTGAAGCGGTATTAAAACAGTGCGTTGGACATGCACTGTTGCATGAGTAAGAGGGCGGCCCGGTGGTACGGGCCTACATCATCCCACAGACGCGGGCTGCAGATAGCCGTGCTGTGGTGCAGGTCTCGCCAGACTGAGTTCATCTGGTGGACCTGTCTGCGAGGCACACATCTGCCAGAGAGCACACATCTGTCAGAGAGCACACATCTGCCAGACCGTCCCCACGCAGCTCCTGCGTCAGTGCAGCCGGACGAGGAGCACAGACGGTGCTGCGCACACTTGCCGGCAGACTGGTCCGACGGCGACGGCGGGCCTCACACAGCGGCGAGCAGTTGACGGACTGTCGTCGGGGCTGTCACACACCGTCACACACCGTCACGCGGGCCCCGGACGGCGCGTCACGCTGCGCCGGCAACCCCGTCGGCCGAGTCACGCCGGTCCTGCGTCGCGTCACGTCACGTCACGGACGACGAGACGGGTCGGACTGTCGGCGGCCTGTGGCGCCGCCGTGGACAGATGTGACAGTCGTGAGATCGAAGCCGGTGACGAGCCGCGGCAACAGCTCTGCAAGTGAATACTCGTGACGCCGACCTGCCACTGACACTGGATCGGGCGGCGGCTGACGTGGCAGAGGACAGAGGACGGTCGGACTGTGGTGAGGAACGGCGGGGCCCAGCACAGCAATGTGAGGAACGGCGGGGCCCAACACAGCAATGTGAGGAACGGCGGGGCCCAACACAGTAATGTGAGGAACGGCGGGGCCAACACAGCAATGTGAGGAACGGCGGGGCCCAACACAGCAACGTGAGGAACGGCGGGGCCAACACAGCAATGTGAGGAACGGCGGGGTCCAACACAGCAACGTGAGGAACGGCGGGGCCAACACAGCAATGTGAGGTACGGCGGAGTCCAACACAGCAACGTGAGGAACGGCGGGGCCAACACAGCAATGTGAGGTACGGCGGAGCCAACACAGCAATGTGAGGTACGGCGGAGTCCAACACAGCAACGTGAGGAACGGCGGGGCCCAACACAGCAACGTGAGGAACGGCGCGCCAGGCGGCTAATTGCCACTTGTTGGGTTGTGTGGTGGCGGGTGGGAATTGACGGACTGTCGTGGGGTGTCGGTACCGTGCCGGCAGGTGCTGGCTCGGCAGCCGACTGTTGGCCAGCCGTCGTCGGCTGCCGAGTGCATTGGCGGGGCGTCGTGCCGGCGGCAGCGGGTAACGGCCGTGACTCGCGCCGGTCGGACTGCCGCGCCGCTCCGCCACTCCGACACGCCGACCGTCCGACATTTACATAGATGGTATCTGGGGCGGCCCGACAGTGCTGGCCCGACACGCAGCGGATGCCGCCGGACCAGTGGCTGGACCATGGTCGGGAGTCGTCGGCCGCCGGACCAGTGGCTGGACCATGGTCGGGAGTCGTCGGCCGCCGGACCGGTGGCTGGACCATGGTCGTGAGTCGTCGGCCGCCGGACCAGTGGCTGGACCATGGTCGGGAGTCGTCGGCCGCCGGACCAGTGGCTGGACCATGGTCGGGAGTCGTCGGCCGCCGGGACAATAGTGTAACCTGGGGCTGGAGTCGTCGGCCGCCGGACCAGTGGCTGGACCATGGTCGTGAGTCGTCGGCCGCCGGACCATGGTCGGGAGTCGTCGGCCGCTGGACCATGGTCGGGAGTCGTCGGCCGCCGGACCAGTGGCTGGACCGTGGTCGGGAGTCGTCGGCCGCCGGACCAGTGGCTGGACCATGGTCGGGAGTCGTCGGCCGCCGGACCAGTGGCTGGACCATGGTCGGGAGTCGTCGGCCGCCGGACCAGTGACTGGACCATGGTCGGGAGTCGTCGGCCGCCGGACCAGTGGCTGGACCATGGTCGGGAGTCGTCGGCCGCCGGACCAGTGGCTGGACCATGGTCGGGAGTCGTCGGCCGCCGGACCAGTGGCTGGACCATGGTCGGGAGTCGTCGGCCGCCGGACCAGTGGCTGGACCATGGTCGGGAGTCGTCGGCCGCCGGACCAGTGGCTGGACCATGGTCGGGAGTCGTCGGCCGCCGGACCAGTGGCTGGACCATGGTCGGGAGTCGTCGGCCGCCGGACCAGTGGCTGGACCATGGTCGGGAGTCGTCGGCCGCCGGACCAGTGGACCTGTGGACCATGGTCGGGAGTCGTCGGCCGCCGGACCAGTGGCTGGACCATGGTCGGGAGTCGTCGGCCGCCGGACCAGTGGCTGGACCATGGTCGGGAGTCGTCGGCCGCCGGACCAGTGGACTGGACCATGGTCGGGAGTCGTCGGCCGCCGGACCAGTGACTGCTGACCATGGTCGGGAGTCGTCGGCCGCGGACCAGTGGCTGGACCATGGTCGGGAGTCGTCGGCCGCCGGACCAGTGGCTGGACCATGGTCGGGAGTCGTCGGCCGCCGGACCAGTGGCTGGACCATGGTCGGGAGTCGTCGGCCGCCGACCAGTGGCTGGACCATGGTCGGGAGTCGTCGGCCGCCGGACCAGTGGCTGGACCATGGTCGGGAGTCGTCGGCCGCCGGACCAGTGGCTGGACCATGGTCGGGAGTCGTCGGCCGCCGGACAATGGGTGGACCATGGTCGGGAGTCGTCGGCCGCCGGACCAGTGGCTGGACCATGGTCGGGAGTCGTCGGCCGCCGGACCAGTGGCTGGACCATGGTCGGGAGTCGTCGGCCGCCGGACCAGTGGCTGGACCATGGTCGGGAGTCGTCGGCCGCCGGACCAGTGGCTGGACCATGGTCGGGAGTCGTCGGCCGCCGGACCAGTGGCTGGACCATGGTCGCCGCGTGGACCATGGTCGGGAGTCGTCGGCCGCCGGACCAGTGGCTGGACCATGGTCGGGAGTCGTCGGCCGCCGGACCAGTGGCTGGACCATGGTCGGGAGTCGTCGGCCGCCGGACCAGTGGCTGGACCATGGTCGGGAGTCGTCGGCCGCCGGACCAGTGGCTGGACCATGGTCGGGGAGTCGTCGGCCGCCGGACCAGTGGCTGGACCATGGTCGGGAGTCGTCGGCCGCCGGACCAGTGGCTGGACCATGGTCGGGAGTCGTCGGCCGCCGGACCAGTGGCTGGACCATGGTCGGGAGTCGTCGGCCGCCGGACCAGTGGCTGGACCATGGTCGGGAGTCGTCGGCCGCCGGACCAGTGGCTGGACCATGGTCGGGAGTCGTCGGCCGCCGGACCAGTGGCTGGACCATGGTCGGGAGTCGTCGGCCGCCGGACCAGTGGCTGGACCATGGTCGGGAGTCGTCGGCCGCCGGACCAGTGGCTGGACCATGGTCGGGAGTCGTCGGCCGCCGGACCAGTGGCTGGACCATGGTCGGGAGTCGTCGGCCGCCGGACCAGTGGCTGGACCATGGTCGGGAGTCGTCGGCCGCCGGACCAGTGGCTGGACCATGGTCGGGAGTCGTCGGCCGCCGGACCAGTGGCTGGACCATGGTCGGGAGTCGTCGGCCGCCGGACCAGTGGCTGGACCATGGTCGGGAGTCGTCGGCCGCCGGACCAGTGGCTGGACCATGGTCGGGAGTCGTCGGCCGCCGGACCAGTGGCTGGACCATGGTCGGGAGTCGTCGGCCGCCGGACCAGTGGCTGGACCATGGTCGGGAGTCGTCGGCCGCCGGACCAGTGACTGGACCATGGTCGGGAGTCGTCGGCCGCCGGACCAGTGGCTGGACCATGGTCGGGAGTCGTCGGCCGCCGGACCAGTGGCTGGACCATGGTCGGGAGTCGTCGGCCGCCGGACCAGTGACTGGACCATGGTCGGGAGTCGTCGGCCGCCGGACCAGTGGCTGGACCATGGTCGGGAGTCGTCGGCCGCCGACCACGCCGTGGTCGGGAGTCGTCGGCCGCCGGACCAGTGGCTGGACCATGGTCGGGGTCGTCGGCCGCCGGACCAGTGACTGGACCATGGTCGGGAGTCGTCGGCCGCCGGACCAGTGGCTGGACCATGGTCGGGAGTCGTCGGCCGCCGGACCAGTGGCTGGACCATGGTCGGGAGTCGTCGGCCGCCGGACCAGTGGCTGGACCATGGTCGGGAGTCGTCGGCCGCCGGACCAGTGGCTGGACCATGGTCGGGAGTCGTCGGCCGCCGGACCAGTGGCTGGACCATGGTCGGGAGTCGTCGGCCGCCGGACCAGTGGCTGGACCATGGTCGGGAGTCGTCGGCCGCCGGACCAGTGGCTGGACCATGGTCGGGAGTCGTCGGCCGCCGGACCAGTGGCTGGACCATGGCATGGTCGGAGTCGTCGGCCGCCGGACCAGTGGCTGGACCATGGTCGGGAGTCGTCGGCCGCCGGACCAGTGGCTGGACCATGGTCGGAGTCGTCGGCCGCCGGACCAGTGGCTGGACCATGGTCGGGAGTCGTCGGCCGCCGGACCAGTGGCTGGACCATGGTCGGGAGTCGTCGGCCGCCGGACCAGTGGCTGGACCATGGTCGGGAGTCGTCGGCCGCCGGACCAGTGGCTGGACCATGGTCGGGGTCGTCGGCCGCCGGACCAGTGGCTGCCTGGTGCGGCCGCGGAGCGTCGGCCGCCGGACCAGTGGCTGGACCGTGGTCGGGAGTCGTCGGCCGCCGGACCAGTGGCTGGACCATGGTCGGGAGTCGTCGGCCGCCGGACCAGTGGCTGGACCATGGTCGGGAGTCGTCGGCCGCCGGACCAGTGGCTGGACCATGGTCGGGAGTCGTCGGCCGCCGGACCAGTGGCTGGACCATGGTCGGGAGTCGTCGGCCGCCGGACCAGTGGCTGGACCATGGTCGGAGTCGTCGGCCGCCGGACCAGTGGCTGGACCATGGTCGGGAGTCGTCGGCCGCCGGACCAGTGGCTGGACCATGGTCGGGAGTCGTCGGCCGCCGGACCAGTGGCTGGACCATGGTCGGGAGTCGTCGGCCGCCGGACCAGTGGCTGGACCATGGTCGGGAGTCGTCGGCCGCCGGACCAGTGGCTGGACCATGGTCGGGAGTCGTCGGCCGCCGGACCAGTGGCTGGACCATGGTCGGGAGTCGTCGGCCGCCGGACCAGTGACTGGACCATGGTCGGGAGTCGTCGGCCGCCGGACCAGTGGCTGGACCATGGTCGGGAGTCGTCGGCCGCCGGACCAGTGGCTGGACCATGGTCGGGAGTCGTCGGCCGCCGGACCAGTGGCTGGACCATGGTCGGGAGTCGTCGGCCGCCGGACCAGTGGCTGGACCATGGTCGGGAGTCGTCGGCCGCCGGACCAGTGGCTGGACCATGGTCGGAGTCGTCGGCCGCCGACCAGTGCTGGACCGTCGTCGCCGAGTCGTCGGCCGCCGGACCAGTGGCTGGACCTGGTCGGGAGTCGTCGGCCGCCGGACCAGTGGCTGGACCATGGTCGGGAGTCGTCGGCCGCCGGACCAGTGGCTGGACCATGGTCGGGAGTCGTCGGCCGCCGGACCAGTGGCTGACCATGGTCGGGAGTCGTCGGCCGCCGGACCAGTGGCTGGACCATGGTCGGGAGTCGTCGGCCGCCGGACCAGTGCTGGACCATGGTCGGGAGTCGTCGGCCGCCGGACCAGTGGCTGGACCATGGTCGGGAGTCGTCGGCCGCCGGACCAGTGGCTACCAATGGCTGACATCGGGAGTCGTCGGCCGCCGGACCAGTGGCTGGACCATGGTCGGGAGTCGTCGGCCGCCTGACCAGGTGGTTGGACATGGGAGTCGTCGGCCGCCGGACCAGTGCGGGGTCGTCGGCCGCCGGACCAGTGGCTGACATGGTCGGAGTCGTCGGCCGCCGGACCAGTGGCTGGACCTGGTCGGGAGTCGTCGGCCGCCGGACCAGTGGCTGGACCATGGTCGGGAGTCGTCGGCCGCCGGACCAGTGACTGGACCATGGTCGGGAGTCGTCGGCCGCCGGACCAGTGGCTGGACCATGGTCGGGAGTCGTCGGCCGCCGGACCAGTGGCTGCCATGGTAATGGTGGGAGTCGTCGGCCGCCGGACCAGTGGCTGGACCATGGTCGGGAGTCGTCGGCCGCCGGACCAGTGGCTGGACATGGTCGGGAGTCGTCGGCCGCCGGACCAGTGAGTCGTCGGCCGCCGGACCAGTGACTGGACCATGGTCGGGAGTCGTCGGCCGCCGGACCAGTGGCTGGACCATGGTCGGGAGTCGTCGGCCGCCGGACCAGTGGCTGGACCATGGTCGGGAGTCGTCGGCCGCCGGACCAGTGGCTGGACCATGGTCGGGAGTCGTCGGCCGCCGGACCAGTGGCTGGACCATGGTCGGGAGTCGTCGGCCGCCGGACCAGTGGCTGGACCATGGTCGGGAGTCGTCGGCCGCCGGACCAGTGGCTGGACCATGGTCGGGAGTCGTCGGCCGCCGGACCAGTGACTGGACCATGGTCGGGAGTCGTCGGCCGCCGGACCAGTGGCTGGACCATGGTCGGGAGTCGTCGGCCGCCGGACCAGTGGCTGGACCATGGTCGGGAGTCGTCGGCCGCCGGACCAGTGGCTGGACCATGGTCGGGAGTCGTCGGCCGCCGGACCAGTGGCTGGACCATGGTCGGGAGTCGTCGGCCGCCGGACCAGTGGCTGGACCATGGTCGGGAGTCGTCGGCCGCCGGACCAGTGGCTGGACCATGGTCGGGAGTCGTCGGCCGCCGGACCAGTGGCTGGACCATGGTCGGGAGTCGTCGGCCGCCGGACCAGTGGCTGGACCATGGTCGGGAGTCGTCGGCCGCCGGACCAGTGGCTGGACCATGGTCGGGAGTCGTCGGCCGCCGGACCAGTGGCTGGACCATGGTCGGGAGTCGTCGGCCGCCGGACCAGTGGCTGGACCGTGGTCGGGAGTCGTCGGCCGCCGGACCAGTGGCTGGACCATGGTCGGGAGTCGTCGGCCGCCGGACCAGTGACTGGACCATGGTCGGGAGTCATCGGCCGCCGGACCAGTGGCTGGACCATGGTCGGGAGTCGTCGGCCGCCGGACCAGTGGCTGGACCATGGTCGGGAGTCGTCGGCCGCCGGACCAGTGGCTGGACCATGGTCGGGAGTCGTCGGCCGCCGGACCGGTGACTGGACCATGGTCGGGAGTCGTCGGCCGCCGGACCAGTGGCTGGACCATGGTCAGGAGTCGTCGGCCGCCGGACCAGTGGCTGGACCATGGTCGGAGTCGTCGGCCGCCGGACCAGTGACTGGACCATGGTCGGAGTCGTCGGCCGCCGGACCAGTGGCTGGACCTGGTCGGGAGTCGTCGGCCGCCGGACCAGTGGCTGGACCATGGTCGGGAGTCGTCGGCCGCCGGACCAGTGGCTGGACCATGGTCGGGAGTCGTCGGCCGCCGGACCAGTGGCTGGACCATGGTCGGGAGTCGTCGGCCGCCGGACCAGTGACTGGACCATGGTCGGGAGTCGTCGGCCGCCGGACCAGTGGCTGGACCATGGTCGGAGATCGTCGGCCGCCGGACCAGTGACTGGACCATGGTCGGGAGTCGTCGGCCGCCGGACCAGTGGCTGGACCGTGGTCGGGAGTCGTCGGCCGCCGGACCAGTGGCTGGACCATGGTCGGGAGTCGTCGGCCGCCGGACCAGTGGCTGGACCTGGTCGGGAGTCGTCGGCCGCCGGACCAGTGACTGGACCATGGTCGGGAGTCGTCGGCCGCCGGACCAGTGACTGGACCATGGTCGGGAGTCGTCGGCCGCCGGACCAGTGGCTGGACCATGGTCGGGAGTCGTCGGCCGCCGGACCAGTGGCTGGACCATGGTCGGGAGTCGTCGGCCGCCGGACCAGTGGCTGGACCATGGTCGGGCAACGGTCGGGAGTCACCGGCGTTGGTGCGATATAGCTGTTCGTGCACTGCGATACAGATAGTTTGTGTGGGATTGACATGAGGTGCAGCTCACCGTTTCGTTTCGCCGTTGTAAGAGCAACGTTTGATTGTATCCTTTTGCCAGACGTAATGCATACGCCACGACCTCTCTAAAAGCGGTCTTGTAGCGGAACGTCTTGCGTATTTCCAACGAGCCGGAGGACGTGCGTGCAGTCGCGCCGCCATCCAGCTGCGCGTCAGCAACAGCAGCTATGCAGGCCGTGTCGCTGCCGCGCGGTTCGCATGGTCGGACCCCGTCCCCCTCCCCTCCTTGGCGACAAACGCGTGTTGGACGAGTTATCGTCACCGACCGGGCGTGGGTCGTGGCTGGCGACCCGAGCTGGCGATCCGAGCTGGTGACCCGAGCTGGCGACCCGAGCTGGCGACCCGAGCTGGCGACCCGAGCTGGTGACCCGAGCTGGCGACTCGAGCTGGCGACCCTAGCTGGCGACCCGAGCTGGCGACCCGAGCTGGTGACCCGAGCTGGTGACTCGAGCTGGCGACCCGAGCTGGCGACCCGAGCTGGCGACCCGAGCTGGTGACCCGAGCTGGTGACCCGAGCTGGTGACCCGAGCTGGTGACCCGAGCTGGCGACCCGAGCTGGTGACCCGAGCTGGTGACCCGAGCTGGCGACCCGAGCTGCAAGTCGTGCATGCTCATTTACCATGCCCAAGGGGTGTTGGAAGGAGCCGGTGGTCTTCTGTGGAAAAAAGCATATTCCGATGTGTTCCATTTGTAGGAGTCATGATGCATTAATACATAGAGCTAGGTGAAATGTCGCTTTAGTTTACCCCGGTGTCTATTTGTTGGCCCCGTTGACCCGAATGCGGAATTAGCCAGTGCAACAGCTGACCTCATTTGATCACAGCAGATATAATTTTGTCGCAGCATCTACTGCAGCTACATGGCAGGTGGATGCTCATTTTCCTGTTGGCGTGGCACTGGTGTGCTGCGACGATGGCCATGGCTCGTGTGGACGGCCGGCGGGCCCTGAGTCCGTGGCGGCTGGGGCCGGTACCGCCCGGTGGACCCTGAGTCTGTGACGGCTGGGGCCGGTACCGCCCGGTGGACCCTGAGTCTGTGACGGCTGGGGCCGGTACCGCCCGGTGGACCCTGAGTCTGTGACGGCTGGGGTCGGTACCGCCCGGTGGACCCTGAGTCTGTGACGGCTGGTGTCGGTCCCGCCCGGTGGACCCTGAGTCTGTGACGGCTGGGACCGGTCCCGCCCGGTGGACCCTGAGTCTGTGACGGCTGGGACCGGTCCCGCCCGGTGGGCCCTGAGTCCGTGGCGGCTGGGGCCGGTCCCGCCCGGTGGACCCTGAGTCTGTGACGGCTGGGGTCGGTCCCGCCCGGTGGACCCTGAGTCTGTGACGGCTGGGGTCGGTCCCGCCCGGTGGACCCTGAGTCTGTGACGGCTGGGACCGGTCCCGCCCGGTGGACCCTGAGTCTGTGACGGCTGGGGTCGGTCCCGCCCGGTGGACCCTGAGTCTGTGACGGCTGGGACCGGTCCCGCGCGGTGGACCCTGAGTCTGTGACGGCTGCGACCGGTCCCGCCCGGTGGACCCTGAGTCTGTGACGGCTGGGACCGGTCCCGCCCGGTGGACCCTGAGTCCGTGACGGCTGGGACCGGTCCCGCCCGGTGGACCCTGAGTCTGTGACGGCTGGGGTCGGTCCCGCCCGGTGGACCCTGAGTCTGTGACGGCTGGGGTCGGTCCCGCCCGGTGGGCCCTGAGTCTGTGACGGCTGGGACCGGTCCCGCCCGGTGGGCCCTGAGTCTGTGACGGCTGGGGACCGGTCCCGCCCGGTGGACCCTGAGTCTGTGACGGCTGGGGTCGGTCCCGCCCGGTGGACCCTGAGTCTGTGACGGCTGGGGTCGGTCCCGCCCGGCCGCGGCCCACCTCGGCAGCATGGGTCGGCCTATCTCGAGCAGGGCGTCGTCCGGTCGCGCGGTGGCAGCCGATCTCCGCCACGTGCCATCAAGTCTGCGTGGCTGGTGTGGACCTCTGTCACGTGCTGTGAGGTCAGAGTCGCATCAGACCTCTGTCACGTGTCCGAAGTCGGCGTGGCTGGTGTGGACCTCTGTCACGTGCTGTGAGGTCAGAGTCGCATCAGACCTCTGTCACGTGTCCCAAGTCGGCGTGGCTGGTGTGGACCTCTGTCACGTGCCGTGAGGTCAGAGTCGCATCAGACCTCTGTCACGTGTCCCAAGTCGGCGTGGCTGGTGTGGACCTCTGTCACGTGCCGTGAGGTCAGAGTCGCATCAGACCTCTGTCACGTGTCCAAAGTCGGCGTGGCTGGTGTGGACCTCTGTCACGTGCCGTGAGGGCAGAGTCGCATCAGACCTCTGTCACGTGTCCGAAGTCTGCGTGGCTGGTGTGGACCTCTGTCACGTGCTGTGAGGTCAGAGTCGCATCAGACCTCTGTCACGTGTCCGAAGTCTGCGTGGCTGGTGTGGACCTCTGTCACGTGCTGTGAGGTCAGAGTCGCATCAGACCTCTGTCACGTGTCCGAAGTCGGTGTGGCTGGTGTGGACCTCTGTCACGTGCCGTGAGGGCAGAGTCGCATCAGACCTCTGTCACGTGTCCGAAGTCTGCGTGGCTGGTGTGGACCTCTGTCACGTGCTGTGAGGTCAGAGTCGCATCAGACCTCTGTCACGTGTCAAAAGTCGGCGTGGCTGGTGTGGACCTCTGTCACGTGCCGTGAGGGCAGAGTCGCATCAGACCTCTGTCACGTGTCAAAAG
This sequence comes from Ashinkailepas kermadecensis, assembly GCA_034440615.1. Classification (NCBI taxonomy): domain Eukaryota; kingdom Metazoa; phylum Arthropoda; class Thecostraca; family Neolepadidae; genus Ashinkailepas; species Ashinkailepas kermadecensis. Next base: position 779,996 of record JAOTOM010005186.1, on the reverse strand, counting down.
TCGGCGTGGCTGGTGTGGACCTCTGTCACGTGCCGTGAGGGCAGAGTCGCATCAGACCTCTGTCACGTGTCCGAAGTCTGCGTGGCTGGTGTGGACCTCTGTCACGTGCTGTGAGGTCAGAGTCGCATCAGACCTCTGTCACGTGTCCCAAGTCGGTGTGGCTGGTGTGGACCTCTGTCACGTGCCGTGAGGTCAGAGTCACATCAGACCTCTGTCACGTGTCCGAAGTCTGCGTGGCTGGTGTGGACCTCTGTCACGTGCTGTGAGGTCAGAGTCGCATCAGACCTCTGTCACGTGTCCCAAGTCGGTGTGGCTGGTGTGGACCTCTGTCACGTGCCGTGAGGGCAGAGTCGCATCAGACATCTGTCACGTGTCCCAAGTCGGCGTGGCAGGTGCGGGCTTGTCACGTGCCGCGAGGTCGGAGCGATGTCGGACATCTGTTGCGTGTCTCAAAGTCAGTGGCGGACGTCCGTCACGTGCCACGAGGTCATGGTGAGTGATGTGAACTTCATGAGTGGCCGCGGTATGGCTGGGTGTCATTCGTCCGTGTCCAGAGTTGCAACAGGCGAATGAATGTTGACCATAAAGATAGACACTGTACAGAGCAGCCTGTATGAGGAGGTGTGAGGAGATGCTACTCTGGCTGGTGTTGTGGTGTAGCCATGACACCAGCTGGTCCTGTCTGATCGCCGTGTGGGTCAGTGACCTGAGACAGCACCTCAGGGCTGAGGTCACAGCCGGTTGGTGTCGACCCGGACGTTGTAATCCTCGAACAAGAGTCCCGCCCTGTTGTCATGCCAAGCTTCCATGTATGGGCGTCGCCACGTATTCGGATAGAGGGAGAAGGGTGTTTAGATCGATTTTGTTCTCATGCGACCCATGTGCATAATATCATAATGGTTCACGACATTTGGAGGACCCCTCTCCCGTCCCTGCCCCCCCCCCCCCATTGTTGCCTGGAGTCTGTCGTATCCTAATTCGTGTCATCTGAAATAGCATGCAGCTTCAATATTTACGCCTCATAAACAGTCTCGACAAAAAGGGGTGCTCCTCTCAAAGTCAAAGTCAAAGTCATTTATTAAGGCACTGCCACATTGTGGAACTTACGAAATACCTAGTCAATTGATCACATTCCTGTCATCACGTTAGATAAAATTGTAAAAGATAAAGGATAAAATCACATTACAATTTACGGACGGTGCAGCTTCGTAAAAATACCGGCTAGAAATTCATTCAGTTGCTCATGACATCCAATACAGACAAGCATTGCGACTCTGGTATGGTTCTTCACGCAGGTCACCTAGCTACCTAGTTGTATGGTTGAGGCTGATAGCACGCACGAAGGTAGCACGGCTAATTGTGTCGCGTGCTTGACCGGGAAGCGCATTCCACTGGAGAGTGGAGCGGTAGGAGAAGCCCCGCTGGGTGGCTGCTAACCTACATCGTTGCAGGTGAAGTGCCCCAGCATCGGTAGCACGAGTGCTTCTCTCCGACACAGCCGAGCGTTCAACAAACATTTCCCTGATGGCAGATGGGCAGTTCGCGCCGTGTATCGCTTTGTGTGCGTTGCACAGGTCACGGTGTCGCACCATCTCCTCAATCCTATCCCAGCCCAATTCGCGCAGAGAGGACGAGATATGGTCGCGCTTCCGTCTTCCAGTGACCAGCCTTGCCGCGAAGTTTATGCACTTCTGCACTCGCTTCATGCGGCACGCATCTGCCCCACCCCATACGGAAAGGCAGTAAAGGATATGGGGAACACATGGACTTGGACGAGGAGCTTCAGGACTTCAGGGGTGAAGTGCTGCCGGAATTTGAAGAGGGACACGATGATGGCGGTGCACTTCCGGATGATGGAGGATATGTGCTTCTCCCACGTCAGCTGCTGGTCGAGGATTACTCCGAGCACTTTCACTGTTGGGGCCGGGTGGATAGATTTTTCCGAGATCATGATGTGAAAACCTGAAGCTTTTTTGAGAGAAGATCTGGTGCCAAGAATGGTCAAGCAGGTCTTGTCCGGGTTCATTTTTAGACTATTGGACTGGAACCATTTTTGGAGTGCATGGAGAGACTCCTCGACCCGCAACCGAAGGTGGGAGAGGCTGACGACGTCAGGAGCAGAGTGGTCTAGGAGGTCGGTGTCGTCAGCGTAGGCCACAAGGCGACCGTGAGGAAGGAAGGAGGACAGATCATTGATGAAGAGGAGGAACAGGATCGGCCCAACGATAGACCCCTGAGGGACACCGTGGGTCAGGAGGAGTGTGGAGGAGCCGCCCGAGACCATCTGCTTCCGATCAGAGAGGTAGCTTTTGAACCACGGGGACGGGATGCCGTATGTAGGAAAGTCCTTATTGGCACGCGAAAGTCTAGCAACCTCTTCGTTCGCGATAACTCCAGTCACGAAAGTACCAGTACCTTTTGCTGCCCTGTATTGCACTGCAGCACTCCACGATCACACGAGAACTACAGACACCGTACAGTACGTTCTCCTCGGAATGTAAGACGTGATACTGCCTTTCCTATGAATTTAGAAGCCGAATTTAGTTGGGAAGCGCGCACGCGTAGCAGCGGTCCGATCACTCAGAGTATTCAAGCCCGACTGGCTGGGGCCGCACGGCCGCTAGTGACTTCGGGAGACCCCCGGTCGCGGATTGGTCGAGGACGTAGAAGCCTCCATGACGTCACATCCATGTCGACGGCCTTCTAGAAGGGGAAATGGTCTATTTCTAGTGGCGGTGACGATGCGTTACGTTTACGGTACACTTTTACAATCGCAAGGCTTACGGGATTATATCAATTACGGTTACGGGACAGCCAAACGTATAACTTTATGTGAACACAGTTACATCTAGCATTAACGACGGCGGCGGTACGCGCCGGTCGGTTAGAGGTCACGTGGCTGGCGCCTGGCTGTCGGGGTGTCCGCCGGAAGGAGGGAGGGGAAGGTACAATGTGCAATGTACGGCGACCTCGCTGGGGCGGTGGCTGCTGACGTAGGCAGCAGACAGGCCGACGCCAGTCTCGGAGCCGGGGACTTGTCGCGCCATGAACGAAGTGGGTTGGGGCTGAATTTATGGGATCAAGACGCTCAAAAACTAACTCTCTTACACGTACCACCCCAGCTTACTCAGGAGAACGCCATGGTCAACGCTGTCGAAGGCCTTACTTAAGTCAATCGTCGTTAACGACGCGACGTGACCGATGTCGATGGCCCTAGAGATCCATTCGACAGCGTCGAGCAGGGCGTCCTCCGTCGAATGACCGGTCGAAACGTAGGCGTTCCAGTACGCCTACCGCGTCGAATGGGCGGTAAGCGTACTGAAACGGTGACAGAATATTGTTCGACAACAGATAAGCCACAAGTTGGGAGCAAACGACTTTTTCCGTGATTTTGGAGAGAACAGAGAGATTCGAGATAGGCCGAAAGTTGTTCACATCATCTCGCGTGCCAGATTTGTGAATGGGAGTGACGCGGGCGACTTTCCAAGCACTCGGAAAGGTTTGTGAGGTGATGGATGTGTTGACGAGGTGGAGCAGGTGCGGGCCGATTACTGCAAAACATCGCTTGACCGCAAACAATGGTACGCCATCAACTCCCACCGCTCGAGACGAGCCACTGCCGGCCGGCCCGCTGTATCATTTTCTTAGTTGTCGGCTGATGGTCGGGGCGTGGGGCGTGTCTGTGGCACTCGGCTGATGGTCGGGGCGTGGGGCGTGTCTGTGGCACTCGGCTGATGGTCGGGGTGTGGGGCGTGTCTGTGGCACTCGGCTGATGGTCGGGGCGTGGGGCGTGCCTGTGGCACTCGGCTGATGGTCGGGGCGTGCCTGTGGCACTCGGCTGATGGTCGTGGCGTGTCTGTCGCACTCGGCTGATGGTCGGGGCGTGCCTGTGGCACTCGGCTGATGGTCGGGGCGTGCCTGTGGCACTCGGCTGATGGTCGGGGCGTGTCTGTGGCACTCGGCTGATGGTCGGGGCGTGGGGCGTGTCTGTGGCACTCGGCCACCGGCAGGCGGTGGGCGAGAGCTTGGCGCGAGCCGACGGCTGTTTATCCCGGGGAATGCCTGCCAGTGGATTAACTGGCCACGGTTGCTCACCGCTGCTGCAGGGTCACCCTAACTGTGGCGGGAGCCGTGATATGGCGCCAACTGTGGCGGGAGCCGTGACATGGCGCCAACTGTGGCGGGAGGCGTGGCATCTCCTCATCTCCGGCGGGATATATATATATATATATATATATATATATCCTTTCTTTACCTCTCTCAGATTCTTAATTGGTAAGAAATACGTGGAGTAGACTGGATATGATGCTGTAGTCAGGTAATAGCTCACCAGCCTCAATTGGCGGCATGCTCTAGTTCAGCGTTACTCCATGCCAAATATTTGTATGCATCTTGTGAGTCTCGTGGTGTCCTATCCCACCCTGCCATTAGTTTTGCGGTAATTCGAGTATTTCATGAGATATTGAATATAACTGGCTGTTTTTCCATAGGCGTCAGTGTATACTACGCTCCACGTTTGATCCAGACTGATATGCGGCTTCGCTGCTTGATGACGTGACGGTCTTTGAGCTCGTTGCCCCTTACATGGCCGGCTTCATTTCGCTCGTCTTCAGGCCCGGTCCGGCGCCTCTCCTGTATCGCTACCTTTGGCTATTTTCGACGCCGTAAGTGGCCTGGTGGCCAGCGGCGTGGCCCGTCACCTCGTGTTTGGCCCTGTGGAGGTTTCTGCGACAGGATGCGGGCGTGTTGCCGCTGGTATTGAGGTCACCACCTGAGCGCGGGTCGGGCGCGGTCCCGGCCCGGCGGCGGCCCGGCGGCGGCGACGCGTCGTGTCCCGATGACGGCTCCTCTGTCATCTGCCTGCTGATCAGGGCTGGACGGCAGTGCGTGGTGCACTGTGGCACGTGGTGCACTGTGGCACGTGGTGCACTGTGGTACGTGGTGCACTGTGGCACGTGGTCCGCTGTGGCACGTGGTGCACTGTGGCACGTGGTGCACTGTGGTACGTGGTGCACTGTGGCACGTGGTGCACTGTGGCACGTGGTGCACTGTGGCACGTGGTCTGCTGTGGCACGTGGTGCACTGTGGCACGTGGTGCACTGTGGCACGTGGTGCACGCTGTGGCACGTGGTGCACTGTGGCACGTGGTGGCCTGGTGCACTGTGGCACGTGGTCCGCACGTGGTGCACTGTGGCACGTGGTGGCACGTGGTGCACTGTGGTACGTGGTGCACTCACGTGGTCCGCTGTGGCACGTGGTGCACTGTGGCACGTGGTCCTGTTGTGGCACGTGGTGCACTGTGGCACGTGGTGCACTGGCACTGTGGCACTGTGGTACGTGGTGCACTGTGGCACGTGGTGCACTGTGGTACGTGGTGCACTGTGGCACGTGGTGCACTGTGGTCGCGTGGTACGTGGTGCACTGTGGCACGTGGTGCACTGTGGCACTGTGGCACGTGGTGCACTGTGGCACGTGGTCCGCTGTGGTACGTGGTGCACTGTGGTACGTGGTGCACTGTGGCACGTGGTCCGCTGTGGCACGTGGTCCGCTGTGGTACGTGGTGCACTGTGGCACGTGGTCCGCTGTGGTACGTGGTGCACTGTGGTACGTGGTGCACTGTGGCACGTGGTGCACTGTGGCACGTGGTCCGCTGTGGTACGTGGTGCACTGTGGTACGTGGTGCACTGTGGTACGTGGTCCGCTGTGGCACGTGGTGCACTGCCGTACCTAACGGCTATATCCGGCTGTTGAGCTCGACTGCTGTAGCATTGGCTCCCGACTGATGTAGCATTGGTCCGCTGCTGCAAAGCTGCAGCAATGACCATCTGTGCTGGATGGTTGAGATGCACGGTTGGGTTTGTGCCTTGTAATTCTGGATGCGGAGAGGGTAATTTTCGTCAATTCGAATATGGAAAGGATATTTTTCTTCACACCTGTGACATCAGAATCTCAGTTTGCACTTTCCAGTGAATATTGAGTACTTCATCGCAGAACAGTTCACTGTCAAACAGGACCATTCAACTTCCAAATGAGAAAAATTGAGACGATAATTTTATGTACAGGATACTGTTTCTGGATGGCAAAAAGGAGCATTCTATGTTTCAAATCGCTGCATGACCTCTGCAGTCGATGCGCCTCTAAACCCCAATATGTTTCAAATCAGGTTATGATTGGCGCCAGTATGGTACGGTTGATAGCGGTTGTCAGGCAACTGAGATCTGCCGCCCACCCACCCTCCATAAGCGCTGATATGCTCGTCATGAAGCGTTACACCATCTAACATGCTGCATTTAATTGCATGCAATTATAATACTGATATTCATTCTCACCTCGTTAACGAGACGTCGGCACGGCGGACTGGCTGTCCGCTGGGCCTGTACTCCGTGTAGAGCCGCCTTGTGTGTGGACCTTTACTCTGTGTCGAGTGGCCCTCTGTGTGGGGTGGTGCTCTGTACGGCGGACTGGCTGTCCGTCTGGGCCTGTACTCCGTGTAGAGCCGCCTTGTGTGTGGACCTTTACTCTGTGTCGAGTGGCCCTCTGTGTGGGGTGGTGCTCTGTACGGCGGACTGGCTGTCCGTCTGGGCCTGTACTCCGTGTAGAGCCGCCTTGTGTGTGGACCTTTACTCTGTGTCGAGTGGCCCTCTGTGTGGGGTGGTGCTCTGCACAGATCTATGCTATGTATGGAGCGGTCCTCTGTACGGACCTATGCTGTGTGTGGAGCGGCCGTCTGTATTGGGCCATGGTCCTCTGTACGGACCTATACTCTGTGTGGGGCGGCCCTCTGTGCGCACCTTTCCTCTGTGTGGGGCGGTCCTCTGTACGGACCTCTGTACTCTGTGGGGAGCGGCCCTCTGTGTGGGGCGGTCCTTTGTACGGACCTCTGTGCTCTGTCGGCGGTGGGCGCCGCTGTGTCGCCTGAGTCACACCCCTGCCTCTGCCCCCGCCGCGCCGCGATGATTTACCACCGTGCGAACGGGTGTCGGAACTCGGAGTGAGGCGTGCCCGCCCCCGGCGTCGGCGGCCGGCAGTTCTGTCGCCTTGCTGACGGACATCTGCACACGGCACTGGTACTGAAGCTGACGGACATCTGCACACGGCACTGGTACTGAAGCTGACGGACATCTGCACACGGCACTGGTACTGAAGCTGACGGACATCTGCACACGGCACTGGTACTGAAGCTGACGGACATCTGCACACGGCACTGGTACTGAAGCTGACGGACATCTGCACACGGCACTGGTACTGAAGCTGACGGACATCTGCACACGGCACTGGTACTGAAGCTGACGGACATCTGCACACGGCACTGGTACTGAAGCTGACGGACATCTGCACACGGCACTGGTACTGAAGCTGACGGACATCTGCACACGGCACTGGTACTGAAGCTGACGGACATCTGCACACGGCACTGGTACTGAAGCTGACGGACATCTGCACACGGCACTGGTACTGAAGCTGACAGACATCTGCACACGGCACTGGTGCTGAAGCCGACGGACATCAGAACACGACACTGGGTATGACTGTGGGGTGCTGGCTACAGCTGATGACGTCCGTCATGCGATACTGTGGGTATGACGGCGGGCTGCTGGCTACAGCTGATGATGTCGGTCATGCGGTACTGTGGGTATGACGGCGGGTTGCTGACTACAGCTGATGACGTCCGTCATGCGATACTGTGGGTATGACGGCGGGCTGCTGACTACAGCTGATGACGTCCGTCATGCGGTACTGTGGGTATGACGGCGGGCTGCTGGCTACAGCTGATGACGTCCGTCATGCGGTACTGTGGGTGTGGCTGTGGGGTGCTGGCTACAGCTGATGACGTCCGTCATGCGGTACTGTGGGTGTGGCTGTGGGGTGCTGGCTACAGCTGATGACGTCCGTCATGCGGTACTGTGGGTGTGGCTGTGGGGTGCTGGCTACAGCTGATGACGTCCGTCATGCGGTACTGTGGGTGTGGCTGTGGGGTGCTGGCTACACTGATGACGTCCGTCATGCTTTTGTGGTTGTGGGGGGGGGTTGCTAATTAAAGTTGATGTGTTCGTTATGGTGTTTTGTGGGGGGGGGGGTGGGGGGTTGGCTACAGCTGATGACGTCCGTCATGCGGTACTGTGGGTATGACGGCGGGTGCTGGCTACAGCTGATGACGTCCGTCATGCGGTACTGTGGGTGTGGCTGTGGGGTGCTGGCTACAGCTGATGACGTCCGTCATGCGGTACTGTGGGTGTGGCTGTGGGGTGCTGGCTACAGCTGATGACGTCCGTCATGCGGTACTGTGGGTGTGGCTGTGGGGTGCTGGCTACAGCTGATGACGTCCGTCATGCGGTACTGTGGGTGTGGCTGTGGGGTGCTGGCTACAGCTGATGACGTCCGTCATGCGGTACTGTGGGTGTGGCTGTGGGGTGCTGGCTACAGCTGATGACGTCCGTCATGCGGTACTGTGGGTGTGGCTGTGGGGTGCTGGCTACAGCTGATGACGTCCGTCATGCGGTACTGTGGGTGTGGCTGTGGGGTGCTGGCTACAGCTGATGACGTCCGGCATGCGGGGCAGGAGCGCGCCGCCGCACACGCGCCGGCCGCTGCGATCTCGAGCCAGTTCTGGGAATGACGGCGCCGCGGGCCGGCGGCAGACCGCAGCCGTGACCTTGGCCGGGCCGCGAGCGGCCCGGCGGCGCAGTCGCGCACACCCCGGCCAGCCGGGCTCCAGTCCAGCCGAGACCGACGGCCGCCGGCTCAGTCGCGCACACCCCGGCCAGCCGGGCTCCAGTCCAGCCGAGACCGACGGCCGCCGGCTCAGTCGCGCACACCCCGGCCAGCCGGGCTCCGGTCCAGCCGAGACCGACGGCCGCCGGCTCAGTCGCGCACACCCCGGCCAGCCGGGCTCCAGTCCAGCCGAGACCGACGGCCGCCGGCTCAGTCGCGCACACCCCGGCCAGCCGGGCTCCAGTCCAGCCGAGACCGACGGCCGCCGGCTCAGTCGCGCACACCCCGGCCAGCCGGGCTCCAGTCCAGCCGAGACCGACGGCCGCCGGCTCCGCCCGATTCGTTATGATGAACATAAGCATGATACCTATAAACCGTATACTGTTAGAAGCGTGGCATGAAGACTTCACAAGCACGCACCAAGAGGCACGATGTCGATACTTTTTTGGAAAGGATGTCGATTCAGTGTTCAGAAAGTGGTATATTCCACCCTATTTCATGAATAATTTATCACTGCGGCCACCTCACGTGGCAGTGCTGCAGGTGGGACGGTGCGCCGACCACGGACCCCTGTGTGGCGGCCACCTCACGTGGCGGTGGTGCAGGTGGGACGCTGTGCCGGCCACCTCACGTGGCGGTGGCGTTGGTGCAGGTGGGACGCTGGCCGGCCGCGGGCCCGGCAGTGATGCCCGCCAGTGGGCCGGCTAGGTGCCTGCGTGCGTGACTCGAATGTCTCGTCTGAGATGTGGTTTGTGGTTTGACAGCTGGACAGTTCGTATCAGATGGTCCAGCGGCCCGTTACCTCTTCTCGGAGACGGTGCGCCTGCCAGCCGGGGCACACCACCACCACACCACCACAACACCATCACGACAGGTCGACCAGTGACTTTCACCCTTATCTCTCAGATTTTGATGAAAGTTGGTTTGTATGAGAACCAAGTGCTACGAATCCGCCTGTGCAATTTTTAGGCGAGCCGACCAACGGTTCTCGAGCTATAATAGCCTCGGACATTTTTGAGATATCACGAAAAGTAGTTCTGTTCCACGGCCTGTATCCCATACCCCATGAGACATAAATTCACTTTCTGATACTTTGTTTTTAATCGTAGGAGTCCAAGAAATGTATTGATGACAGTATTTGCGAAGCGAATGTGATTGTGATAAAATGACCTCGTGGCATTTTATTTCGTGCCATTTCGTAACCCTTAGCCAGCTGAAACTGGCAGATTTCAATGCTCAGAGAGAAAGATACAGTAATTGTCTAGCAAATCAGAAAATAAAAAGTTGAGTTTTGCCTATACATATTATTTTAAGGCGGGGGGGGGACACTGAACATTCTCCTCGTTGCAGCCGGCAGCCGCCGCTGCAGCTCCCGCTGCCACCTTTGGCTCTACTGCCGCTATCGCCTGTACTGCCGCTGCCGCCACCCTGCCCCGTTGCTGCTAACACCGTCACGGCTCTCGCACATGCACATCTTAGCGCATTATGCAAGCTGTTGTAGTTGAGTAAATACACGCGCCGTGCAGTTTAGTAATTGGCTTGCCATGAGATGCAGTTCAGGTAAGAGAGCGAATGCCGCTTCTCCTTTAAGTCCGATATACTCAGCCGTATAGCTGTCGCTTTGTATTCGTTTGATGGGGTCTTGTCCCTCCCGCAAATCATTTTAAGTTTTAACACTGAACCCTGTGTGGTGCCTCACTCGATTTGACCTATGCATTAGCCCCTCAGCGGTTAAGTGACACCCCCGTCTACCTGCAGAAGTAGGCCACCTTCGGTTCTAAGCTGGCGACTTTTATTGACCACGTATACGTAGCTCCGAATGATTATGCAGTTATTTTTAAAGCGAAATGGTACAGGCATAGTGAGTCATCCCTTGCAATCTGTTGACCGTTAAAACTCTTCTTCCAGCTCCTGAAACATCTCTTACCTGAAAAAGGGGGAAAGAGAGCAAGAGCGGGCCCAATGCATGCATAATTATTGAGGAGCCCAATGCGTGAGGAAATGGGTAGGCCCAATTGGGGAGGAGGGAAGCATCACTCAAGGTCCTATGTTAAAAGTTGAAATTGTTTGGGGAATAGGGCAAGGTCTCCTCAAATGTGTACAAATCGACACCCATGCGACTGAGTAAATCAGATTTAGGGAGAAGCGGCATTCGCTCACTTACCTGAACTGCATCTCATGGCAAACCAATTACAAAACTGCACGACTCGTGTGTATTTACTCAACTATAACAGCTTGCATCATGAGCTAATATTTTATGGCGAGAGCCCTGACGGCGTTAGCAGCAACGGGGTGGAGCGGTGATACCGGCGCCTGAGCCAAAAGTGGCAGCGGGAGCTGCAGCTGGCTGCAACGAGGACAGTCGGTGTCTCCTTGCCCTGGAGATGATATTTATGGGCAAAACCCATATTTTGTGTTCTCTCAATTGTTAAACAATTGTCATATCTTTCTTTCTGAGGATTCAAATCTGTCTGTTCCAATTGGCCTGGGGTCATGAAATGCCCCGAATTTAATGGTCACAAGGTAATTTTCTCCAAATCACATTTTTTTGGCCGATGCTATCACAAATGAACTCCTTGGACTTTTGCGATCTGAAAAAATGTAGCAGAAAGTGAATTGATGTCTGACAGTGTATTACATACAGGCCGTTGAAGAGAACCACTTTCGTGACCTCTCATAATTGTCCGAGGCTATAACGCAAAGCAAGTTAGATGGATCGACCTACGAATTGCATATGCGGATTCGCAGCACCTGATTACTCTTATGAGCGAATTTTCATCGAAATCTGAGAGACGATGGTGTCATGTTACTGGTCGATCCGTCACTGTCTGGGATGCCCCAGCTACTTCTTCTGTCCGGGATGCCCCAGCTACTTCTTCTCGGAGACAGCCGTCGGCTCAATATCCCGCCTCTGAGGTGACCTGCCGGCCAATCTCCCGTCTCTGAGGTGGCCTGCCGGCTCTATCTCCTGTTTTTGATGTGGCCTCGACTCGGTATCCCGTCGCTGAGGTGGCCTGCCGGCTCAATATTTCCTCACTGAGTTAGCTTGCGCGCTCGATACCCCGTCTCCGAGACGGCCTGCGCGCTCGATATCCCGTCTCAGATGCGACCTGCCGTCTCGATATCCCGTCGCTGAGATGGCCTGTCGGCTCCATGTCTCGACTCTGAGATGGCCTACCGTGACGCTGTAGTCTGGACCCGGTGTTCCGGGCCTCTGCCATTGTTTGAGCTGGCTGCGTGCTGAATTCAAATTAGCAACAGCCGACAGCGGCACGGTGTACGATAGGTCAGGGTGGACTGCGGGTCCGGCACCACTGGAGACGCCAGGTCAGGGACCACTGGAGACGCCAGGTCAGGGTGGAATGTGGGTCCGGCACCGCTGGAAACGTCAGGTCAGGCACCACTGGAGACGCCAGGTCAGGGTGGGCTGTGGGTCCGGCACCACTGAAGACGCCAGGTCAGGCACCACTTGAGACGCCAGGTCAGGGTGGGCTGTGGGTCCGGCACCGCTGGAGACGCCAGGTCAGGGTGGGCTGTGGGTCCGGTACCACTGAAGACGCCAGGTCGGATCACTGAAGACGCCAGGTCAGGGATCACTGGAGACGCCAGGTCAGGGTGGACTGTGGATCCGGCACCACTGGAAGCGCCAGGTCAGGGTGGACTGCCGGTAATGCAGTGGTAGTGCTTCACCCACCGGTCCGCTCTCTGCCTAACCTGCATGGCCTCCTGCGGTCGGCACTGGTCGGCTCGTTAGTGCAAGGCTTAATAGTGAAGTGCGGCCGCGACCGTTGGTTTTGTGCCGGTGGTCTTCAGTCATTTTTTGTTCTTCTAATGATTACCTATGTTCTACCAGAATAGCTTCATGAAGTCGTAAAATTTCAGGCTTTGTTTTTGCTGCGGTGGCGCCGGTGGTGTTGGCGAGGTTTTTTTTGTCATGTGTCGCCAAAGTCTTGTGGAAATCCGGCTCTGGAGTCAGTTACTCCGTTGAATTCCATCGTGTTTTTGGATTCCATCTGCCAGCTCACGTTCCAACTTTCTCCGCCGAGGTATTCGCTATTCACAAAGCGCTTCGCTTTATCGACGACCAGCGGATAGACAGGCACGTGATATTGACGGATTCGCCAAGTGGCATGTCGTCTGTTGAGGCCTCCGACGCGAACCGCCCGGCTGTGGTGATGATCCGGAGGTAGCCGACTGAGCTGAGCGGTCAGGTCGACGAGGCTGCCGAGCCGTGGCACGGGGCCGCCGACATGGCCCGGGACGCCGACATGGCACGTCGCCGCCGACATGGCACCAACATGACACGGGGCCACCGACATGGCGTTCAGAGACGCCCTGTCGACGGTCGTCCGATCCTGCACCTGGCCGGCCGGCAGCCGACCCGAGCCCGCACCTCCACAGTCCGAGCAATGCGTGACAATGGCTGTGCGCCATCGACTCCCAATCAGTGGGTGGCTCAGTCTAAGGTAGAGCTAAGACTAGGTCTAAGACAGAGTCATGACCACCGCGTCCTGTCATCAGCGGGTGAGGGCTGTCGCCCTCTGATGTCTGAGAATCGGACACACATCCCACACGGACGTCCCACGTCCCACACGGACGTCCCACGTCCCACACGGACGTGCCGCGTCCCACACGGACGTGCCGAGTCCCACACGGACGTCCCACGTCCCACACGGACGTGCCGCGTCCCACACGGACGTGCCGAGTCCCACACGGACGTGCCGCGTCCCACACGGACGTGCCGCGTCCCACACGGACGTGCCGAGTCCCACACGGACGTGCCGAGTCCCACACGGACGTGCCGAGTCCCACACGGACGTGCCGAGTCCCACACGGACGTGCCGAGTCCCACACGGACGTGCCGCGTCCCACACGGACGTGCCGAGTCCCACACGGACGTGCCGAGTCCCACACGGACGCGCCGCGTCCCACACAGACATAATACGTCTGACACGACGCTCAGTGCAGCTCGCTGCCGCGCTACCACGCCATGGTCCACTCGACAGTGATTCGCCCAACCTGCCACGTCTGCCACATCTTGATGGCCGACAATTATCTGATGCGCCCGCTCGACTGCAGGAGCGCTAGACATTGGGTCCATAGTTCCCCTTTCGCCAGATTATTGGCAACGACTAGCGCGATTATCTGTGTGTTGCCAATGCCCTGTCTCCGAAAAGGTTCAACATCAAGTTTAGAGGACCATTTTCGCGATTAAGCACCACCTTTGCTGTATGCGTATTGCTACGTTTCTGATCTACTGACGCTGGCTTGGCTGCTGTAAAAGCATGGAAGCCGTTGCTCATGTTTCACATGGGTAAGGTATTATGGCGTGAAAGGAAATAATGCAATCGTTTGGAGATATTCAACCAACTCAATGTTTGGTCAAAGTGCAAAGCGTCCGCGAACCAAAAGAAAGCGGGCAAAGTGTGTGTTACACATTACGGTGGGTTAACCGAGGGCTTTATCTACCGCTCGCTGACCCTAGCTTTTCATATTCATATTATAAGAGAAGACATCAAGGTGGACTACTGTTATGAGTTTGTACCTATGCCGGAATACTTTAAGTTATATCTTTGAGACACAACTGAGAGTGAAAAAAAAAACATTTGCCTGAACTGCTGGAGAATATTTCATATGGTGAACTAAATGGCCTGTGGATATGATTTTAACATTACATGATTAACTTTTTTTTGTTGAACCCCTGTTTTTTTGTGAATTTGTATTGCGTTTGCCACACATGCGAGGGCTTTGCTCTTCAAAGGCATCCCATGCGTTCGCCGGACGTTTGCACTATATTTTCCCGACTCCAGGAATCGATGCGCGGTAATTGCTGAGGAGTGGCGTGACCGAGCGGAACCAAACTTGAGCTGTCACTCTGGCCTCTCCAGCAGGCCGACTGGGCGACTCGGGCGTCCCGGTGTGGCCTGGAGGCCCTGCAGCTCGTCTGTCGGCGAGTCCGCAGGCGATTATCTGTCCGCGCGGCCGGCGCCTCGTAAATCACCGGCAGCCGCCCAGACCGGCTGCTTGTGCTCTCGCACAGTGATGGGAGCTGCGCGGGCGGCCGTCCGCCGCGGCGAGTCGCTGTCGTCTGGCGAACGAGAGCGAATTTACTTAGTACGCAGTGAAGCAAAACACTGCTGCACCCTGCGAGCCGCTGTTTTGTGCGATTTCGCAAGCAACTTGGCGCTCTTTTGCTTACGGCTTCAGCTGAAGCTGTACTCCGGCGCGCGTGTGGCACAAACCAGTGGCTGCTGCCATCTCGTGTCGACGCTGGTAACTAGAGGTTTGTGCCATTGCCGTCATCGCCGCGTCGGTTGCGGGCGGCTGCACCACGGCGGCGCCACGGCCGCGTCCGGCTCGGCGATGGCCTTGGTGACAAGCCGGGCCGAGCTGCGCCTCGCTTATCCGTGCCGCGGCTGTGGATTATCGCCGGCGCGGCCACACGCCGGCCGGTTTATTATCGTCGACGTCTGGCCATGTAAGGCGTACACGAGTGGCTGTACCGCTGCACCAGGTGTACTGACGCGGCGGCGTCTGGCCATGTAAGGCGTACACCGCGAGCGGCTGTACCGCTGTACCAGGTGTACTGACGGCGTGACACCTGGGAGAATGACATCGATGCAAACATGTCGACGCAATGCTGGCCGGGAATGGCGCCGAGCCAGTCGACATCTAGCAGCCCATCAGCAATGCTGGGCAGCTGCTGAACCTTTGCCATGTCAGTACCTGCACCGGCTAGCTCGAAGCCTGTGGCTGTGGACGTCGGTGTTCTACTCGGGCTCGGTGTCGCACGTGTTCACGCGACTGTCGGCTGTCGGCGGCCGGGGGCACCGTGCCGGACCGGACCGGACCGGCGGCCGGCACCCTGCGGCCCGGCCGCGCTGTCAGTCGGTCGGTCAGTCAGTCAGCCGGCCGGCCGGCGTGGCCACACCCGACTCGTGACGCGCCGCGCGCGCTCGTGGCGATGGAGGCGACCGGGGTGCGTCTGCTGCTGGTGCGGCCCCTGCCGGCCGTCAGCTTCAGGTGGGACCGACCGCTTCAGGTCGAGCACAGTCCAGCTCACCGGCGGTACGTCTCCTGCCGCCTGGTCGGTGCGCGTGTGTGATCGTTCGGCGTGATGTGCCACCTGTGATTCCCGTCTGCCATAGCTCTCGGTGGGTCGCTATTTGTTGGCGGCGTGATGTACCCACCTGTGGCTGCCGTCTGCCATAGCTCTCGGTGGGTCGCTATTTGTTGGCGGCGTGATGTACCCACCTGTGGCTGCCGTCTGCCATAGCTCTTTTTTCGGGGGTCCCCCTGCCGCGCCATGTCTCTTTTTTGGGTATGTACCCACCTGTGGCTGCCGTCTGCCATAGCTCTCGGTGGGTCGCTATTTGTTGGCGGCGTGATGTACCCACCTGTGGCTGCCGTCTGCCATAGCTCTCGGTGGGTCGCTATTTGTTGGCGGCGTGATGTACCCACCTGTGACTGCCGTCTGCCATAGCTCTCGGTGGGCCGCTATTTGTTGGCGGCGTGATGAACTTGGCCCGCTTTTGTCGCGCCGCCATCGTATTCGGGTTGAGGACGCTTTCGGCGGTGGCGGCGGCGGCTGCCGTACCCCGGGTCGTGCGTTTTCTCTGTGCGTGTGCGGGTCGTTTGTCGTCGGCACGGTGCCGCGTCTGACCTTCTCCTTGGCGGCCCAGTTGCGCATCCTCGGCACGGCGGGGCTCACCGCCGCTCTCGGCAGCGAGGTCGGTGGGGGAGGAGGGCATCTTCGAGAGATGTTTTCAACCCTGGGAATGGCACAAGAGCACAAACATGAAATGCAGCTTGTCGTATGTCAGCTAGTGCGGCTGTTCCCGACATTTATGAGTTCTACCTCTCGACGTGTGCAGGCAGTTGTACTCCGAGGAGGGTTTGGTCCGCCATCAGCTGCCCACTGCACGTGTGCGGACTTGGCCGGCGGGGTTCTGCCCCTCCCCATCCCATCCCATCCTACCCCCGGTGGTTTTCCCCGCGAGTCATCGGGGACGAGTGGTCTAGGGGTAAGATGCTCGTCTCACGATCGAAATGTTGTGGGTTCGAGTCTCACCTATCGCTACTCTTCGCCCGCGACCAATCGGCGTGAGAGATTGGCGACGCTACATGACTCAACGGTCGACGTGTCGTAAAACCAATAACCAACCAACCCCGCGAGTCATCGATTAGTGTATTACGAGGCAGGGGAGGCCGGACCGAGTGTTCTCCCGTGTGTCTGGTGTGGTCACCTGAGTCGGCCTACCTCACCGTCATGCTTCTGAAACCGTAATAACGTGTTGTTGCGATTATTCGCGTTATAATTCCTTCATGCAGTGTCAGTTGCGCTCTTTTAGTTTCGTTTTTGACTGCTTGTTATCCCAATATTCTTTCTGAAATGCTTTTTCTTTGTTCAAAGAAAGAGTTTGTGGCGGCATTTCTGCGCGCGGGCATCTCGCAGGGTAGCGTTTGTCATACAGTTCGCACCATCCACACATTGAACAATGTGGACGCGGGCAACTTGTCATACAGTTCGCACCGTAGTCGGCGCCGACCATCCATCCTGGGCGGCACAGAAGTGGCGTGTCGCATTCGTGTTCCGTTCCGTTCAGCTCAAGATCAAGTTCAGCTCCAGGAGGGATGACGCTTTTATTTCTATCTTTACAAAATATATTTGGTGAGTGCATGTCATCCGAAATCACTTCAGCTTGACATCCATGTTTGAGGGAGCGGCACCGTAGTTGTACCGAAGGAAATGCACCTGTGACTGATCCACATGGAAATTCTACTGCACTGGTGTTTTAAGCACCTGCTCTGAGTCGTTCACTGGCCGTACAGGTGCTTTGTACCAGTTTAAGTCATATAGCTTATCGATCACTTGCTTACGCAACCTCAGCTGGTCATCCATGAATACATTTGTCTCCTGATCTCCTAGCCCGGAGCCTAGTTACCTATCTGGCTAAAAGTTGTGGTGACGTTTCAGTCCATGCAGTGCGCATTATGCCACGTGTAGTGGTGCATCGCTTCAGTCCGCTGATGCTGAGCTGGTATGGCTGGTAACGTCAGGTGCACCTGCTGTCTTTCTGGAACATATGCACTGTGCTATGTCGGAGTGGCCCTGGAGAATGTTTGGCTCCACCCTGAGGCCTGAGGACTGAGGATGAGGCTGTGGCCCGGTGTACAGTACCACGCCGGAGGCGGCACCCGACATTCTGTACTGACCGGCCATGAGGCACTCTGTACCTCACCGCTCACGGTGTGAAGACGAGCCGCCACCTGAAGCAGCTACCTTGAGCGACTCTTCTCTAGCGAACTACCGCGTGCAGCCTCCGCAGCGAGTCCGACCTGAGCGAGCTGTCCTCGAGCGAGCCGCCATGAGCGTCCCAGCGGGCCGTCCTGTGCCTGCCTGAGGCCTCCCCAGCCCCTGTCGGCTGACGGTGGATGCAGTGGTGTTGTGACATTTGCGGGCCGGCACCAACCTGTCACGCCTGAGCACTGCCGTGCACACTGAGTCGGGGCTGCTGCTGGGGGAGGGGTGCGGTGCTGCAGGGAGTGAGGGTCTCTCTCCCTACCTCCCCCTCTCTCTGCCTCTCTCTCCCTCTCCCTCTCTGTCTCCCCCCCCCTCTCTCTATATATCTCCATCTGTCTCTCTCCTCTCTCTCCTCTCTCTCTCTCTCTCTCTCTCTCTCTCTCTCTCTCTCTCTCTCTCTCTCTCTCTCTCTCTCTCTCTCTCTCTCTCTCTCTCTCTCTCTCTCTCTCTCTCTCTCTCTCTCTCTCTCTCTCTCTCTCTCTCTCTCTCTCTCTCTCTCTCTCTCTGTCTCTGTCTCTGTCTCTGTCTCTGTCTCTGTCTCTGTCTCTGTCTCTGTCTCTGTCTCTGTCTCTGTCTCTGTCTCTGTCTCTGTCTCTGTCTCTGTCTCTGTCTCTGTCTCTGTCTCTGTCTCTGTCTCTGTCTCTGTCTCTGTCTCTGTCTCTGTCTCTGTCTCTGTCTCTGTCTCTGTCTCTGTCTCTGTCTCTGTCTCTGTCTCTGTCTCTGTCTCTGTCTGTGTCTGTGTCTGTCTCTGTCTGTGTCTCTGTCTTGTCTGTGTCTGTGTCTGTGTCTCTGTCTCTGTCTATGTCTATGTCTATGTCTCTGTCTCTGTCTCTGTCTATGTGTCTGTCTGTGTGTCTGTCTATGTGTCTGTGTCTGTCTGTCTATCTGTACGTCTATATGGCTATATGTCTATCTGTCTATCTGTCTATCTGTTTGTATGTCTATATGCAGATGTGTATATGCGTATGTCTTTGTGCATATGTGTCCGTATATGTGTCTGTGTATGTGTATATTTGTCTACGTGTCTGTCTGTCTGTGCGTCTACGTATATGTGCCTGCGTATATGTGTCTGTGTCAATCTGTCATTCTGTCTGCTTCTATCTGTATGTCTGCTTCTGTCTGTCTGCCTCTGTCTGTCTGCCTCTGTATGTCTCCCGCTGTCCGAGAGAGGGACAGATCAGAGTGCTGTGCGGGTAGAGGAGCGGAGTAGTCTGAACCGCTGAATTAGTAATGCGGCTGTGGCTGGCACAGACGGTGTGAAAAGACCATTCTCCTCAATTTTAGATGGGCAACGCGATTGAGTCCGTAGAAAACTGGTGGGCTTTCGTCTCCCCTGGCCAGGCCACGAACGTAAAAGCCATGGCTGGAGGAAACCATATATCAGGAGTGATAGGCAGGGTTTGGAATGGAAGCTATGCTAAGCTAAGACACTGACTCTGCGATGCACATAAAGAGAGAGAGTGGCCCGTTTCGAGGGTTGTTGGCACCGTGAAGGTGACTGGATCATATCGTGGTCATTGTCGGAAGACACCGGATGGGGGGGGGGGGGCACCTGGCGGATGTGCCTGACAGTGAACTCGACACTCACGTGTAGTCTCCACCGATACCGGGACACGACCCTGTCGAGGGCACTCCCTCCCCCACCCCGCCCCAGGTAGCCTTCAGTCGGCATCGGGCCACCACTCTCCTGACCAGAGGTTCCGGACACTCCGGACAGTCCGACAACCACGTGTGTTCATCACACGGCACCATGACATGACTCTCCTGAGAGGTGTCCGGACATTGCCTCCGACCACCACCTGTAGCCGCGACGCTATACCACCTGGCAGTTGAGCGCGTCGTAAGAGAATCCAATGATCTTGTTCCATCTGTAGCCGTTGTATGTCACGTTGTGGTCAGCACTGGGCCCGCCGGCGGTGCCGCCGACCAGTCGTAACGTGCGCCGGAAGTAAGCCATACGGCCACGGCTGCCGGAAAATGGCCGGAGCCCACTCAAACGGGTCACACCTACCTGGACAAGTGGTGCGGAAAACTCGACCGGAAAGTGCGCCACCGCCACGGCCGCCGCCACGGCCGCCGTCACCCAGATGAGTGACGTCACCGGCACTCTTCCGCCACTTACCCGTGATGTGCGGGCCCAGATGAGTGACGTCACCGGCACTCTTCCGCCACTTACCCGTGATGTGCGGGCCGAGATGAGTGACGTCACCGGCACTCTTCCGCCACTTACCCGTGATGTGCGGCCCCAGATGAGTGACGTCACCGGCACTCTTCCGCCACTTACCCGTGATGTGCGGCCCCAGATGAGTGACGTCACCGGCACGCTTCCGCCACTTACCCGTGATGTGCGGCCCCAGATGAGCATGTCACCGGCACCTTCCGCCACTACCCGTGATGTGCGGGCCCAGATGAGTGACGTCACCGGCACTCCCCCACTTACCCGTGATGTCGGGCCGAGATGAGTGACGTCACCGGCACTCTTCCGCCACTTACCCGTGATGTGCGGCCCCAGATGAGTGACGTCACCGGCACGCTTCCGCGACCTCATCCCGGCTCGGCTGGCAAACAACCCTGCGCTTAATTCGGGCCCGACCGTACTCTGGCTGCTTGGGCTCCACTGTAGTCACCCCACTGCTGGCTGAGGTTTAGCCCTGTGCTCAGGTGTCGATTTGAGTCGGTGGCCATTGGTCATTTTCTCAATACTATGTGTAGATTGATGATATACCTCTCATTATTGGTGTAAAATTATAGTTATTATGTGCTGAAGAAACCTCATTGCGGACACCAGTTGGACATGGGGTTTGATTTAAGTGCTGACATACGAAGTAAGAGACACAAAAAATGAGGTACAATCGATTATGATGCACGTGGTTCGCGTTCGAGGAGGCGAGTTGAGGACCAAGTTGGGGGCCAGTTTTCACGTCCTGCAATATCTTCCTTTTTTCCATCGCACATCCAAAGAAAAACTTCTACACACAACAACAAACCGGTTGACAATATTTGTCCAGATCAGGTGGCCGGTTGACAATATTTGTCCAGATCAGGTGGCCGGTTGCCAGTATTTGTCCAGATCAGGTGGCCGGTTGCCAATATTTGTCCAGATCAGGTGGCCGGTTGCCAATATTTGTCCAGATCAGGTGGCCGGTTGACAATATTTGTCCAGATCAGGTGGCCGGTTGCCAATATTTGTCCAGATCAGGTGGCCGGCTGCCAGTATTTGTCCAGATCAGGTGGCCGGTTGCCAATATTTGTCCAGTCAGGGCCGTTCAATAGGTGGCGGTTGAATTTGTCCAGATCAGGTGGCCGGTTGCCAATATTTGTCCAGATCAGGTGGCCGGTTGACAATATTTGTCCAGATCAGGTGGCCGGTTGACAATATTTGTCCAGATCAGGTGGCCGGCGCGTCGCGTGACACGCCAGCCGGGCGACAGGTCGGCCGCGCCGCCGCGAAAGTGAGCCACGCCGGCTCCGCGCGCCCGTGACCTGGCGGTCCGTGTGGCGCCGGCTGTGTGAGACGCCTGTCACGTGACCTCGGTCAGGTCGGCACCGCCGGCCGACGGCCGTGTTTTGCCGGCGGCTGGCGCCTGTCAGCCGTCCGCGGTCTTTCCGCGCCAGATATCGGATTCCCCGCCAAACACCGCACTGCTTTGCAGGACGGTGAGCGCTGGAGTTGGGCGTGTATAATTCTGGTGACCGTAGGGTTGTCGCAAGTGTTGAAACTTGCGATCACTTAATGATCACTATAATCAGGGGCGTGGGGTTTAGTGGGTGTGCGTGTTGAGTTCAGTGGACGGGTCTGGATGTGGACGCCTGGACGGGTCTGGATGTGGACGCCGGTGGTGCTCGTGTGACTCCACTCGACATTTGAGGCAACTGCCGAGGTACAGGTGAAGAGCAGTAGGTTGCTGCAGAGTACAGTGGTACCTGCCGAGGTACATGTGAAGAGCAGTAGGTTGCTCCAGAGTACAGTGGTAATTTGCGAGTTTGCGTAAGGCGGGGTCGAACGCGTGCCGGAGTATCACCAGAGCGAGTGGGCCGTTTGGCACACCAGCGCGTGCGGTCATGTGTTGACCGTGCTCCACCCAGCCGCCAGAAGCCGACGGCACTGTGCTGACAACGCGTGCCACTTGGTGCCTGCCGAGGGAGCGTGGTCCGTCGGTGTGAAGTTGTCGCCGGGGTGAGCGTGGCCGGTGTTCACACTGATGTGCGTCCGTGTGACCTGACGTTGAACGCGTGCTGATGAAATCAGCTGACTGCACCAGCTATCGGGGTGGCCGGCTGCCGGTTTTGCGCAAGCGCGTCGTTTGTCTGCGACATGTACCGTGAATACGTGCTCATTCGTCGGCGTTTTACTTAGATTGTGTTGCGCCCGCGTGCGAGAGCATCGCGTGCAGGCTGTGTGACGTAGTCGTGTTGTAATAACCACCCGCGCCAGGTGTCCGCGGGCGAGGGAGGGGCACGGCCGGCCGGCCGGCCGCTCTCCTGTTTCCACGGTCGTTGGCGGACGGGACAGTGGCGGAGCTATATTTCGTATTGAGGAGAGGCTGAGTAGACTGCGTCGGGCCTAAACAGTTAATACGGCCAAACTGATGCTGGCGATGACCCGACCTAACCTGATCTGATCACGTGCCACGCCACCCATCCCCGTCTGACAGCCTTACTCTTTTCCGGGCTTCGAAGTTAACAAGTGATGCAAATCGTACGATTTTGCGCTCCTCCATTTAAGGCAAGCAAATAAAAACTTACAAGCGCAAGATTGTGCCTGCTATGTCCTTACCGCATGCTATTATGTATTATAGTAAGTACATTCCAGTTTGGGCGAGACATCGAGGATGAATTTTTATATTTACGTCATGGCGCCATCATGCAGGCTCCGCTGAGCTTCAATGACAAAACTGCTGACTGGATGAATTCCCGTGTGATATGTTGAAAAAGTCGGCGCCACTGTGTCATCCTGACAGCCCGGAAGTGCGGCGAGAGCAGCCGCGTTTTCTGTCTGCCATCGCTGCTGGCGGGTGCACTTCCGACGCTGTGAGGGCACCATTGTAGTGTTGAAGCAATGCGCGGCGGAGTAGTGGATGTGCTGCTCATGGGCCTCGGTGTGCCGTGTCACAGCGAGCTGAGACACTGAGAGCTCAGAGCGCGTCACTGGATGGCCGCCGGGGACCAACGACATGGAATATAGCACGACAAGGCACGTGAATAACATAACTCTTGTACTGCACTGTTGATCAACTCACTGTCTTTCCACCTGTCTGCCGTGGGTATAGTTTGGAGATGCCCCAGTTGTTGTCTCTGTCATAACAACCATGTTTCCCCATCTCCACATAATTACCTCGCCTACGCGATGCCTTACCTCGTCATCTCTCCTCGTTGCAAAGTGTCGTGCAACGCATGGTAGAGCGAGATTGTGGGGTCAGGCGTGCACCATTTAGTGGCAATTATGTGTGATTTGGGTTTGTTGCCAACTATTCCCCTCCCCTCTGCTTCTAAGCTGTCTCGTTCTTCCCGCAACCCCGTTCCGAGCCGCTGGCCATTTAACCCTTTAGCAGGGTTAGAAAAATAGGTTGGTCCTGGATATTTTATAACTAGAACATTATCCTCCTCGGAACATTGCCCCCATTTTTATAATTTGGAGATTGGGAGCCGCGGTAGCTCAGTTGGTAGAGCGTCGGACTCTTGATTGCAAGATTGTGGGTTCGAATCTCAACCGGCGGCATTTACCGAGTCCATCCGCAACAAATCGGCTTGAGAGGTCGACGGCGCTATGTGATCTCGCGGTTGAATGCGTCGTAAAAGAACCCAAGTTTCTTTTCCTTCTCATTTGGAGATTTAATTGTGCTGTTTGACAATGGACTGCTCTCTGCTCAAGTGCTAAAGGTTCAGTGGAAAGTGTAAACTGAAATTATAATGTCACATGTTTGCAGAAGAATATACGAAGAATCTGGTATTCGATTACCCCAAAATTGTCCTCTCCACGTCCATCATTATAAAGTACAAATCCAACCATACCCTGGAGATATGTGACACTATTTCACTGAGTGTATGGAACTTGACGGACGAGACAACCGGAGGGTGGGGGGGGGGGGTCACGGGGTGGAGCAAACTTCCCGTGGGTATGTGCTATGGGCTATGTATTTCAACGGTTCGTACTGGACATGGTAACGCTCGACATAATTTGACCTCGGCTCCATATCTGACCTGGGATGACCTTGACCGCGAATTATTTTCGATGTGCTGCCAGCCTGCCAGCCTGTGCAGATGGTAGTACTCTATATGCAGGTTTCACTCGATCGATGGATAATTACGTCTCTGAGAATGGACGTATTCGTGTGAATCCGACTCTGAAGGAGAGTATGGTGGTTTCCTTCATTACGTGAGGTATTTCTCAATACGGGAAATTTGTAGGCAGAGTGATGCAATCTGGGTGGATTCATTATTGCATCTTGATTATTGCCGGACCGGTTGGAGGTACCTGCTGTCTCACTGTATCAAAATGGCGATGTCACGAATGTGTGAGCTGTTGACTACTATAAGCCTAGTTGTGTGATGGGATATATTTGAATAGTTAAATGGGCAGGAAGCGAGACTGGTGTTAGTGTGATGTTGTTGGTGTCGATCAACGCAAAAACGAGGCTGAATTGAACTGGATGTTGAAATTGAATGCCCCTCGTTGCTGTAAACTTCGGAATCAAAGCAGTATGAATCTAGCAAGGATGGTGCATATCCACTTGATGTTGAAAAGCGTGGGCGGCCAGAGAGATATTGTCATGCCTTGTATCTTGCAGGTGTGTCACTGTATATCTATGTGTGGGTACACGTGCCCCAGAGGACACCTGGGATTTTCTTATTGAGTGATCCGGGATTGACTAGGCTCTCCGTCTTATATTCGTTTGTTTGTTCTTGTGAGGGGAGTAGGACTTGAATTTATTTTCAAGACAAAAGCCCCCTTTCCAGAAAAAGTTGCTGAGCTAGGGATTTGGGTTTTTCAGGTTCTAAAAACGATAATTTGAACCTTAATGGGACCTGGGCATCCCTTGGGTGCACCTAGGAATTAACTGACTCTGTACCCACAAACATGGTTTGCGTACTCACGGAATTTTTCAGCAAATTGTTGGTCCGCGCCGTCCCCATACAACACCATTTTGTGTAATTTTTGTCCCTCACCCTTCCTAAAATCCCTATGCCATGGCAAAACATATGACTTGTCCACCAAAATTTTGTGAAAATTATGCCCTCCACGCCTTGCCAGGTGTATAGAGGCTAGATTATAGTTCCGTTTTTTTACTTGCATTTTACCGATAACTTTTCCGGTCTGGGCGTTTTTCACGAATGGAAGAAAAATATGCATATTAAGGCATGGTTGTTTATTTAAATCACATGTACCAGACATCCACACACCGCCAGCACCAAAACATATTCATCGTTATTAAGTCCACATGCAGAGTGAGCCAGACTTCAGATTCCATTGTGCATGCTGGCAAGCTGGCATTCTTCTAAACTTGCCAGCATCTCATCATCTGTTCTGCTCCTGCGTTCTCGTGGAATGTTCCTGCAGCTCTCATGACTGAAATAACTGCATTGTCACGTGCATTATCCTCAATGGCGTTCCAAGGTTGTCGTGTCAAGGACCTAATATCGCTGGTCACGAGTACCAGAAGTGGATCGCATTATCAGGCGGTGGTCACCATAGGATATAGGCCCACTAGACACGTGCTCTCTCTCTCTCCTTCATCACAATTATCACTATTGTACAATGTCATGTCTAGCTATTATTGCTGGCTATGCATGGCTCTTCGTTTAGCAATGCATGGTATGGATTTTTTATATTGAGTATGTATTTTTTTGGAGACTGTCCGAATTCTTATTGGGCTGGCTGCATGCACCAAGGTTGTATTGCTTTGCTAAGGAGAGCTTGTTGCATGAATCCTGACCTCAGCATGAATTCCAGTTCAACGGCGGAATTTTGCCCGGGAGTTTAACGTGCCGTCAGTACACCGACACGGCTCGTCCCCGGGCTTGTTGGGCCAGTTGCCAACTTACCCTCTTAGCCGGGGGCTAAACGTGAGCGCGTGAAGCGACTCGAGCCCTATCTTGCCAGGACACGCGAGGCCAGTGCAAGCCAGCGCTCTAACTCTAACGCTCTAACCAAATGAGCTACCTTTGATTTTGAGGGCTAAAGCTCCAAAAACAGTCGATTTGTGAAGCTCTGATTTGCGATATTGTCGGTGCAGCCTCATGGGAGTGCTCTGCACGGCCACGGCGCCGGCGATTCCCGTTCGAAGTCTGTTGTAGCTCTACAGATAACGGTGTCGGGAATCAGCTACCGGAGCCGCCGAGCTATCAGAGAAACGCGCTGCCAGTCACCGCGTCGTAAAGTGCTGGTCGCCGCGTCGTAAAGTGTAGGACGTTTCCACCGGTCATCTCCCGTGGGACAGGGCGGTTGTCGCCCAGGTGAAGGATGTCGTGACACGACGTTGTCTTTCTATGCTGTGGAGGATTTTTATCGTCGTGTCGATCCATCATCACATGATTGTGTTGGTGGTCGGGCCCCCTCTCAGCACGTCATCGACTGTCTCCGGTGGAAGATTCCCGTCAGCCGCCTGGTGGATGCTGACCTGGGTGACGCCTTGCGCTGCCTCGATCTGACCTGGGTGACGCCTTGCGCTGCCCCGATCTGCGTTCTGTCGCGGCGAGGCGCGCAGTTGTCGCCTGGTGTGGCATTGCCCCGGTCACGTAGTGGTGGGGACGGCGTAACGTCGACCCCTCCTCCCCATCCACCAGCGTGCAAAACCACCCTCGGCCACGTCCCGTTCCCTCGACCGTCCTCCCAGGGCGCCTGCCCTCCGGAGACTGACCCTCGGCCGCGACCCCTTCCCTCGACCGTCCTCCCAGGGCGCCTGCCCTCCGGAGACTGACCCTCGGCCGCGACCCCTTCCCTCGACCGTCCTCCCAGGGCGCCTGCCCTCCGGAGACTGACCCTCGGCCACGTCCCCTTCCCTCGGCCGACGCCCCGGTCAATATCCGACGGAGAGGCGGGATGCCGGTGCGGGAGACACGTGCCACACGCGTGTGCGTATTTACCGCGACTGCGAGCCGATGGGGTGACGCGCGCTGGGGTCGCATCCGTGGGTCTCCCCTCCACCTGGCGTCCAGATCGATGCGCAGACTCCGACGGACCCCGGCCGCCCCGACACTTGGCAGTGTGAACGGCCGCAGCGGCGTGGGAGGCGGCGCTGGGCCCGACTCGTCCCAGCACGGGCGCGTCCACTTACGATCTGGGTGAGTGTGGGTGGCATCTGGCTAACCTCCAGAAACCGATTCAGTCATATAATGGTGGGACCCGCGACACTCATGTCCTGACCCGCGGCACTCTGATGTGGGAGCCTGTGTCACTGTCTAAACCTGCGACACCCGCGACATCTAAACCAGCGACACTCTGTCCGAGCACGCCTCAACCATTTCTGAACACGCCTCACCCGTGTCTGAACTCGCGTCGCCCATGTCTGGACCGGCAGCGCCCATGTCTGAACACGCCCCATCCATGCCTGGACCCCGCGGCGCCGCCGACACCTTCCTCGGCGGGCCACGCCCCGGCCCGGCCACCAGCTCAGCCGGTCGGAGGTTCGGATCGCCGCTCCGGCCACCTTTCGATCGGCAACCGCACGCCGTTGTGGTCAGGCCACGTGGTCAGGTTACGTGATCCGGTCACGTGGTCAGGTCACGCCCCAGTGACTGTTCGGTTGCCATGGTTGCCACGATGCCGCTTCCGGTCCGGCACGGCGGTGTCCAGGGTCCCGTCTGGCCCCGGCTTCCGGTCCGGCACGGCGGTGTCCAGGGTCCCGTCTGGTCCTGGCTTCCGGTCCGGTCCGGCGGTGTCCAGGGTCTCGTCTGGTCCTGGCTTCCGGTCCGGCGGTGTCCAGGGTCCCGTCTGGCCCCGGCTTCCGGTCCGGTCCGGCGGTGTCCAGGGTCCCGTCTGGTCCCGGCTTCCGGTTCGTCCGGCGGTGCCTAGGGTCCCGTCTGGTTCCGGCTTCTGGTGGGCGGTGAGGGCGCTTCGGCCGCCAGACTAGCTGGCGCTAGGGCCTATCAGCGACACGGCCTTACGTTTAGCATGTGGTACGTTGATGTGGAATATTTTATTTTAGGTCGTTCATCCAAATCACCTACAGAAATACTGATCTACGCATCCAAATATTGTGCTTGATACCTCAGCAGGTATTTTGTCATCCACACTATGTGTCGTTCTGCATACAATCCATGAACAGTGTGTTGCTCAGAGATATTATTTCGTTGCTTCTGACGAAATTGACAAAATGTTTCCAGCGCATTAATTATATGCGCGCCGTCAGATCGAAGGCGAGAACAGTTCGACAGTGTGGCACAGTCGTGATATTGCCGGCGGCGGCGGCTCCTGGACGTTGTGTTGGGTCGGGCGGCGGCTCCTGGATGTCATATCGGGGCCGGGCTGTGACGCGACTTTTGAACGTTGTGTCGAGGCCGGGCTGGGAGGCGCCTCCTGGACGTTGTGTCTGGGCCGGGCTGTGAGGCGGCTCCTGGAAGTTGTGTTGGGTCGGGCGGCGGCTCCTGAACGTTGTGTCGGGGCCGGGCTGTGAGGCGGCTCCTGGAAGTTGTGTTGGGTCGGGCGGCGGCTCCTGAACGTTGTGTCGGGCCGGGCTGTGAGGCGGCGGCTCCTGGACGTTGTGGGGTCGGGCGGCGGCTCCTGGAAGTTGTGTTGGGTCGGGCGGCGGCTCCTGGACGTTGTGTCGGGGCTGGGCTGTGAGGCAGCTCCTGGACGTTGTGTCGGGCCGGGCTGTGAGGCGGCGGCTCCTGGACGTTGTGTCGGGGCCGGGCTGTGAGGCGGCTCTTGGACGTTGTGTCGGGGCTGGGCTGTGAGGCGGCGGCTCCTGGACGTTGAGGCGGGCGGCTCCTGGACGTTGTGTGGGGGCCGGGCTGTGAGGCGGCTCTTGGACGTTGTGTCGGGCCGGGCTGGGAGGCGGTGTCGGGCCGGGCTGAGAGGCGGCGGCCGCGTCCCCGACCTTGGTTCAGGCGGGCCGCCGAGCGGCACTGGCGGCGGGCCGGCCGGCAGTCGGCGCCTCGCCGCCGCCCGGCCAGCAGCTCGTGTGAGGTGCGCTCGCTCGCGTGTCGCGCGCCGCCGCAGTCATGATGTTCGGCGAGCAGGACGTGCTGGTGTACCAGGAGGCGGTGCTGGCGCAGCGCGGCCGCCGGCTCGGCTGCTGCGGCGGCCCGCTCTCCTACCTGCAGCCGCCGCTGGCCGCGCACAGCGGCTACTACTTGCGCCTGCTGTACGGACAGAACAGAAGGTAACGTGGCCGGCCAGACGGTCGGCTGGGACGGCCGCGGCGCGCCCGTCCGGCGGGCTTGGGTGTTCCGTGGCGCGGCGGGTAGCGCGCCAGTTCTGACACGAGTTTGAGTCGAGCACTGGGGCGGGGGCCTGACCTAGATTTGACCTGGTGAGCGCACACCACTCTGCCGTCGTGATGGTGCGGTACCTAGATGGACTGAACCCAGATTACTCGGTCTCCGCAACCCTCGGCCCCAGCAATGCACTTTCGCTTGCTTGTTCATGTATTTATGCGCCAAATTGTTGCGCTTCTGCGCTGTTGCCGAGGTAATGGTTGGAGATCGCCTTGGGTGAGATCGAAAATGTCGGCAGCTCGTCAGCTTCAAATCAAGCCTGACGAAGTCTACTAAAATATCCGCTCCTCCAGTTGCTGACTACTTCCTAGCTGTGATCGTCGTTTCGCAGCGTCTTTCGGAGTGTGTTGTCGAGTATATTTTTAGAAACCTTACAAGCATTACAAGCATTATGGTCAAGCACCTCAAAATAATACCGTCCTCCATTAGCACCCCATCAGTGGTCTCTGGGTTTGTCATTTGTATCTCGACTTGTCTCTTCGAAGCCTCTACGTAGCTACTCAGTATGATCCAGTAAGCACTATTTTATCCTTTCTCTTGGACACACCATTGTCTAGGATAACTGATCCCTGCTCACCCAGGTTGGCAATTCTAAACTGTTCCGTCGCGTCTAATATGGCGTGCTAAATGTCTTTGTGCCATGCGACCGTCAGTAGCTAACGAGTCCTTGAGTTCAGATTATGAATCAGTCGGTGAGTGGCGGTGGTAAAAGCGACCGTTAGTCAGGTTACCTGTCGTCGGTTGTTCCTGTGGGCGTCTGGTGGCGGTCGGCCTCCTGAGGTCGTGCTGTGTTGCAGTGCAAAAATAATGGTTTTTCGTCAGGTGTGAAATGTCGAAACGAGTACAGTAGGGTGTAGAAATTCGCCATGGAAACTGTCATTTGACAACTCATAAGTCCTTCAAACACAATTCTGATCCAATAGCTTACTCATACGTGACCTTTTTCCTTTGTGTTGAGATACCTGTTTAGGGGTAACTATTTTAGCGATAATGATACAAAATACCTATCCTTATCAACTGATATTGTGCAACAGACCATACCATAGGTAATCATCTTACCTGAAATTGTGCTAAGAGATGTTCGTGAATCACAATCCGCAATGGTAAGCATCAGCATGATGTTTATCAACAAGATACTGTTAGAAATTAGATATGAAGACATCATAACTACCCATCGCGAAGCACGATGCCGATACTCGGTTGGGAGGGATGTCAATTCAGTGTTCAAAAAGTTGTATATTCCACCCTATTTCACGAATAATTTATCACTGCGGTGTTGTCAGTCGTCTCTGGACGTCTGGTACCAGTCTGCCCCCTGAGGACGTGCCGTGTTGTCAGTCGTCCCTGTGGACGTCTGGTACCGGTCCGCCCCCTGAGGACGTGCCGTGTTGTCAGTCGTCTCTGGACGTCTGGTACCGGTCCCCTGAGGACGTGCCGTGTTGTCAGTCGTCTCTGTGGACGTCTGGTACCGGTCCTCTGATGACGTGCCGTGTTGTCAGTCGTCTCTGTGGACGTCTGGTACCGGTCCTCTGAGGACGTGCCGTGTTGTCAGTCGTCTCTGTGGACGTCTGGTACCGGTCCACCCCCTGATGACGTGCCGTGTTGTCAGTCGTCCCTGTGGACGTCTGGTACCGGTCCTCTGATGACGTGCCGTGTTGTCAGTCGTCTCTGTGGACGTCTGGTACCGGTCCTCTGATGACGTGCCGTGTTGTCAGTCGTCTCTGTAGACGTCTGGTACCGGTCCGCCCCCTGAGGACGTGTCGTGTTGTCAGTCGTCTCTGTGTACGTCTGAGGACGTGCGGTGTTGTCAGTCGTCTGTGTACGCAGGTTGTGACCGGCTCGTCTGTCCGGCTGTGTTACGGCCGCGTTGGAATTTGGCGTTTGGCGGCGGCGATGCCGTGACGTGGTTGAGTAGTTTGTTGAGAGCGGTGCGGCCGCAGAACGCCCCCGACACGGCCACTGCACGGCGCGCGCCGTCGACGTGCAGGCGGCCAGCCCAGTGCACCCACGGCGCTGGCCGGCGACAGGCGTGCTCCACTTGGTGGCGCGCAGCCCGCCGGTCCCGCCTGGCTGCACGGACGTGTCGCCGGCGGTGGCCGCCCCTTCACGTGCGGTCCGTCAAGTGAGGCGCACCCCGGGACGTGCGACTGGCGCCGCCGCCGCCGCCGCCGCCGCCGCCGCCGCCGCCGTCGCCGCGTGTGCATTTACCGGCAGCCAATTAATTGGGTGCACTGGTGCGGTGGCCACCGGCCGCACAATGCGGCCATTGTGTGCCGGCGGCAGCGGAGTGCCTGCCGACCGGGCTGCCGTCGCGTCGGCCGTTCGGTGGACACGCGCTCGGCGCGTTGTGCATTGTGGGCGGCGGCGGCCAGTCTCGCGACACGGCCGCCGCCGTCGGCGAAAGGCTGGGTTTCTCCGGGAGTGCGGTCGGCGGTGGTCGGTTGAGCCGGCGTGTGGTTTTGGCCTCCCGACGCCGGACGAGACCGTTAACCGTTGGACCAGCCGGCGGCCGGACCCGGGTCGGGCTGGGAAGGCCGTGAGCGCTGGGGGCTGGGGGGGGGGCACTTCGACCGATTGTCTGTCATAACACGATGACGGACCGGTCGCGGCGGCTGGCCGGTCGGCGGCAGACCCGGTGTTAGGGACGTGCCGCCGTTGCGGCACGTGACGCACCGGGAGACTGATGGACGGCTCGGTCGCCTGCTGCCGGCGACGTAATGAAGCGCCGCCACGCCGCCGCACCCCAATACGACCCCCAGCTGCTTGTACTTGCATTTGTAATTATACACACATAAACGTCTATTTAAATGCAGTGGCGACATTTGTGCCGTCGCAATGATATGAAGCTCTGCAAAATCGAGCAAAATACATCCTTAGTAGGATACAATAAAACGGACGATTGGCGGTGAAAGTAATGCAGAAAAATGCCCAGGTGGGATCACGACATACCGGCCATGACCCATACTCTCCAGCCTGGGCAGGATCAGGACGTCAATAGGTGGATTAGGACGTCCGGTTGAACAAACAATACACACAGGGATGACTCGATAATGATGGACAAGGTAAACCTTTGTTTTTGTAGCGCGTCTGCAGACTTTCGAGGCACTTCATTTGATCTCGTTTACGCTTGGTCAAGGCCATCCTCTCTTTGTTTTTGTTTCTGTCTTCAATAATCAGATATCTCGGTCTGACGAACAATTTATCTCCTCGCGCACGTAACTTGAAGCATGCGCATCTCGTAAATCAAACTTCATTTCATCGTGGCGCTGGCTTGCAGAACTGTCCACAACAGATAAAATGAATGTGAAGTGAATGTTCTCACAAGCGAGTACCTTAGCATATTCGTGTATATTGTAATTCAGTGCAGAAATAAAAACCTCAATCTTCCGCACAAAATATAGCAACAGCAGCATCAAACTGATGTATTTCGCCAAAAAACCCAGGCGAACTCCAGCATGCTTAAAAATCAACTGCACTCCCCTCAGGCCTGACTCATAATCGTAATCCCTACCGTGAGCTGCACCTGCTCGAATCTGTCGCCTTCTGGGGCTTTCCCGCGACGGGCCGGGTTCTGTGGTGACCGGACGGGCCGACCCTGAGGTGGGCGGCTGTCTGCCGTGCCCCGTGGGGTGGGCGGCTGTCTGCCGTGCCCCGTGGGGTGGGCGGCTGTCCGCCGTGCCCCGTGGGGTGGGCGGCTGTCTGCCGTGCCCCGTGGGGTGGGCGGCTGTCTGCCGTGCCCCGTGGGGTGGGCGGCCGTCCGCCGTGCCCCGTGGGGTGGGCGGCTGTCTGCCGTGCCCCGTGGGGTGGGCGGCTGTCCGCCGTGCCCCGTGGGGTGGGCGGCTGTCCGCCGTGCCCCGTGGGGTGGGCGGCTGTCCACCGTGCCCCGTGGGGTGGGCGGCTGTCCACCGTGTCCCGTGGAGTGGGCGGCTGTCCACCGTGCCCCGTGGGGTGGGCGGCTGTCCACCGTGCCCCCGTGGGGTGGGCGGCTGCCCACCGTGCCCCGTGAGGTGGGCGGCTGTCCACCGTGCCCCGTGGGGTGGGCGGCTGTCCACCGTGCCCCGTGGGGTGGGCGGCCGTCCGCCGTGCCCCGTGGGGTGGGCGGCTGTCTGCCGTGCCCCGTCGACCCCTGCCGAGCCGCCCAAGACTAAGCCCTGCCCGGGGTGAAGCGCACCGGCTGCTCTGACGATTTGTGGCGGCTGAACCGTGGCGGCGGCGCCGCGCGGCGCCACACCGCCGCGTGCTCGTGACCCCTAATCGGCCGGCGAGACGCATTGTTTGCGTGAAATGGTCTGCTTTTGGTGAGCGCGCCCGCCCACGGCGCCGCGGGAGCAGCCGTGTCGGAGAAATCGGCGCCGCTGCGGCCGCCTGGTTAACCCAGATGGGCACCCGAGCCGGCACGCGCCGGTACGGGCGGCGACGAGTGAGTGTGAACTTGGTCATGTGACGTAGCTTGGGGAGGGGGGTGGGGGTGGGGTGAACAGTCTCGGTACGGGCGGCGACAAGTGAGCGTGGACCTAGCCATGTGACATAGCGGGGCGGGGGGGGGCATCCGGGTGGCGTGTGAACAGTCCCAGCCAACAGCTGGTGGTGGCACGTGCTGACAGCCAGTAGCCCGGGATGACCTGTGGCGGCCGTGGACACGCGCCTCAGGCCATATAGATATTACATATTACAGCCAGATATTGCCGCAGTCTTCTCCATGACACTTTCGAATTGTGCGCAGCTGATTGTTGGCACGAGCAGGTAGCACTGCGTGCGCCGCCGCTCGGTGTAATTTACGCCGTGTGCACACCACCGCTCACGACTGCACACGTGACTCGCACACGGCCTACGCACTGTTAAGTATCTTCAGTACACCGCAAAGCATACACACTGCGTTGCACACAGCTCGCAATGCCGACCGCACACTGTCTTCACCCGTGCATCTGATCTATGTGTATCAACACATCTGTGTGTCTACACTTCATCTGTGCATCATTGCATCTGGTATGTGTATATCTACACTACCTCTTTACGCCTCTACACCTACCCTTTGCGCCTCTACTTTTACTCGGGTCCGTGCCGCAGGCGTTTGATTGGGCTGTGCCCGCCGAGTTTTGTACAGATGTGGCTGAAGTTGTCGGTCCACTGGTTCACGCTGGTCCAGTGGTCCCACAGTGGGCGGCGCCCCGCCTGTCGGGCGGTCTGTGGTGCTGACTAGTCCACGCTGGTCCAGTGGTCCCACAGTGGACGGCGCCCCGCCTGTCGAGCGGTCTGTGGTGCTGACTGGTCCACGCTGGTCCAGTGGTCCCACAGTGGACGGCGCCCCGCTTGTCGGGCGGTCTGTGGTGCTGACTGGTCCACGCTGGTCCAGTGGTCCCACAGTGGGCGGCGCCCCGCCTGTCGGGCGGTCTGTGGTGCTGACTGGTCCACGCTGGTCCAGTGGTCCCACAGTGGGCGGCGCCCCGCTTGTCGGGCGGTCTGTGGTGCTGACTGGTCCTCGGCGGGCCGTGTGGCGTCGGTAACCTCTGCCAGCACGAGCCAGCCATGCTGCGACATCGGTCCTCGCCTATACTAACCTCCCGGCAATACGTGTTGACCCTACCCGACCCTGCCGACTCTGTCAACCCTGCCATCCGGCCCTGCCGCCGACCCTGTCTGACCCTGCCGCCGACCATGTCTGACCCGCCAGCTGACCCTGCCTGGCCCTGCCACCCGCCTTGCTGGTTTTGTAGATGCGGCGGCGGTATCGGCTCGGCTGTGTATGTGCAGTGTGCAGACCGTGTTGTGGAGCGGCAGGGCGGGGCGGCGGCGGTATCGGCTCGGCTGTGTATGTGCAGTGTGCAGACCGTGTTGTGGAGCGGCAGGGCGGGGCGGCGGCGGTATCGGCTCGGCTGTGTATGTGCAGTGTGCAGACCGTGTTGTGGAGCGGCAGGGCGGGGCGGCGGCGGTATCGGCTCGGCTGTGTATGTGCAGTGTGCAGACCGTGTTGTGGAGCGGCAGGGCGGGGCGGCGGCGGTATCGGCTCGGCTGTGTATGTGCAGTGTGCGACCGTGTTGTGGGCGGCAGGGCGGGGCGGCGGCGGTATCGGCTCGGCTGTGTATGTGCAGTGTGCAGACCGTGTTGTGGAGCGGCAGGGCGGGCGGCGGCGGTATCGGCTCGGCTGTGTATGTGCAGTGTGCAGACCGTGTTGTGGAGCGGCAGGGCGGGGCGGCGGCGGTATCGGCTCGGCTGTGTATGTGCAGTGTGCAGACCTTGTTGTGGAGCGGCAGGGCGGGGCGGCGGCGGTATCGGCTCGGCTGTGTATGTGCAGTGTGCAGACCGTGTTGTGGAGCGGCAGGGCGGGGCGGCGGCGGTATCGGCTCGGCTGTGTATGTGCAGTGTGCAGACCGTGTTGTGGAGCGGCAGGGCGGGGCGGGGCGGGGCGGACGGGGTGTCGCGGCTGGTGCTCTGGAGGCGAGCAGCTCTCAAGGCCCGCCGCAGCACCGGGAGCGCCGTAATCAGCTGATATTGGAGTCGGCTCGACAAGCCGGTTAGACCAGGATCAGGCAGAAGGTCGCCTGCTGGAGCTGCAGTCGCCGCACCTGCCGGCCGGCCGGCCCACAGTCGGACACGAGCGGCCACACACCGGCGCCGTGACGTGACGTGACGTTATATGACGTTATGTGACGTGACGTGACGTGACGTGACGTGACGTGATGTGATGTGATGCGATGCGATGCGATGCGACGGCCACACGGCTCCATCGCACCACATGCCAGCTGTCCATCCCGTCCATCCCGTCCCACGCTGTGTCGCTCCCGAACAGCTGCCACACCCGGCACTGTGTCGCTCCCGATCAGCTAACATACCCGACACTGTGTCGCCCCAGATCAGCTGCTACACCCGACACTGTCGCCCCCGATCAGCTGCTACACCCGACACTGTCGCCCCAGATCAGCTGACACACCCGACACTGTCGCCCCCGATCAGCTGACACACCCGACACTGTCGCCCCCGATCAGCTGCTACACCCGACACTGTCCGCCTCCGATCAGCTGCTACACCCGACACTGTCGCCCCCGATCAGCTGCTACACCCGACACTGTCGCCCCAGATCAGCTGACACACCCGACACTGTCGCCCCCGATCAGCTGACACACCCGACACTGTCGCCCCCGATCAGCTGCCACACCCGACACTGTCGCCCCCGATCAGCTGACACACCCGACACTGTCGCCCCCGATCAGCTGCCACACCCGACACTGTCGCCCCCGATCAGCTGACACACCCGACACTGTGCCGCCTCCGATCAGCTGCTACACCCGACACTGTCGCCCCCGATCAGCTGCTACACCCGACACTGTCGCCCCTGATCAGCTGCTACACCCGACACTGTGCCGCCTCCGATCAGCTGACACACCCGACACTGTCGCCCCAGATCAGCTGACACACCCGACACTGTCGCCCCCGATCAGCTGACACACCCGACACTGTGCCGCCTCCGATCAGCTGACACACCCGACACTGTCGCCCCCGATCAGCTGACACACCCGACACTGTCGCCCCCGATCAGCTGCTACACCCGACACTGTCGCCCCCGATCAGCTGACACACCCGACACTGTCGCCCCCGATCAGCTGCCACACCCGACACTGTCTCCCCCGATCAGCTGCTACACCCGACACTGCCTGACATGTCATCCGTGCTGATCGGGTCGCACTATGATCAGTGACCACGTTCAAGCCCCGTATTTATATATTCGGTACACGGCTCCAGCGTCAAGTGGTACGTGCACGTGAGGGATCAGGCGGATCACACGGACTGACAGCGCAGCCGAGCTGGTGCCGACGCGTCACGTGACGGGCGCGTCCGCTGAGCCGGGCAGGGCCGGTGGTGGCTCGGGGCCGGCTCCGGCTGTCTGTGTCGAGGCTGACCCGTCGGACGCACGGCTCGTCATCTGGTGGAAAGCGTCAGCTGTCGCGGCCCGGGCTGGCGGTGACAACCCCCACCCTCTGATGCCATCTTTCTGCGTCACTTATCACTCTGAAGGGGACGCTTCTGAGCCGCTAATAGTCAGACCCTTTGAAACAGTTACCGGTTCTCTGGTTTAACAACTCCCTCCCCCCCCCCCCCCCACCCCCTACACACACACACATGCACGCACATTTCCCCTGTGATGGTACCATTGCCGTGTCAGCCATTGCCGACGCCAGGACCGACTCCCGGCCACCGTGGCCGCCGATGTTTGTGTGGATGTGGCTCGTTGTCGCCTCGGCGGAGATCCGGAATGACTGTTTTGTGCTGTATGCTGCTACTTGTATAGTTGGTGTTTTGCGTCGTGCGCTTACATTTCCTGAGTTCGCCGTGAACGCGATAGTATCGCATCATGAACTCCTGGACGTAGATTGCATCACCGTATTCCACCTCTCACGCTCTGTCTGTCTCCTCCTCTCCCTCTGTCGTGCTCGCCTTCGCTTCGTGCGCTCTCTCTCCGCATGAGCCCTCGTGAGGCCACCGATTAACGGGGAAACTCTTAATTACTGGTGGCCAGCCGGCGAGCGACCAAGCGCGCCAAACGCGTCCCGTGGTCACATCGACTGGCGGGAAACTGCTGACGAGAGCAGACTTTTCCAGAAATCCACCGTCGGTTCTGCCCGGCCGCAGCTGGTTTTGGCGTCACGCCTCACGGACAGGCCGCCGCCAACCTCCGCGCCTGGACAGTCGTGGGCGTGTCCTGCCGACACCGACGCCAGAGGGTGTGGCCGTGGCACGAGCCGGGCCCGATCAGATTACTCAGTTATCGACGGAGGCTTTTGACTCGGCGTCAATCACTGTGATTGGAGTTGGCGCCGTTCAGGCGCCGCCCACAACGACGTGTTGGCGCCAACCGCTCTCCCGCCAACCGTTTTCCCTGCGGTGACCCTGTGGCCGGCCGCCCCGCGCGCCGGCCTGTCCTCCCGGCTGACCTGACCTCTGACCTCTGTGGTTGCAGCCCGGCCGTGGCGGCCATGTCGGCGGCCGGAGGGTGCGGCGTCCCAGGCGCGACCGCTGCCGGCTCCATGTCGACCCGCAGGATGCCCGACACGTGCATCAAACGATCTCGCATCAACGCCGGGTGAGTGCTTCGGTGACGTCAGCCGGGCTGGTGACGTCAGCGGGACTGATGTCTGATGTGCTCGCATGTTGTTTGTGGCCGAGGTTCGGTCACGGCCTTACATGCCATGCAGATCTCGCGGCTTCGGATGACTTCTTATTCCAGCCGCTTTCCAGCGGCTCACCGGCGCGGCCGCCACAGTGTCGTCCAGTCACGAGGAGGCCACTCTGGCCGCCGCCGCAGTGCCGTCCAGTCACGAGGAGGGCACTCTGGCCGCTGTTCCGTACCGCTGTGTACGGAACAGCGGCTGCTGTGTCGTCCAGTCACGAGGAGGTCACTCTGGCCGCCGCCGCAGTGCCGTCCAGTCACAAGGAGGCCACTCTGGCCGCTGCCAGTGTCGTCCAGTCACGAGGAGGCCACTCTGGCCGCCGACACAGTGTCGTCCAGTCACGAGGAGGCCACTCTGGCCGCCGCCACAGTGTCGTCCAGTCACAAGGAGGCCACTCTGGCCGCCGACACAGTGTCGTCCAGTCACGAGGCCACTTCAATGTTCACGCCGCAGCCGTCGCGCTGATCGGTGTTATGTTCTGATTGTGACACGTCGTGTTTGTCCAGTGTTGGCTGTTTCGAGCGCGCACTCCATCTTGGCACGTGACCAAACCCCTGCTCGCGCGCGCGCTCCTGCCGACCCCACACCTGCTCACTTCCCGTATCCCGGTGTGCCAGACCTCCCCCCCTCCCCCCGCCACCGTACACCCACTCTTGGCAGCGGCAGAGACAACGCCGGTCCGGGCCACGGCGGGACGACACCGTCTCGTCGTCAGCGCCGGGCCGGGCGCTGACGACCCTCACCCTCACGCGCAACACGCGCCATGAATCGACCGGTGGCCAGATGCGGCGCCGATACTGTGGCGGCGGCCGTGTCGCGTGTCGTGTCGTGTCGTGTCGGCGGCCGGGCTCCTCCGTGCCACGGGTCGAGGCCGCCACGTGTGGGGTGTGTCGCTTGCGCCGGCGCGGCCGTCGTGCTCGGCCACACGTACTGCCTCGGTCGGCTGGCGACCCGCCGGCCCGGCCGCTGTTGCGCGCGCACCAGCACAGCGCGCGATTTGCCGGAATACCGGTGAGAAGGCGGCGAGGCTCGGCGCGCATGGTTGAGCGGCTCACACGGATGGCTAACGACTTGGGCGAGACGGACGCCGCAGGCTCCCACGTCGGCGACTGCGAGCGGCCGGAGGGATTGCCACACTGATCGCGGCCAATTTGTCTGTTCGCATTCGTTCGTGACGAATGCGACAGACAGCGGCATTGTGGCGGATGGCCGTTGGCCAACACCGGTCGAGCGGCGGCCGGCATCCGTCGCCCGTTCGTGACGAATGCGACAGACAGCGGCATTGTGGCGGATGGCCGTTGGCCAACACCGGTCGAGTGGCGGCCGGCATCCGTCGCCCGTTCGTGACGAATGCGACAGACAGCGGCATTGTGGCGGATGGCCGTTGGCCAACACCGGTCGAGTGGCGGCCGGCATCCGTCGCCCGTTCGTGACGAATGCGACAGACAGCGGCATTGTGGCGGATGGCCGTTGGCCAACACCGGTCGAGTGGCGGCCGGCATCCGTCGCCCGGTCGGTCCGGCTCGGAGGCCGTTCGTCCTTGGGTCTTTTTCTCCGTTCTGTCCTGGCAGGGCAGGTTCCGGTCGTTGCACGCGCTCGTATTTAGGTGCCGACTGAGGGGTCAGCTGGCAGCTGACCCGGGAAGGTCAGGGACGCGGCTGTGTGGAAGGCACGTGTTCTTTAGGTGCCGACTGAGGGGTCAGCTGGCAGCTGACCCGGGAAGGTCAGGGACGCGGCTGTGTGGAAGGCACGTGTTCTTTAGGTGCCGACTGAGAGGTCAGCTGGCAGCTGACCCGGGAAGGTCAGGGACGCGGCTGTGTGGAAGGCACGTGTTCTCTGCCGGCGCCCCGGTGGCGACACTGCCTTGGCCGGTCGTCAACCGATCCCAGAAACCCATCGTACCCATCACCGTTCGACCTGTACCCGGCACCGAACAAACGTACTTCGCTGTTCCCGATTCACGGCCTGAGCCTACGGGCGACATTTGCGCGTGTCTCGTGGCTCACGTGCGACCCACGTGTCTGAGCTGCCTGCACCAAGTGCAAGGCCGTCCGAACATTTGCTATTGAAAATTGCGCGCTCTTGCCGTGTTTCGTTTTCCCGCACTTGAATTTCCCGCATTTGAAATATTCGCGCGGCCTGAGCCCATGGCGGACTTCGCACGCGCCATGCGACACCCAAAACACACACTTGTACCATTACAACGCCAAAACGTATTTAGCCACCGGTCTCAACGTACGCTAAGTTCCACCTCTCTATCCAGCACAGTTTTACTACACGAGCATTTTCTAACCGTGACGCCGATGTTGTCGTGGTCGTCCTTGTTGTTGTTGTCGTTGGACACTCAAACTTTTAGTGCGAGGTGTCTGGCGATGATTACCAGCTGCATGGGAATGGGGGTAGCGCATCCGTCGACTCTCACTGCCCAGTGTGTTCTGTCCATGCTGCGTGTGCGGTGACTGGTGGCGACTACCACCCACAGCCGGGTACAAGCACTGCCGGTGCATCAGGGACCAGGTCCAGCTGGAGTCGGTCTGCGCCCGTGTGTGTTGCCGCCGAATCTGGCGGCCATCGTTGACAGGCTCCCGCCGGGCCCGCTGACGTCGTGCAGCACAGTTTGGCGGCGGGCCGGCCGCATGGGCCGTCCGGTGGCGCGCCGCCGAGAACCGCGCGCACGTTTGCGACATGGCGGGAGCGGACGGCCGTGGCGCAACGTTCGCCGTCGCCGACGGCCGACAAAAGGGCCAGCTGGTCGCCAAGTGGTGCTGACCCAAAAACGGCGCCAGCAGACGGTCTGGCGCCGGCGGCGGCATTGTTACGTCACCGCACGTGCGCCGCCCGACACGCGGGTCACTGGGCGAGATGACTCGCCATTGCGAAGCCGGTGCTGCGTTGCTGGATGCAGCCGACTGAGTTCTCAGATCGTGTTTCGCCTCACCTTGGCCCACACATTACGCTGTCAAAGATGAGGCAATTGTTCTCCTTCAGTGCATAAGTAGTCTGCACTCGGGTACCGTGTCGGATCGAATATCAGCTTTTAAGTTTTCTAGAGAAGGTTGCATTCAGTTTTAGACTTCTTGATTTTAGAGAAGCCCGGCTCTCCAAGAGGTTAGTACATATGAGCTGTTCTTCCCTTGACTATGCAAATCAAAATGCGGCGACTCACCGTACTTTTTCCTGTCGACTGATGGTCTGGTTGCTCTTTCCGGCGACAAGGTCAAAGCACCCAGCTGACTTCAATGTTTCCTGACCGTTCTGTTTTTCGTGCACTTGCCATTGATATGTTGGCGTTTTTCCTTGATTACTGCCACGACACAAGAAGTAGGCATCGACCAAAGAGCCGGGGCCGGCTGCTGTTGGCTTATTAGGGCAGCTGGTGTTGGCACACTCTCCGTAACCCGAACTGCGCCAGCTGCCAGAGCTGCGCCAGCTGCTAGCGTGACGCCGCCCCGCGATTGCCACGGTCGCGGCAGCTTACCTACGCCCGAATGGCATGCCCATCTGGCCACAACCTGCTGACCCGTTTCGCCACACCTACGGGCAAGTCTGGTACGAAAGGAGTACCTTTCGGCCCGTCTGGCCACGCCTACCGACCCGTCTGGCCACACCTACCGACCCGTCTGGCCACACCTACCGGCGAGTCTGGTCTGGTCGTCTGGGCATGCCTACCGACCCGTCTGGCCACGCCTACCGATCCGTCTGGCCACACCTACCGACCCGTCTGGCCACACCTACCGACCCGTCTGGCCACACCTACCGGCGAGTCTGGTCTGGTCGTCTGGGCACGCCTACCGACCCGTCTGGCCACACCTACCGACCCATCTGGTCACACCTACCGACCCGTCTGGCCACACCTACCGGCGAGTCTGGTCAAGTCGTCTGCGCATGCTTACCGGACCGTCTGTCCACGCATGTCGAGCCGTTTGGCAACGCTTACCGTCCTGTCTGGCCACACCCCGCTGCGGACTATGCCAGTCTGCATACTACGCCTGTCTGCAGACTATGCCTGTCCCGACCACCGACCGGCCCCGGGCCGGCCGCCACTGCACAGCCGCGTCAGGACGGCCTGCGGCTGGCCTTGGCACCGGCCCAGGGCTGGTGGGTGGCTCTGTCGGTGGGCTGGTGGGTGGCTCTGTCGGTGGGCTGGTGGGTGGCTCTGTCGGTGGGCTGGTGGGTGGCTCTGTCGGTGGGCTGGTGGGTGGCTCTGTCGGTGGGCTGGTGGGTGGCTCTGTCGGTGGGCTGGTGGGTGGCTCTGTCGGTGGTCTGGTGGGTGGCTCTGTCGGTGGGCTGGTGGGTGGCTCTGTCGGTGGGCTGGTGGGTGGCTCTGTCGGTGGGCTGGTGGGTGGCTCTGTCGGTGGGCTGGTGGGTGGCTCTGTCGGTGGGCTGGTGGGTGGCTCTGTCGGTGGGCTGGTGGGTGGCTCTGTCGGTGGGCTGGTGGGTGGCTCTGTCGGTGGGCTGGTGGGTGGCTCTGTCGGTGGTCTGGTGGGTGGCTCTGGCGGTGGGCTGGTGGGTGGCTCTGTCGGTGGGCTGGTGGGT
This sequence comes from Ashinkailepas kermadecensis, assembly GCA_034440615.1. Lineage (NCBI taxonomy): Eukaryota > Metazoa > Arthropoda > Thecostraca > Neolepadidae > Ashinkailepas > Ashinkailepas kermadecensis. Next base: position 736,844 of record JAOTOM010005186.1, on the reverse strand, counting down.
GGCTCTGTCGGTGGGCTGGTGGCTAGATCGATAGGGTTCGGTTGTCGGTATCGGTGGGTTCGGCGAGCGAGGTGTTCGTTTGATCCACGAATGTGTTGGTTCAATCCCAGAACCAACCCAGTGTGTGTTCGATCGGGGAGGTGTTGGTTCTGTCGGTGAAGAATTGGTTCTGTCGGTTGATGTTGTTTCTGTCAGTAAGATATTGGTTTGGTCAGCAAGATTTTGGTTCGGTCAGTAAGATGTTGGTTCGGTCGGTGAGGAATTATCCAAGTATTTGTATAGTGTGCACATTTTCGCAAATGGAAGAAAAGGGTACCCATGGAGGAATAGGTGGTCATTAATTAACCTGTATCAGTAAACCATGCACCATGCAGTAAACCATGCACCACCACCTGTATCAGTCAACCATACACACGCACCACCACCTCTATCAGTCAACCATGCACACTCACCACCATCTGCGCCATCATGCAGAACCTATTTAATCTCATCAAGGTCATATACAGAGTGATGAAGATCTCAGATTCCATTGCGCATGCTGACAAGCTAGCATTCTTCTAATCTTGCTGGCATCTCATCGTCTGCTGCTGCATCCTCCTGAAATGTTCCTGCAGTTGTATTCACCTGAAATAACAAATGTGCACTATCATCAATGACGTTGCCAGGTGGTCGTGTCGAGGACCCCTCAATGTGGTAAGACGAGAGTGCAAGAAGTGAGTGCCCATGTCAGCCTGAGATCACCATTGGATACAGACCCACAGAGCATGCTGCTCCCTCTCCATCATCACAATTATCACTATTGGATAGTGACATGGCAAGCTGTCGTTTATGGTTAGGCAGGTATGGCTGTTCATCCAGCAATGTAAGGAAAGCATTTCGTGGTGGAGTAGGCAATTATTTGGAGAGCCAAAACTTGAAGAGAAACGGGCCATCTTCCCAACCCTGGTTCGCGCGGCCGTTGTGCTGTCCGTGCCGCTGGATGGCAGCAGGACGCGGTGTCCGTGTCACTGGGTGGCAGCAGGGCGCGGTGCCCGTGTCACTGGGTGGCAGCAGGACGCGGTGTCCGTGTCACTGGGTGGCAGCAGGACGCGGTGTCCGTGTCACTGGGTGGCAGCAGGACGCGGTGTCCGTGTCACTGGGTGGCAACAGGACGCGGTGTCCGTGTCACTGGGTGGCAGCAGGACGCGGTACACGGCGCGGGTGGCGCAATAGCCGCCGGTGCGACGAAGCGGCCGGATGTTCTGCCCACTGAGGCGAAGGTCGCGAAGCGCTTTCTTTTGCCGCTCGCAGATTGCAGTCGTGTTTGCGTGATGACGTCAGCCGTATACACGGCCGGAATTCCGTCCACAGCCGCGGTCGCGTGGGTCGTCAGCGGCCGATTGAGCAAATTGCCGCCGTTTATTAGCGTGTTTATTGCGCCTGCAGCGTGCCTTTGCCGGCTAGCCTTGCCCGCAATAGCGGCGCATTGCGTGATGTCTCCCGCGTCTGGCACGTGCTCAGCAGGCGGCCGCCTCTCCAGTCTCGGTTCTCCGGCCAACACGGTTTGATGTTTGCGAGGGCGGCCCTGATGATTGCGTGTGGAAATGAAAGATGTCTGGAACGGGTTTGTCTTTGCGGAGTTAGGTAGTAGTTGGAAAGACCTGCCCTTCTCCCCAGCAATAGGTTGCGAGCTGTCGCCCTTTTCGCCGCTGGTTGGTTAAGCATGTGAAATGACGGCAGTTTGTGTTATACGGGTGACTACAGATCAGTCCTGTATATGGGCTGCACGAACTGTGGTTAGATCTGGTTTTACCATGAACAGATATATATATATATATATATATATATATATATATATATATATATATATATATATATATATATATAATGTGTGTGTGTCTGTGTATCCCAAATGCGTTTGGTAAGGTATGAATAAAGATGCCATTTATCCCGGGGAATGAACGGAATTCCTCAAGGAAGAGCGCCCATCGCCCCCGAGCAAGACCATGGTGTATTCTGAAGGTGTGGCGACTCTGCCTCAGGTGTGTCCAAACAGCCGCACGATTAGTTTTTTCTCCGACATTTCGTATTGTGCTTGATGAACGCATTCAGGTACATAAACAGTCGTTTAGACACGTCAGACATTATAAGCCCTCATCCGCTACGATCGGACAAATGGTGTTCCTTCCATACGTTCCGGTGACCTTTGTTTTGTTTTCCTTCACGCTAAAATAAATGGTCTCGTAAAAGGCACGAGCTGTCGCTTCAGCCAGCTGACAGGTGTGAATGTAGCACAAATTGAACCGTTGGCAAGGCCCGCTCTTTCTCCGATGAATGCATCTCTGTGGCGACGAGGCCGGTGGTGTCGGACATCTGGGCGAAGTGGGCAGACGCCCGCGTCAGCTGACGCCGGCCGCGTCAGCTGACGCCGGCGGCCGGCTGTCGGACCAGCGGCGGCCGGCATGATCGGCGCCGACTGCCGGCGCGGCTGCGGAGCGGTGTGCGGTTGCTTTGTGCCCGGTGTCCGCGGTCTGCCTGGTCGCCGGCCGGCACTCGGCGGCGTATTGTGCGCGTTCGCCGCCTGCGCCGCCGCCGCGCCGCGCGCCGTCACCGCGCCACAAACGCAGCCACTCGACAACCGCGCCGGTATCGGCGCGGCTGGTCGGCGGCGCGCCGGACGAGCGTCCGCGCGTCGTTGTCGCGCTGGTTTGACTTGCCTGATGGCGGCTTGGGTTGTGGGCGCTGCGGTCGGTCCGGTAAGTGCCGACGCGTTAGAAAACGCCGCTGGAAAGCTGAGATGACCAATACGCGGTGCGTCGGAGAAGAGGGAAGCAGCTGATGCGTGCGATTTTCGCGGCACGGGCGGGTCGGCGGAGCCGATCTGACACTTGGCGAGAGCCGGCAGGTGATCAACGCATCACTCGTGTGCCAGTCCAGTCGACAGTGCGGTAGGAGTTCGCCAGTCCAGTCGACAGTGCGGTAGGAGTTCGCCAGTCCAGTCGACAGTGCGGTAGTAGTTCGCCACTGGGACATTGGCGCTTTTCGCGGCCCACCAGGATCGGCAAAAAGCGGCCCGAAACTGGCTCAGCCTCGGCTGACTGACGCTGCTCGCCTGGCGTCGCTCGCCTGGCGCCGCTCACCTGGCGCCGCTCGCCTGGCGCCGCTCGCCTGGCGCCGCTCACCTGGCTGCTCTCGACCGGGAACGACATGGTGACGGGCGGATGCTGGCCCTCGGCCAAATCAAGCCATATCGAGCACAGCGGGGCCCGCTTCCTGCATGAATACACGTCACCACTGATCGGCCACCATCAATAATGTTCCAAACAGCGGCGCTGTTCTAAACAGCAGGCCCGCCCGGTCGGCTGGCGCTCGAGCCGGTCGGCACCTCGGGTCGGCCGTGGTCGGCCGTGGTCGGGCGCGCCGATCTCGTCAATGATGCCGTCGGCGCCGGGACCGAGCTGCTGACTTGGTGTTGCCTGGTCTAACTTGGTGTTGCCTGTCCAGATAATCGCCTCGATCGCTGCGATCACGGCCCAGCGCGTTGGTGCGATGATCGGGGCGACGGCCGCTCTCCTTGATCTGGTTTTGATCCGGCACGCGCACACGTCTGGAGCGACGAGTTTGTCGCCATGGCAACAAACTGTTTGGCTGGCAGAGCTGTATTTGGTCGTCAGCAGCGGCTCGTCACATGCAGTATTCACGGCTCGCGCTGACCGCCGTGGTCGCGGACAGAATACGAAAGCACCCGGCGCCCACCCTGCCAGCCAGCCGTTATCACCCGTCCGAAACCGGCACCCACTTAACGATCGGCTGCCATTTGACAGCTTGGCCGCCTTGAACGCCATTCGGAGATCTCGCGTGGGTTTCGGCGCTGGGATATCGCTGCGCAGTGTGTGTTGGTACCGACTGTGGGGATCGGCATCGCTGTAGCTCGGGCTCAACTCAAGGCAGCTGGCGCCCCACCAAGGCAGCTGGCGCCCCACCAAGGCAGCTGGCGCCCCACCAAGGCAGCTGGCGCCCCGTCCAAGACAGCTGGCGCCCCGTCCAAGACAGCTCTCGCCCCGTCCAAGATAGCTGGCGCCCCGTCCAAGGCAGCTGGCGCCCCGTCCGAGGCACCTGGCGCTCCGACAAAAGCAGCTGTCGCCCCGACAAAGGCAGTTGGCGCCCCGACCAAGGCAGCTGGCGCCCCGACCAAGGCAGCTGGCGCCCCGACCAAGGCAGCTGGCGCCCCGACCAAGGCAGCTGGCGCCCCGACCAAGGCAGCTGGCGCCCCGACCAAGGCAGCTGGCGCCCCGACCAAGGCAGCTGGCGCCCCGACCAAGGCAGCTGGCGCCCCGTCCAAGGCAGCTGGCGCCCCGACCAAGGCAGCTGGCGCTCCGACAAAGGCAGTTGGCGCCCCGTCCGAGGCACCTGGCGCTCCGACAAAGGCAGTTGGCGCCCCGACCAGGCAGCTGGCGCCCCGTACAAGGCCGCGGTGTGCACTCATGAAGCCGTTGCCATTCCACCAAATCGCCGCCCGCTGCTGAAAGCGGCGCCTCCCCAATGCTAGGCACGCCTGAGGCCGGCTTCCTCCCGCGTTCGGCCGGCTGCCTTAGAAGGTCGTATTGATGCTGCCAGTTTGTCATGCAGACGTGACGCGACTGAATGATGGCCAGTTTGTGGAGATGGTGGGCCCACAGTCTCCATGACAACGGGCCTGGCTACGTCTGTGGTGCTTGTGGCCAACGGCTCTTCACGGTCTCTGTTACTCCCAAACTATCACACGGCGTACCTAACACACTATCGTTGATAGGAAGCAATGACCTTGTCTCGAGACCTCCGTGCAAGTCCATGGTGACTATGGGAAATACTGCCATCCTCTCCCAAAATGTCGCATGTACGGAAAGCTTTAATTTGCTGCTTGATGCGCTGTGTGACGCTTCATCGTGTGCAACCTTGGGACGGTTCGTAATGCTGAGTAAGCACAACGCAGGAATATCTCTGTTGACGTGAGCCATTTTTTCAATGTGGGCCTGAACTGCACTCAAAAGCATGCCCCCCCCCAGCCGGCCACAGGGACGCGCCCGCTTGCCACACCCGGCAGTACCAGACCAGACATTGTCCTGCTCTAGACACACATTGGGTCTGTGTTTGTGTTCGCGCTGTCCCGGGAGGACAGTCCTGCCAGGCGGTCGGTGTCTTGTGCGTCGATGCAGTCGCTCGTGCTTCGCGGCCTTCCCCGCCGCTGCCATCGCGTCGAGCCGGACTCTGGGGCGTATCGACACGTGACTGGTGTCCGGTCACGTTACGGCGGCCGGGCCGTGACTGGCGACCCCCCCCCCCTGCTGCAGGTTGCAGGCGCCAGTACACCCACCCGTCCGACCATCCAACCGTCACCGTGTGGCGACTGCTGCAGCGACACTCGACAACTGACCGATTCCTACGAGAATGACATGTGGACCTTACTCCCCTCCCGCACCCCTGCTCATTGTGGTGGTCGCGTTGCGTCCCTACCTGCTATGTAGATACGTTGTCTGTCAGGTCCTGTGTTTCTCTCCCTTTACTCCGCACTCGCATGGTGTTCTTGTGAAGGAACATGGTGGACAATTGGTACCTTAATGGTAGATTTAGAGTATGTATCGAGATCCCCACCACCCACCTCCGTCAATACAGTTCCTGTTCGTCCCCAGCTTCTTCCTTCTCCACTGATTTTCACAGCCCGACGTTGGCCCAGTGTGGCCAGCAGTGACACGTGCTGACCTGTGTTGACCTGTGCTGACCGCACGTGACCCGCGGCAGGTACGAGCTGAGCGCCGACCTGGCCGAGCGTCAGGTGGCCTGTCTGGAGCGGCGCTACGGCGGCCGGCGCGCACGGCACGCCGCCACCGTCATCCAGCGCGCCTACCGACGCCACGCGCTCTCCAAGAAGTTCCACGCCATCACGCTGTCGGCCAAGTCTGAGCGCCGCCTGTCGCGCCGCTTCGACACCGGCCATAGCTGGCCGCCGACGACCGCGTCGACCGCGTCGGTCGCGCCCGCCGCGCCGACGTCTGCACGGCCCGCCCTCAACGGCAGCGTGGAGAACGACTCTGACCTGTCTGACCGCGAGTACCACAGCTACGGCTACCTGAACGACTCGACCTACCTCAGCGAGTACTACAGCCCGCGGCCGAGCAGCCGCACACCGCCCTCCAGGAAGCGGCAGGACGCCGCCTACCTGACCGCCGACGTCTACCAGGTGAGGTGTGCCGGCCTCCAGCTGGGGTGTGGTGGCCTCCAGCTAAGGCGATGTGGGGTGCGGTGGGCTCCAGGTGGGGTGATGTGGGGTGGGGTGTGGTGGGCTCCAGCTGGGGTGATGTGGGCTCCAGCCGGGGTGATGTGGGGTGCGGTGGGCTCCAGCTGGGGTGATGTCGGGTGCGGTGGGCTCCAGCTGGGGTGATGTCGGGTGCGGTGGGCTCCAGCTGGGGTGATGTGGGGTGCGGTGGGCTCCAGCGGTGCGGGGTGCGGTGGGCTCCAGCTGGGGTGATGTGGGGTCGCAGCCGGGGTGATGTGGGGTGCGGTGGGCCCCAGGTGGGGTGATGTGGGGTGCGGTGGGCTACAGGCGGTGTGCTGTGGTGTATTGTGGGTCGCAGGTGAGGTGGTGTAGCGGGGGGGAGAGCGGTGGTATGTATGGTGGTATGCATGGTGGTGTGTGGTGGTATGCGTGGTGGTTTATATGGTGGTATGTATGATGCTATGTGATGGTATGTGTGGTAGTATGTATGGCGGTTTGTGTGGCGGTATGTATGGTGGTATGTGTGGGGTGGGAGGCTGGTGCTCGTGATAATGTATCTGATTGTCTCCCACAAGGGCAGGCGTCGGTCGACCTCGTCTTCTGACGCAGATGAGCCTGACGGAGCCTCAGCTCGGCCGGCTGTCCCGCCCGACCCGCGGCCTGTCCCGTTACGGCAGACCGGTTACCTCGAGCACGTCCTGTGAAGCATCTGATTGAGCACAGTCACCGCTCGCAGTCGATGCTCCCAAAAGTCACGGCGGTCTGTCAGCCTGTCATGATGGGCGAGATTGTGGTCCCCGGATCCCATGCCACGGTCTCTATTGAGGCCCGTCCGGAGTTTCACCGCCTGCATTAAAATGAGCCGGTCAAAGTGGGTCCCGTTAAAAGACAACTTGCGAAGGAATCTCTTAGTTTCGCGTGACTCTCATTGTTCTGAAGTAGTTAGCGTCGGCTTAGAACCCTCTGTGTCGGATCCTGGAAGTGCACTCTTGGTCCAGATACAGAAATGGACTCCAAGTGGTTTCAGCCATCTCCGGTCCGTTCATCGTGGCGGTGGGGAATGAGACAACAGGATGATCGATTTTTGCCATGCCCAGTTTGACCTGCTCAGTAATCGGAACAAGATAATGCATCGAAGTTCACACCACAAGTCCGTGTTGCTGTACGACTGCGATCAGTGTTTGTGGCCATGTGTGAGCAGTGTGGAGGCTGTACGACTGCCGTCAGTGTTTGTGGCCGTGTGTGAGCAGTGTGGAGGCTGTACGACTGCCGTCAGTGTTTGTGGCCGTGTGTGAGCAGTGTGGAGGCTGTACGACTGCCGTCAGTGTTTGTGGCCGTGTGTGAGCAGTGTGGAGGCTGTGTGAGCAGTGTGGAGGCTGTACGACTTCCGTCAGTGTTTGTGGCCGTGTGTGAGCAGTGTGGAGGCTGTACGACTGCGATCAGTGTTTGTGGCCGTGTGTGAGCAGTGTGGAGGCTGTACGACTGCGATCAGTGTTTGTGGCCGTGTGTGAGCAGTGTGGAGGCTGTACGACTGCCGTCAGTGTTTGTGGCCGTGTGTGAGCAGTGTGGAGGCTGTAGACTTGGAGGCTGTACGACTGCCGTCAGTGTTTGTGGCCGTGTGTGAGCAGTGTGGAGGCTGTACGACTGCCGTCAGTGTTTGTGGCCGTGTGTGAGCAGTGTGGAGGCTGTACGACTGCCGTCAGTGTTTGTGGCCGTGTGTGAGCAGTGTGGAGGCTGTGACGACTGCCGTCAGTGTTTGTGGCCGTGTGTGAGCAGTGTGGAGGCTGTACGACTGCCGTCAGTGTTTGTGGCCGTGTGTGAGCAGTGTGGAGGCTGTACGACTGCCGTCAGTGTTTGTGGCCGTGTGTGAGCAGTGTGGAGGCTGTACGACTGCCGTCAGTGTTTGTGGCCGTGTGTGAGCAGTGTGGAGGCTGTACGACTGCCGTCAGTGTTTGTGGCCGTGTGTGAGCAGTGTGGAGGCTGTGCGACTGCCGTCAGTGTTTGTGGCCGTGTGTGAGCAGTGTGGAGGCTGTACGACTGCCGTCAGTGTTTGTGGCCGTGTGTGAGCAGTGTGGAGGCTGTGTGAGCAGTGTGGAGGCTGTACGACTTCCGTCAGTGTTTGTGGCCGTGTGTGAGCAGTGTGGAGGCTGTGTGAGCAGTGTGGAGGCTGTACGACTTCCGTCAGTGTTTGTGGCCGTGTGTGAGCAGTGTGGAGGCTGTACGACTGCCGTCAGTGTTTGTGGCCGTGTGTGAGCAGTGTGGAGGCTGTACGACTGCCGTCAGTGTTGGTGGCCGTGTGTGAGCAGTGTGGAGGCTGTACGACTGCCGTCAGTGTTTGTGGCCGTGTGTGAGCAGTGTGGAGGCTGTACGACTGCCGTCAGTGTTTGTGGCCGTGTGTGAGCAGTGTGGAGGCTGTACGACTGGCCGTCAGTGTTTGTGGCCGTGTGTGAGCAGTGTGGAGGCTGTACGACTGCCGTCAGTGTTTGTGGCCGTGTGTGAGCAGTGTGGAGGCTGTACGACTGCCGTCAGTGTTTGTGGCCGTGTGGCAGTGTGGAGGCTGACGACTGCGGTCAGTGTTCGTGGCCGTGTGTGAGCAGTGTGGAGGCTGTACGACTGCAGTCAGTGTTTGTGGCCGTGTGTGAGCAGTGTGGAGGCTGTACGACTGCCGTCAGTGTTTGTGGCCGTGTGTGAGCAGTGTGGAGGCTGTACGACTGCCGTCAGTGTTTGTGGCCGTGTGTGAGCAGTGTGGAGGCTGTACGACTGCCGTCAGTGTTTGTGGCCGTGTGTGAGCAGTGTGGAGGCTGTACGACTGCGGTCAGTGTTTGTGGCCGTGTGTGAGCAGTGTGGAGGCTGTACGACTGCCGTCAGTGTTTGTGGCCGTGTGTGAGCAGTGTGGAGGCTGTACGACTGCCGTCAGTGTTTGTGGCCGTGTGTGAGCAGTGTGGAGGCTGTACGACTGCCGTCAGTGTTTGTGGCAGTGTGTGAGCAGTGTGGAGGCTGTACGACTGACGTCAGTGTTTGTGGCCGTGTGTGAGCAGTGTGGAGGCTGTACGACTGCGGTCAGTGTTTGTGGCAGTGTGTGAGCAGTGTGGAGGCTGTACGACTGCCGTCAGTGTTCGTGGCCGTGTGTGAGAAGTGTGGAGGCTGTACGACTGCCGTCAGTGTTTGTGGCCGTGTGTGAGCAGTGTGGAGGCTGTACGACTGCCGTCAGTGTTTGTGGCCGTGTGTGAGCAGTGTGGAGGCTGTACGACTGCCGTCAGTGTTTGTGGCCGTGTGTGAGCAGTGTGGAGGCTGTACGACTGCCGTCAGTGTTTGTGGCCGTGTGTGAGAAGTGTGGAGGCTGTACGACTGCCGTCAGTGTTTGTGGCCGTGTGTGAGCAGTGTGGAGGCTGTACGACTGCCGTCAGTGTTTGTGGCCGTGTGTGAGCAGTGTGGAGGCTGTACGACTGCCGTCAGTGTTCGTGGCCGTGTGTGAGCAGTGTGGAGGCTGTACGACTGCCGTCAGTGTTTGTGGCAGTGTGTGAGCAGTGTGGAGGCTGTACGACTGCCGTCAGTGTTTGTGGCCGTGTGTGAGCAGTGTGGAGGCTGTACGACTGCGGTCGGTATCGGGCCCGCTCCCATCCACGTTGTATCGTCAGTATTGGCTGCGAGCCGTTCGATTCCCGCCGGCGGCGTACGCCAACACTCCCATGCCGGCAGCAGGACGGCACCGGCACCGACCTGGCGCGCGCCGGCGTGTGTGCCGTCTGCGGCAGTTGGCCGCTGCCTATGCGCCCGCGGCCACTCGGTGTCGGGTCGCCGGGCGGCCGTGCGACGACGGCGTCCGCCACAGGGCCGCCGTGCCGTGCCCCTGCGATGGCATCCAAACATCAAAGCTGAAGATCTGAGGCGGGCTGGAGGCGGGGCACGGGCGTGCAGGGGAGTTGGCCGACAGGTGCCGCAGCAAGGCTTGCGGCGACCACCAGCCTGGCCGCGGTCACCGGGCGAACTGGGTCGGTGCGGGAGGGCCGACGCCGCTCGGTTCGGGCCGGGGGTTCTGTGGGCGGCCGACTGAGCCGCCTGCCAACCCACGAAGCCGCGGCTGCGGCCGGGAAATCTGAGCCGCCCAGTTGGTGTGTCGGTGGTCTCGGAATTCCTCGTGCCGCGCCGCGCCGCTCCATTGGTTGCCGAGCCGCGTGGACACGCACCTCTCGGTTGTTGACCGGCCGGCCGATCGACACTCGCCGGGTGTGGTGGGGTTCGTGTCGTGTGACGGAGAAGTGGGACGAGCAGCGAGTCACCGGGCTGATCCCTGACACGAGCCTGGAGTCGTCTCGGCGTACAGCGCCGAGCTGGGCCCGTGCTTCCCCGACACCACACGGGTGGGCGGTGTGGGACATTGCGGCGCAGTATATATCGCATCAGTCACAGCGCAACGTAACACCTGGAGCCAACTAATCAGCTGGCGGACATTACACTGGCCAACAATCCTTGGTCATTTGGTAGGCTGTGATCTGCCGCGACCACCGCCGTCGACATCGCGCTGCTCGTCGTTCCTGAGACACTGCACCTCCCAGTGCTGCCGGGCGGCCAGGCCCGCTGCTGCCCTTCACACCCCCAGCCGACCAGCCTCGTACACAACTCGGCCCGCTTCTGCCCTTCACACCCCCAGCCGACCAGCCTCGTACACAACTCGGCCCGCTGCTGCCCTTCACACCCCCAGCCGACCAGCCTCGCACACAACTCGGCCCGCTGCTGCCCTTCACACCCCCAGCCGACCAGCCTCGCACACAACTCGGCCCGCTGCTGCGCGCACCCGGCACCTCGCCACAAACGGTGCGCAAAAGTCCGTCGCACCTGTCCAGTCGCCGACGCTCGCGCGGCGAAAACGGCTGGGCGCGGGCCGTGCACGCGCCGCTGACTGTGCCGGACACGCGCCGGTCGCTGTGGGACCGACACGCTCTGGCGACACGGCCGGCCTGCCGGGCTGGCAGTGTGATGGTGACGTGTCGTCACCGACATCGGCGTCGACGTCGACGGCGACGAATACGTGTCCACCGCGACGTGTCGACACCGACGGCGCTGAAGCGGTGCGACTGGCGCGAGCTGGCGCGGCCCCCAGCACCGGTACAGTTGCGCCGAGAACGACTCCTGTCAGGATCGGTTCCCGGTGACTGATTCCGGTATGGAAACCACGGAACTTCCTACCAGGCTGTTTCACTGGCCGTTTCGTTGCCAAGTTCTAAATTCAGATTATTAGACGGTGGTGAGGGACAGATAGTTTTGCGCCATGTTTTGCATATTTTTCCTGAAATGCCACACATAACTGAACCGTCTTCGATGTATGGTGTTGTGGAGTTCCCTGGCGATGAAAACTCCGACTCTTCCCCACAGATCATCCGCCATCGAGCTGGTGCGTTCTTTGGCAATACACGTAATGCCAATGCACACAATGCCAAATGAACCCTCAATTGGGAAATGTTTTCGGCAAGGCCGTGACGGATCCCGAGTCCCGACCGTGACCAGTACCGACTCTGAACCTCAGTGACTTGCGACCGTGACGACTGCTGACTCTAAACCTCAGCGACTCCCGACTTCCGACCTATTGTCGATTTGTGCGCAGAGCTGCTAGGTTCGGAGATTACGATTTTAGAACCTTTTGATATATGAACATTTTTTCAAGTCTGTGTTGACGAGCCCCACTGTTGATACCCGACTTTTCGACTCCCGACCCTGATCACTCTCGTCCCTGACGAGTCCCGCTGTTGATACCAGACTTTTCAACTCCCGACCCTGGTCACTCTCGCTCCTGACTAGGCCCACCTGTGCATACTCGGCGCCACCGAGACCGGTCAGACACCGCCAGGCGCGGGTGCAGTCTTTCTGCCGACCTCGGGACACTCCGGGTCTTGCGTTCATGAGAGGCGCTCGACCGTCGCCGTTTGCCGATGGATATCGATGAGCCGATATATCACTGAAGAATGCCCGCCGACCGTGACGTACGCAGATGATCGTTTTGGCGGTTGTTGGGAGAGGAGTCGACACGACGCGCACATAAAAACAAACTCTTCATTATATCTTCAAGGTCACGGAATCGGTAATGCCGGCGTTCAGGCGAAGTCGGCTGCCTGTGCTCGGTACCGCCGGCGTCCATGCGAGGTCAGCTGTCTGTGCTCGGTACCGCTGGCGTCCAGGCGAGGTCGGCTGCCCGTGCTCGGTACCGCCGCCGTCGGACGTTCCCGGAACCTGACACGAGCGGCGGCCGAGGCTGCACAAATGCTCGCCGTGCATGTCACGATCCGGCTCAAACTAGTTCCTCTCCGGCTCGTTCGAGATCGGTGCCGCGAGAAACGGCGAAAAATGTGAAGTTTGCATTTCCTCTAAAGGCCGTTCGGATGGCAATGACCGGGACATGGCCGCCCCTGGACCGCTGGAGGGTGGATGGGTACCTACAAACCGGTGTGCATTGGCGATAGCTGGCTAACAGTCTGAGCCTGTGCCAACATTTAGCACGATATCGCGTTGGCTGGGGTGTGCACGTGACTGCTGATGCGGCACCGAGCCGAGTTAAGATGAGTTTGGCGCAGTGGTCTTAATAGTCGTGAAACAGCCCGCGGCTGGACTTTGAGTCGACACCGCGCACAGACGTCCAGACTCCACTCCCTGGACTATGCTCGGTTTTGTGCTGGTTCGCTTGTCACGAGCAGGTCGTGGCGGTGCGGCTGTCTGTGCATCGGTTGTGGGCGCCGCTGAGGAGTGTTGGGGGGGGGGGGGTAGCTGTGACGAGACAGCACCGGCTGCCCGGCACTCTCCGGACCTAACATGCCTCCTGAGGCCCCGCTCTAGCACGTTATCGATCCATGTCTGCTTGTCTGTGTTCTTATCTTGCTGTTCACCAGTCGTTTTCTTCCAACTGTTACACGCTGCTGTGTGTGTTCAGCTAATTAGGCGTCATATTCATCTACTTCTTCATCTGCCGGCTATGTTCGTGACCCGGCTGTTCATCCAGCTGTTATGCTTTGACATAGCTGTTTTACGTCAATATTTGTAAAAATGTGTAATCTGTAAGCTGTTTTGCGTATTTCATGTTTCATGTTCGCTTTGCGTCTGTTCGAACGTTGCGCGTGGTAGGTTCTCTTTAACCCTGTGCCAGCAGTTCTCCCCTTGTAATACTCCATGTCGGCCACAGCCCGCCTGTCTGCCTCGGAGGCGTGTCTGCACCCACCCAGCTGACTCCACCCCGTCTGTCTGCCTCGGGGGCGTGTCTGCACCCACCCAGCTGACCCCAGCCCGTGTCTGGTGGCAGTCTGACGGCCAGAGGAGCCGCGGCCCGCCTGTCTGCCTCGGGGGCGTGTCTGCACCCACCCAGATGACTCCACCCCGTCTGTCTGCCTCGGGGGCGTGTCTGCACCCACCCAGCTGACCCCACCCCGCCTGTCTGCCTCGGGGGCGTGTCTGCACCCACCCAGCTGACCCCAGCCCGTGTCTGGCGGCAGTCTGACGGCCAGAGGAGCCGCGGCCCGCCTGTCTGCCTCGGGGGCGTGTCTGCCCCCACCCAGCTGACCCCAGCCCGTGTCTGGCGGCAGTCTGACGGCCAGAGGAGCCGCGGCCCACCTCCGGAGCCGCCGCACCGCACCATCTCCAGGACGTCGGTGCCGCGCCGACTGGACGCGGCCAGCTCGAGCAGCGACAGCAGCCTCGCCTCGGCCGGGCCCGTCAGCACCTCGTCGCCAGTCATGCGCCGCCGGTCCCAGGTCAGCACCGTTCTGCCCTGGATGTGCACCGGTCCCGGGTCAGCACCGTTCTGCCCTGGGTGTGGACCGGTCCCGGGTCAGCACCGTTCTGCCCTGGGTGTGGACCGGTCCCGGGTCAGCACCGTTCTGTCCTGGATGTGGACCGGTCCCAGGTTAGCACCGTTCTGCCCTGGATGTGGACTGGTCCCGGGTCAGCACCGTTCTGCCCTGGATGTGGACCGGTCCAGTGTCAGCACCGTTCTGCCCTGAATGTGGACCGGTCCCAGGTCAGCACCGTTCTGCCCTGGATGTGGACCGGTCCCAGGTCAGCACCGTTCTGCCCTGGATGAGGACCGGTCCCGGGTCAGTACCGTTCTGCCCTGGATGTGGATCGGTCCCAGGTCAGCAACTTTCTCCCACGGATATCGTGCACCGGCGGCCTGCCTTGTTGTTATTGGCCGGGTCCCAGGCTGACACTGCCACTCACTGAGTGATCTGACCTGGTTATATCACGTCTTGGTGTCGTGAGTTAGTCTTCTCCATGTGACCCGCGCCACCCCTGGCCACTGGGGCCTGTGGTAATTACCTTGCCGGACTTGCTTCTCCCTGTCGCCCCTTTACCGTGCTGTTCTTGTAAGGCTGCGCCAAGCCAATCTCAACGCTGCGTAAGGCCCGTGCTTTCTTTCCGTCACCGGCGATGTTTTGTTCTGTCCCAGATAGTAGCGGGTCGGTGTTGTCCTCGCGTAGCGGTTCCAGATCGGCGGTGTACTGCCTCCGTGACGCTGCACCTCGACCGTTCCCATCCAGTCGCCGTCATATTCACAGAGCGCTCATCAAATCGCGCCGACGCATGCTTCCTCGCATCTCGTCGTTCCCCGTCGAGAAGCCCGGATCGCTCGCCGCGCAATCAGAGCTCCAGATCGCCATTTTCTAACGACGTATCTCTGTTCGGCGTCTGGCGTCAACGCCGCTGTGACTCTCCCGGCCCAGTGGAAGAGTCATGGGGCGATTGTGCCGTCGAGCACAGCCCTGCACCGACTCGCATCGGCGACAATGTCGGCCGTCCCCGTCCGCCGCGCCGACATTGCCGTTGTGGTTGAAATAATTGGCATTGTGGTTGTGCTTCAAATTGGCGTTGCTGATGCTGTCGCGCCACCGTCTCGTGACCGCCGGTGGCCTGGCGACGTGCAGCGACGTTGTGGCGACGTTGTAGCGCCTGTCGTCGGCTGGGCGCCAGTTGCACCGCGGGCTCGACTGGAGCCGAAGAGCGCCCACACGGGCCCAGAGCGCCCAGTGTACACGGGCCCAGAGCGCCCAGTGTACACGGGCCCAGAGCGCCCAGTCTACACGGGCCCAGTGCGCCCAGTCTACACGGGCCCAGAGCGCCCAGTGTACACGGGCCAAGAGCGCCCAGTGTACACGGGCCCAGAGCGCCCAGTCTACACGGGCCCAGTGCGCCCAGTCTACACGGGCCCAGAGCGCCCAGTGTACACGGGCCCAGAGCGCCCAGTCTACACGGGCCCAGAGCGCCCAGTCTAACGGCCCAGTGCGCCCAGTCTACACGGGCCCAGAGCGCCCAGTGTACACGGGCCAAGAGCGCCCAGTCTACACGGGCCCAGAGCGCCCAGCGTACAAGGACCCAGAGCGCCCAGTATACACGGGCCCAGAGCGCCCAGAGCACACGGGCCCAGAGCGCCCAGTCTACACGGGCCCAGGGCGCCCAGTCTACACGGGCCCGGGTGGGGCGTCGGTGGCGGACAGCACCGGCCGGCTGCGGGGCGTTGCGGTCAGCGGTGGTCAGATGTAGGCTCGGTCAATAGTGTGGTCTGAACTGGGTCAATAGTATGGTCTGGACTAGATCAATGTTATGGTCTGGACTATATCAATGTTATGGTCTGGGCTAGATCAATATTATAGTCTGGGCTAGATCAATGTCATGGTCTGGACTAGATCAATGTCATGGTCTGGACTAGATCAATGTTATGGTCTGGACTAGATCAATGTTATGGTCTGGACTGGATCAATGGTATGGTCTGGACTAGGTCATTGGTATGCCCTGGACTGGATCAGCAGCACGGTCTGGACTGGATCAATGGTATGGTCTGGACTGGATCAATGGTATGGTTTGGACTGGATCAATGTTATGGTCTGGACTAGATCAATGGTATGCTCTGGACTGGATCAGCAGCACGGTCTGTACTGGATCAATCGTATTGTCTGAACTGGATCAGCAGTATGGTAGCGCCGCGGGCCGCCAGATGGGGCCGTCGGCACGAATGTGCAGCGATGCATCTCGCCGACCATTCAGCGTCGAGGTCGGCGCGCTGCTGACTACAATGAAGAGACACCTGCGCCCCCGGAGACGCTCCGCGGCGAGCGTTATGTGCTGCTATCACGGAGAGTGGCTGTGTCGCAATCAAACCGGCTCTGGCGCCCAGAACAGCTGCAGTTCACAGTAGTGCTCGACCGTAAAGCGGTGGCATGCTATCAGATGTGCAGTGGACTCGAAGGGCGATGGGTTAGATGTGTCAGGTGACCAAGGTCAAGCGACTCGCTTGCGTTACCGTTGACGCGTCGGCAGCTGCTCTGTGGCGATGTTGGCGTCATGCGATGGGTGCGACGCTGTGCGGTGGCGAAGAATGGTTGCTGTCTGACCACCGTCACGGTGTGTTGGTGTCTCCATCGCCCGCGCCGCGCCACCTCTGCGATCCGTGCACTGTGTAGCGGCAAGAGCAAGCCAGTCTACACAGTCTACACAGTCCACAGTCCACAGTCTACAGTCTACAGTCCACAGTATACAGTGCCTGCCCCGAAACCAGCCGACAACCCTCAGTACCCGGCCCTCTGTCTGGGCCGTGTGACCAGCCGGCGGCCGGGCAGTCTGGGCCGTGGACTCAGTCTGGGCAGTCCGGGCCTGGGCCAGTCGGCAGTCTGAACAGTCTGGGCCGTGGACTCAGTGTGGGCAGTCTGGGCCTGGGGCCAGCCGGCAGCTCACGTCACAGCACGCTCCGCTGAGCGTCTCCACTCTCTCCGGCCGGTTGCGTAAGACGCCTCGTCTCTGAGCGTGACGATCGAGGCGTAGCCGGAGCGGATGCGGCCACGGCGACCAGCCCGCTTCAGGCAGCCCCTTAACTAGGAGATGAAAAACGTCTACAAGCTCGGCAAACAGTGTCGTGGTAGCATCCACTCAGCGCACCACGAGAGCGCCAAGTGACCCCGGCGACCTCTGGCACGCTCGGAGGGTGTGCTTTCCACAAATGGAGAGATTGTGAGGGTGGTTATCCTCTCGTCGGTACCCGCTATGCACTACCATAACCATAACGTAAGACTGTACGGCGCACATCTGCGTGTTACAGCCGTGTACTGAGGAGTCGTGGTGCGTGTGTATCGCCAGCTGCGTGGAGGTGGCCGCGGTCTCGACACGGGCTCAGCCCGCTGACGGTCGGGCGTGACGTTTGTTGGTGCTGGGCTCGGTTGAGGTAGCGTGTCGCGAGCTCGTCCATCCCCACTGTGACTGGTGAGCACGCTGGCGGGCGTGCCCTGTCCACACTGCTCGGTCACAACGGGTACTGACACCGGTCAGTGCCAGGTGTGGGGGGACACTGACACTGACACGTATCCATGTCAGGAATGTGGCGGACACCGAGACCGGTCCGTGTCAGGGGTGTGGAGGACACTGACACCATTCGTGACAGGAGTGTGGCTGGCACCGATACTGACACCGATCCGTGTCTGGAGGGTGGCGGACACCGACACCGACTCCGGTCCGTGTCAGTGGGTGTGGCGGACACCGACACCGACTCCGGTCCCTGTCAGGAGGGTGGCGGACACCCACACCGGTCCAGGTGAGCGGTAAGCTGTACAGTGACACTGGCCCGGGTCAGGGGCGAGATGGACGGCTGCCGTGACGGGGGTGACCAGCTGACCACCCCCGCAGCGCTGACCGCCTGACCGGGGCTGACCGCAGCGGCCGGCGGCCCTCTAACGAGCCCGTGCAGTGGCGGCCGCCGCGATCGTCCAATCAGCGTAATCTGCCGGCGGCGGCGACCCGGCCGTTCCGGGTGACCCGGCTGCGGCGGCGGCAGCGGCGGCCGCGGTGACCCCGGCCGCCCTCGCCGACGGACGCGCCGTCACGACGGCCGCTGATGACGGACACCCGTCGGGGCCGGGTCAGGGGTCGCCCCCGGCGCCGACGGCCACCGCCGCCACCACCTCGGCCGCGCGTGTCCATTAGAGCGACACGAGGCGCGGCGACGGCCCACTCAGCGCCGGGTCAGCGCCGGGTCGTCACGCTCCGTCACGTCGCGTGCGCCGTGACGAACGCCGGCGCTGCACGGCCGATGGCGCAACGCCGGCCACGCTGATTGGAGCCGCTCACGTCGGAGCCGGCGCGGCGGTGAGAGGCCGACGGCCCGCTTCTCGTGCCTCTCGTGGCGGCGGCCGCTGTCCGGGCCGGCAGCTCTGCGGCGACGTCGCCGCGCCGCCGCCGGAACTGGAGCTGGTGCTGACGCCGAGCCGCACACCTCGCCGGACCCGAGGTTGTACGGTGAACAGAGTGCAGAGCTGCTGGCCCATGGCACCTGGACGAGATGATGATCTGTGCTTCTTGGAGGCTCACTGATCTAGAACCCGTAGTGAGAAGCTGATCCAGTCTATGGGACCTGCTGGTGCCAGTGGCCTTGGAAGTCCGCTGGACTATGGAGTTCTTGGGAGCTGCTGATCCATTTTATATGGGATCTGCTGGTCCAAAAGCCTTGGCAATTCGCATGACTAATAGTCATTGAGAGCTGTCGGTGTGGACTCCATCAGCAGCCACTGGTCTCCTGTTCGAGTCAGTGGGACGTGCTGGTGCTCAGGGTCCGTGAGTCGACGCCGATATGGAGCCTGTGGGATTCGCTGGTCTGTGCAGGCCGTGGAGAGCCGAGGGTGGCCGGATGACTCCCATGGCGAAGCTCGTGGTACAGCCCGGTCTGCACGGAGACCCGCCGGTGAATACTACGTAGACCGTGACCCACCGGCGTGACTCGACGACACTCAAGAGTCTCTCACCGGCGTGTCGGCGTGAGCCGGGGTAACGGCGACACTATCGCAGAGGCTGACACAACACCTCAGCAACGTCGACTGGCGGGGACGCTTCCTGGCGGGTGGCCTTGATCGACAGGTGGCGAGAGCGCCTGCCGGTTCGCCGTTCCTGGCGGGTGGCCTTGATCGACAGGTGGCGAGAGCGCCTGCCGGTTCGCCGTTCCGGCGGACTGTCGCTCCAATTAGGCGTAGGCACCGGCGCCGAGCCCACAGGGCCGCCACCGGCCGCCGCCAGCCGTACGACCACTGGCTGCTTGAAGACTAGGCGCTTTGTGAAGACTAGGCGCTGACCACCAATCCCCGACGTGAGATCCCCGCCTTGGACGGGCGGGTCTGGCGGATAGGTGCCGCCGCTGCAACCACAAGAACCGTGCGACGCCCGCGTCCGACGGCAGAACGCGGCAGACAATTTGAAATATTTCAAATTGCCTGCCGCCGACGTCGCTGACGTTGACAAAGCTACTAAATCATAATCGCTATGGCTAATACACTGCGTGATGTCATCCATTTGTGCTGTGACGTCAGATGCTCGGAGCGTCGCCGACGCCGGGTTCTGCTCGATTCTGCTCGGTTCTGCCGGGTCTTGCTCAGTCCTGCCAACGTCACGATTCTGCCGTGTTTCTGCCGCGTGTAAACAGGTCTTTATGAAAACTGGGCGGGCGCTGATCACCAGTCCCCGGCGTGCGACCCCCGCCCTGGACGGACGGATCCGGCGGATGGGGGCCGCCGCCGCCGCCGGGCCATTCGTCAGCTCTGCGTCAGCTGGGGCACTCGTCACCAGCCGGCCATTCGTCAGCTGGGGCACTCGCCACCAGCCGGCCATTCGTCAGCTGGGGCACTCGTCACCAGCCGGCCATTCGTCAGCTGGGGCACTCGTCACCAGCCGGCCATTCGTCAGCTGGGGCACTCGCCAGCAGCCGGCCATTCGTCAGCTGGGGCACTCGTCACAGCCGGTCATTCGTCAGCTGGGGCACTCGCCAGCAGCCGGCCATTCGTCAGCTGGGGCACTCGTCACCAGCCGGCCATTCGTCAGCTGGGGCACTCGTCACCAGCCGGCCATTCGTCAGCTGGGGCACTCGTCAGCAGCCGGCCATTCGTCAGCTGGGGCACTCGTCAGCAGCCGGCCATTCGTCAGCTGGGGCACTCGCCAGCAGCCGGCCATTCGTCAGCTGGGGCACTCGCCACCAGCCGGCCATTCGTCAGCTGGGGCACTCGTCACCAGCCGGCCATTCGTCAGCTGGGGCACTCGTCACCAGCCGGCCATTCGTCAGCTGGGCACTCGCCACCAGCCGGCCATTCGTCAGCTGGGGCACTCGTCACCAGCCGGCCATTCGTCAGCTGGGGCACTCGTCAGCAGCCGGCCATTCGTCAGCTGGGGCACTCGCCAGCAGCCGGCCATTCGTCGGCTCGCCGGCGCGGTTCTGCGGCCACTCAGCGGCGCCACAAATCTGGCTCGGCTAATCGGTGGCCGCCGAGCGGCCCGGTCCGAGCCGTTCCCGCTGTCCTGCGCAGCGGTGATGGGGAGGGGGATGACTGGACCGCCGGCTGACACCGATCTGGCGGCGTACTTTCGCCTCCTGTCAGGAACCGGATCTCATGGTGTGACCAAATTGGTATCGAATTAAGCGTCGGATTTCGATTAAAATTCACCGTTTTGGTTTCCGATATGGAGGTATATGTGTGCATGTATGTATGTATTTCTGCACGTACATGCATAACAATTGTTGGAATTCAATGATCCTCCGTTGCCTTTCGGAATAATGTCCAGCGGAACTGCGAACTGGGAGCGCACGGAGCTTAGCATTAGTTGCATGTTACATGTTATAGTTTTGTGGGATGTTATTCGAACGTGCTAGAGAAAGGCACAATGCAACGGAAATATGGCTTTTGATGCAAGCATGCCCATGATCACGTGCCACCCAAATCTTCAAATTTGATCGCACTACTCCGGCCACGTGATATGCGGACAGCAAACCCAGAACGTTATGAAGACAAGACCCCAAGTTCAAATCTAATGCCTTCTCGGTGCGTCCTTTTCGGTAGAGGTAGCAGTTGTGAACGATGCGTACTTAAGATCTCCTGCATACGCGACACACGGTGCGTTCACGTGCACACCGAGCATCTGTTACCCCCGTGGTGACCCAGCTCCCACAGTGGGTGGCCTCTCGTCCGGCAATGGTCACCACCGACCCGGATCCGGTGGACTCTGCACTGAGCACGGGCACAGCTGGCGCCGTACACGGTGCCAGGCCGGTGCGGTGCGCCTCTGCCCCTGACACAGCTGGCGCCGTACACGGTGCCAGGCCGGTGTGGTGCGCCTCTGCCTCTGACACAGCTGGCGCCTCTGCCTCTGACACAGCTGGCGCCGTACACGGTGCCAGGCCAGGCCGGTGCGGTGCGCCTCTGCCTCTGACACAGCTGGCGCCGTACACGGTGCCAGGCCGGTGTGGTGCGCCTCTGCCTCTGACACAGCTGGCGCCGTACACGGTGCCAGGCCGGTGTGGTGCGCCTCTGCCTCTGACACAGCTGGCGCCGTACACGGTGCCAGGCCGGTGTGGTGCGCCTCTGCCCCTGACACAGTTCTGGTGCACACCTGCCAGCCGTGTGCTGTTGTGTGACACTTCTGTGGCACCGAGTGGCGTCTTCACTGCTGTTGCTTTCGTTTCCGCTGTATTTTGACACTTCTGTGGCGCTGAGTGGCGTCTTCACTGCTGTTGCTTTCGTTTCCGCGGTATTTTTTTACCGCTGACATGAGATGCCTCCCGGTACTGCGGTAGCCGGGGTCCCGTATCTATGGCAGGCGTGGGCGTATTGGGACAGTGTTGTGACGTAAGTTTTCGGAGCCCGGAGCGATTTTTTCTTGGGCCCCGATGAGGCATTTTATTACATGTATTAAGCTTTAGTACACCGGTTGGCCAGCCTTGTGTGCGCCTGGTGTTTGGCCGTTTCCGGTTCACCGGGCCTGCCACCTGGTACACTCTGGTGGCTGTGTGCGCCTGGCGCGCCTTGTGCTCGTCTGAAGGCCGTGATGCACGCCTGAGTGCACGCCTGAATCTGGGTCTCCACGCCCGAGATCTCGTCGAAACTTGCCAAGTTTTGCATACTGGATGCGCGGTGCCAAATTGGATAGTCTACTAGTCTGGTTTACCCCCGATAAATGAACCCATTGGTTGAGGGATAGAACGTATCGGGGAGAGTTATATTATCTAAGCGGAAATACTTTTTCCATGTTATTTACCTATTTTTACATATCCCGCCACGCCGCTCCCTCCCCTCACCTCTCCTCCAATTTTGTAATCTTCCATCCAGAGGTGATGTCTTGCAGTCCTCCAGGGCTGGATGTGTGTTACCTTCAGGTGTCTGGAGTAGAATACGAGCAAAAATATGGTATTAAAATACATCCAAATATGCGAAGTTGTGGCGCTTCAAATAGTTACCTACCAGAAGAAAATGTTCGTTTTGTCATAGTGCTTGTTAAAGGAAGGAACTTGCTATTTTTACACCATTGAGAGAAGTGCACCATAGTTCGGAGCGTACGCTTGTATGCCGAACAGTGTAGTAGCCCCACGTTGTCCAGCTCCGGTTACCTCCGCCGATCAGTGGCGTCCTCCGCCGACCCGTGGCGTCCTCCGCCGACCGTGGCCCTCCCCGACCAATGGCGTCCTCCGCCGACCAGTGACGTCCTCCGCCGACCAGTGACGTCCTCGCTGACCCCCGCCACCTGGCGTCCTCCACCGACCAGTGTCGTAGTCCACCGACCAGGTCCCGGCCAGTGGCGTCGTCCTCCGACCAGTATCGTCGTCCTCCGACCAGTATCGTCGTCCTCCGATCAGTGGCGTCCTCCACCGACCAGTATCGTCGTCCTCCGACCAGTATCGTCGTCCTCCGACCAGTGGCGTCCTCCGCCGACCCGTGGTGTCCTCCGCCGACCAATGGCGTCCTCCGCCGACCAGTGACGTCCGCCGACCAGTGACGTCCGCTGACCGCTGGCGTCCGTGTGAGCCACGCACCTCTGAGAACTTCACTTCCCCAGCTTGGCGTCCTGCGATCTTGCACCACATTTCACCAGCTTCGCGTCGGAAATTCCCAACTCCACACGCACCATTCCCCACTCATGCTTCGGGACCACAATCCCTCGTTCCCACGGAACAAAGTTGCGGCGATCGCCACCGCCGGCGCTCGCGTGAGTGGGGGGTGCGGGGGGGGGTATCCGGGCGGCTCCCATGGCTATTACTGTTTGGCCGAGAAGAAAGTGGGAAATACACACGTTCTATGTGAATTGTGCGACTTGGCGTTACTTGTCCGTCGTGATTGATTACATGTTTTGCACGCTGCATTACACGTAGCTGTTCTTGGTAGACTCAGTGTGCCACGTCGACAAGTAAGAGTGACGTGCGAGTGTGGTAGGTTAAAAGCGGTGCTGTTCACAGGCAGTAGTTATGTGTGTAGCTAAGGTTGGTGTTCACCAGTCGATTTCATACACAGAGTCCAGCATCTCGAATAGCTGAGCGGAACATTATAATGCCGCCCGTCCCCTGAAGCCAAGATGTTTCCCCCAATATTTGTAGACACACTGGGTTGGAAGTTGACACCGGGTAAAGCCTGCATTTTCCAACGAACAGGCGAACGAACAGGTCTTTTGGGTGGTTGTTTGGGGTGTGCATCAACTACAATGGTGATGCAGCACTCGTAGGCCCGTCGTCATGCTGTCTTCTCAGCTTTCAGCGGGCGTCTCCCATCCACTGAAAGCAAGCAACACTGTGCCTAGGAGGTGCGTGCAAGCCGTGCAAGCCTTGCAAGCCGTGCAAGCCTTGCATGCCTTGCATGCCGTGCAAGCCTTAGGAAGCCTTGCTTCGAAACGTTCTGGGTATCTGAGTATCCATGTCGAGGTCGAGTGACCTGGTCTCCGTGGGTAGCAATGTGGCCGGCGCGGCCGTTTGGTCGGCGATCCTCCCGACACGTAGCGAGAGGTGCCGCTCCTCCCGACTGGATGGCCGCCAAATGACCTCGCAGTCGGCGCGCCCTTCAGCCCAAATAACCAACCAATCCTCCTGACTGGGCCGCGGGACTCAGGTCATGACGAGGGGTGCCGCTCCGTCCGCCGGGTCACTGCCGGACTGGGCCTCAGGTCATGACGAGGGGTGCCGCTCCGTCTGTCGGGTCACCGCCGGACTGGGCCTCAGGTCATGACGAGGGGTGCCGCTCCGTCTGTCGGGTCACTGCCGGACTGGGCCGCGGGACTCAGGTCATGACGAGGGGTGCCGCTCCGTCTGCCGGGTCACTGCCGGACTGGGCCGCGGGACTCAGGTCATGACGAGAGGTGCCGCTCCGTCTGCCGGGTCACTGCCGGACTGGGCCGCGGGACTCAGGTCATGACGAGGGGTGCCGCTCCGTCTGTCGGGTCACTGCCGGACTGGGCCGCGGGACTCAGGTCATGACGAGAGGTGCCGCTCCGTCTGTCGGGTCACTGCCGTACTGGGCCGCGGGACTCAGGTCATGACGAGAGGTGCCGCTCCGTCTGTCGGGTCACTGCCGTACTGGGCCGCGGGACTCAGGTCATGACGAGGGGTGCCGCTCCGTCTGCCGGGTCACTGCCGGACTGGGCCGCGGGACTCAGGTCATGACGAGGGGTGCCGCTCCGTCTGCCGGGTCACTGCCGTACTGGGCCGCGGGACTCAGGTCATGACGAGGGGTGCCGCTCCGTCTGCCGGGTCACTGCCGGACTGGGCCTCAGGTCATGACGAGGGGTGCCGCTCCGTCTGTCGGGTCACTGCCGGACTGGGCCGCGGGACTCAGGTCATGACGAGGGGTGCCGCTCCGTCTGTCGGGTCACTGCCGTACTGGGCCGCGGGACTCAGGTCATGGCGAGGGTGCCGCTCCGTCTGTCGGGTCACTGCCGTACTGGGCCGCGGGACTCAGGTCATGACGAGAGGTGCCGCGCCGTCTGTCGGGTCACTGCCGGACTGGGCCGCGGGACTCAGGTCATGACGAGAGGTGCCGCTCCGTCTGTCGGGTCATTGCCGGACTGGGCCGCGGGACTCAGGTCATGACGAGAGGTGCCGCTCCGTCTGTCGGGTCACTGCCGGACTGGGCCGCGGGACTCAGGTCATGACGAGGGGTGCCGCTCCGTCTGCCGGGTCACTGCCGTACTGGGCCGCGGGACTCAGGTCATGACGAGGGGTGCCGCTCCGTCTGTCGGGTCACTGCCGGACTGGGCCGCGGGACTCAGGTCATGACGAGAGGTGTCGCTCCGTCTGTCGGGTCACTGCCGTACTGGGCCGCGGGACTCAGGTCATGACGAGGGGTGCCGCTCCGTCTGCCGGGTCACTGCCGGACTGGGCCGCGGGACTCAGGTCATGACGAGGGGTGCCGCTCCGTCTGTCGGGTCACTGCCGGACTGGGCCGCGGGACTCAGGTCATGACGAGAGGTGTCGCTCCGTCTGTCGGGTCACTGCCGTACTGGGCCGCGGGACTCAGGTCATGACGAGGGGTGCCGCTCCGTCTGCCGGGTCACTGCCGGACTGGGCCGCGGGACTCAGGTCATGACGAGGGGTGCCGCTCCGTCTGCCGGGTCACTGCCGTACTGGGCCGCGGGACTCAGGTCATGACGAGGGGTGCCGCTCCGTCTGTCGGGTCACTGCCGTACTGGGCCGCGGGACTCAGGTCATGGCGAGGGGTGCCGCTCCGTCTGTCGGGTCACTGCCGTACTGGGCCGCGGGACTCAGGTCATGACGAGAGGTGCCGCTCCGTCTGCCGGGTCACTGCCGGACTGGGCCGCGGGACTCAGGTCATGACGAGAGGTGCCGCTCCGTCTGTCGGGTCATTGCCGGACTGGGCCGCGGGACTCAGGTCATGGCGAGAGGTGCCGCTCCGTCTGTCGGGTCACTGCCGGACTGGGCCGCGGGACTCAGGTCATGACGAGGGGTGCCGCTCCGTCTGCCGGGTCACTGCCGTACTGGGCCGCGGGACTCAGGTCATGACGAGGGGTGCCGCTCCGTCTGCCGGGTCACTGCCGGACTGGGCCGCGGGACTCAGGTCATGACGAGGGGTGCCGCTCCGTCTGTCGGGTCACTGCCGGACTGGGCCGCGGGACTCAGGTCATGACGAGGGGTGCCGCTCCGTCTGTCGGGTCACTGCCGGACTGGGCCTCAGGTCATGACGAGGGGTGCCGCTCCGTCTGTCGGGTCACTGCCGGACTGAGCCGCGGGACTCAGGTCATGACGAGGGGTGCCGCTCCGTCTGTCGGGTCACTGCCGGACTGGGCCTC
Source organism: Ashinkailepas kermadecensis (assembly GCA_034440615.1). Classification (NCBI taxonomy): domain Eukaryota; kingdom Metazoa; phylum Arthropoda; class Thecostraca; family Neolepadidae; genus Ashinkailepas; species Ashinkailepas kermadecensis. Next base: position 710,551 of record JAOTOM010005186.1, on the reverse strand, counting down.
AGGTCATGACGAGGGGTGCCGCTCCGTCTGTCGGGTCACTGCCGGACTGGGCCGCGGGACTCAGGTCATGACGAGGGGTGCCGCTCCGTCTGCCGGGTCACTGCCGGACTGGGCCGCGGGACTCGGGTCATGACGAGGGGTGCCGCTCCGTCTGTCGGGTCACTGCCGGACTGGGCCGCGGGACTCAGGTCATGACGAGGGGTGCCGCTCCGTCTGCCGGGTCACTGCCGGACTGGGCCGCGGGACTCAGGTCATGGCGAGGGGTGCCGCTCCGTCTGCCGGGTCACTGCCGGACTGGGCCGCGGGACTCAGGTCATGACGAGGGGTGCCGCTCCGTCTGTCGGGTCACTGCCGGACTGGGCCGCGGGACTCGGGTCATGACGAGGGGTGCCGCTCCGTCTGTCGGGTCACTGCCGGACTGGGCCGCGGGACTCAGGTCATGGCGAGGGGTGCCGCTCCGTCTGCCGGGTCACTGCCGGACTGGGCCGCGGGACTCAGGTCATGACGAGGGTGCCGCTCCGTCTGTCGGGTCACTGCCGTACTGGGCCGCGGGACTCAGGTCATGACGAGGGGTGCCGCTCCGTCTGCCGGGTCACTGCCGGACTGGGCCGCGGGACTCAGGTCATGACGAGGGGTGCCGCTCCGTCTGTCGGGTCACTGCCGGACTGGGCCGCGGGACTCGGGTCATGACGAGGGGTGCCGCTCCGTCTGCCGGGTCACTGACGGACTGAGCCGCGGGACTCAGGTCATGGCGAGGGGTGCCGCTCCGTCTGCCGGGTCACTGCCGGACTGGGCCGCGGGACTCAGGTCATGGCGAGGGGTGCCGCTCCGTCTGTCGGGTCACTGCCGGACTGGGCCGCGGGACTCAGGTCATGGCGAGGGGTGCCGCTCCGTCTGCCGGGTCACTGCCGGACTGGGCCGCGGGACTCAGGTCATGACGAGGGGTGCCGCTCAGTCTGCCGGGTCACTGCCGGACTGGGCCGCGGGACTCAGGTCATGACGAGGGGTGCCGCTCCGTCTGCCGGGTCACTGCCGGACTGGGCCGCGGGACTCAGGTCATGACGAGGGGTGCCGCTCCGTCTGTCGGGTCACTGCCGGACTGGGCCGCGGGACTCGGGCCGTCTTAGGTATCGGCACGACACGGCAAGATCCATTAATTATCTGAAATTACAGGTGCGGCCTTCAAAGGCGGACTCTGCCACTTTTACCGGCTTTCTGCGAAGGACGAGTGCATCGGTGGTGCTTTCGAGTACTCGAGGACGGCCAAAAGCTCTACGATTTCATTTTGTTTCTTTGCCTGCTTTTCGTAGGTACCCAGTTTGAGGGTGGCACCGCCAGCTAAGTAAGTCTCTCCCTGTATATTCGGTGAACCCGCTAGGACGACTGCAAGGATCCTGCAGTACCTGCCAAGAGGCCAGTGACCTGCTCGGTTGTGTTCGGCTCGGCTGTGCCGCTGCGTCAGATGGGCAGATGGCCCTGTACGGCCGGCAGCTGGGGCCGAGTACGACCCGTGTGTGGCGGAGTCTGGGCTGCGCCGTTGTTTCGGCCCCGGTCGCCGGCCGGGTGTCACGTCTGACCTACTCACACCTGCGCTCCGCACCGGAGAGGCCGCACTGCTGGTGGCGCCGCTGCCAACATGGATGCCCGGTAGTGGCGTGGGGCGCGGTCATGTTGCCCGCGGCGCAGCTGGCCGCCGTGACGCGTCCGATCTGCGAGTCCGCCGCCGCATGTAGACGCGCCGCCGCTGCGGAAGGTGATTCGAGGGATGGACTAATCTGGCCAAAAGGCGTCGTTTTGTTGTTGGTGGGTCGGCTGGTCAGTCGGCTGGTGCTAGTTGGCTCCCTGGTGGGCCGGTTGGTGGGCCGGCTGGTGCTAGTTGGCTCCATGGTGGGCCGGTTGGTGGGCCGGCTGGTGCTAGTTGGCTCCATGGTGTGCTGGTTTTCCCCCGCGTGACCGCCTTCTTATGCACACTAGTGTGATACGGCCAATGTATTTGACACGTGGTGCGTGATCGGCGCGTCAGAAACGCGGAAAACCATTACCTATCGGCAGGAAAAACCATTACCCATCGGCAGGAAAAACCATTACCTATCGGCAGACGTGCTGCTGGTGGATGGAGGGGGGGGGGAGGTTGAGTCGTCGGCGCCGGCCCTTGTTAGCGTGTGAGTGACACCGCGCGAGTGTGTGTTTCGCGGCTCAGTCGAGCGCGATCGCGTGAATGTGCCTCTTTTCACGTGGCGGCGGTTCACACGGTAAACCGCAGCCCCCGCCCCCCGCGTGCCCCTCACACCGGGCGAGTATGCCTGACGCCCGCCGTCCGCGTTGCAGCGGTCGTCGAGCGGCTCTGGCGGCTGCCAGCGGGCCATCTCGCGGACACGCAGCGACTCCGACACGGCCGGCACTGACCTGGCCGACCACCGGCTGCGTGTCACCGCAGACGGCGGCCGACCTGCCCACAACGGACTGTCGCCGCTCACCACCAGCAAGGTGAGCACGAGTGTCGCCAGTGGCCGCTCACAACGGACTGTCGCCGCTCACCACCAGCAAGGTGAGCACGAGTGTCGCCAGTGGCCGCTCACAACGGACTGTCGCCGCTCACCACCTGCAAGGTGAGCACGAGAGTCGCCAGTGGCCGCTCACAACGGACTGTCGCCGCTCACCACCTGCAAGGTGAGCACGAGAGTCGCCAATCACCTCAAGTGATAGGGGAACAGGAATACCACGGCTCACCACCTGTGCCTCTTGTCCGGCCGCCTCTTGTCGACGCCATGTCGCCTGCCGTGCGCCCATGAATGCACCTGGCCACACGATCAACTGCTGGCGGTATTCTGGGCGCGCGCGGGAGTGATGGATGTGTTTAATTATGTGTTGCCTGTGATCAGAGTGGTCGGTGGTGTCGGCTGTCTGTTGAGCTCGACTCGGCCGTCCATCACGCCCACTGCCCACGCCGTCCGCCAGTCGTGCCCACTGCCCACGCCGTCCGCCAGTCGTGCCCACGCCGTCCGCCAGTCGTGTCCACGCCGTCCGCCAGTCGTGCCCACTGCTCACGCCGTCCGCCAGTCGTGTCCACGCCGTCCGCCAGTCGTGCCCACTGCCCACGCCATCCGCCAGTCGTGTCCACGCCGTCCGCCAGTCGTGCCCACTGCCCACGCCGTCCGCCAGTCGTGTCCACGCCGTCCGCCAGTCGTACCCACTGCCCACGCCGTCCGCCAGTCGTGTCGACGCCGTCCGCCAGTCGTGCCCACTGCCCACGCCGTCCGCCAGTCGTGCCCACTGCTCACGCCGTCCGCCAGTCGTGTCCACGCCGTCCGCCAGTCGTGCCCACTGCCCACGCCGTCCGCCAGTCGTGCCCACTGCCCACGCCGTCCGCCAGTCGTGCCCACTGCCCACGCCGTCCGCCAGTCGTGTCCACGCCGTCCGCCAGTCGTGCCCACTGCCCACGCCGTCCGCCAGTCGTGTCCACGCCGTCCGCCAGTCGTGCCCACTGCCCACGCCGTCCGCCAGTCGTGTCCACGCCGTCCGCCAGTCGTGCCCACTGCCCACGCCGTCCGCCAGTCGTGTCCACGCCGTCCGCCAGTCGTGCCCACTGCCAACGCCGTCCGCCAGTCGTGCCCACTGCTCACGCCGTCCGCCAGTCGTGTCCACGCCGTCCGCCAGTCGTGCCCACTGCCAACACCGTCCGCCAGTCGTGCCCACTGCCCACGCCGTCCACCAATCGTGCCCACTGCCCACGCCGTCCGCCAGTCGTGCCCACTGCCCACGCCGTCCGCCAGTCGTGCCCACTGCCCACGCCGTCCGCCAGTCGTGCCCACTGTCCACACCGTCCGCTAGTCTTGCTTTGGACTGTGCAGAGCTGCTACTTCCCATGCTGTTCAACCAGGTTGTATTGGTGGTGGAGTGGGAGGGTGCTTTGCCAGCGTGTGGAAGGTGGGGTAGCAAGGATGTCCTGATGAACTCCAACGAACAGTGGGTTGTCCTAAGGCTGATGGGACTCCCCCAATGCCTGGTGGGGCTCCTATGGTAACGGTGGAGCTCCTGTTGTGATCGATGGGGCTCCTATAGTGACCGGTGGGACCCCTGGTGCTCGTTTGTGGTCCTATGGTAACCTGGTGGGGCTACTACAGTGACTGGTGGAACCCGCTGGTGCCCGGTTGTGGTCCTATGATGTCCTGGTGGGGCTCCTACATTAACAGGTAGAACCCCCTGGTTGCCGGTTGTGGTCATATGTTGACTTGGTGGGGCTCTCGTGGCGACCTCTGGGGCTGCCGTTACAAGGTCGATCATCGGTGGGCCCCCTTCATAAAACGAGAAGCGTGACTGAGCTGACCTCGGTGGATCACGGATGTAATGTATGTAATGTTATGTACCCCTGGGTAATCAGAGCGACGACGACGCCGCGCGGCTCTGATTACACCTGTCTGAACATTTACGACTCCTTCACGGGAGTGGCGCGGCGGGGATACCAACCACTCGCTAGCTCAACTCAGTTCAACCAACCCTGCAACTCCAGCGTGCCACCTCCCGCCGCCCGCACACCTGCGCCGCCCGTGCTGACCATCTCGACGATGCCAGTACCGTGGCGGCACGGCTCCCACTTGGCTCGGCTGGGGCTGGGGACGAGCGGCGTCGGCCGGGTGTGTGCGCCACCTCAGTTGGCACACGCACCCGGCGCCAGTCGTGGCTCGCGTGCCGGCCCGGTGTCGGCGTGACTGTGTCGGCGTGACTGTTGCGTGCACGCGGCCGTGCCCGATGGTGCCGCCGCGGCCGCCACGGCCGCCGGTGGCTCGGATTGGGCCAGTTTTTAACGGGCCCACCGCCGAGAGAGAAAGAGAGAGCGCGATAGAGAGATAATGGCAGGCGTGACGCGAGCAAACCTCGCATTCGGCCTTTCCCACGGTGGCCGCCGACGTCGTCACGGAAGCCGGCGCGGCGGCGGCGGCCGTTTCTCTGCGGGCCCGCCCGTTCGGCACGGTCGCCGTCGGTTTCCCGGGTTGGCGGCTCCGGCTGTTCGAGTGGCCGTGCGCGCCCGTCCGCCGCGGCTCCGGCTGTTCGAGTGGCTGTGCGCGCCCGTCCGCCGCGGCTCCGGCTGTTCGAGTGGCCGTGCGCGCCCGTCCGCCGCGGCTCCGGCTGGTCGAGTGGCCGTGCGCGCCCGTCCGCCGCGGCTCCGGCTGTTCGAGTGGCCGTGCGCGCCCGTCCGCCGCGGCTCCGGCTGTTCGAGTGGCCGTGCGCGCCGTCCGCCGCGGCTCCGGCTGTTCGAGTGGCCGTGCGCGCCCGTCCGCCGCGGCTCCGGCTGTTCGAGTGGCCGTGCGCGCCCGTCCGCCGCGGCTCCGGCTGTTCGAGTGGCCGTGCGCGCCGTCCGCCGCGGCTCCGGCTGTTCGAGTGGCCGTGCGCGCCCGTCCGCCGCGGCTCCGGCTGTTCGAGTGGCCGTGCGCGCCCGTCCGCCGCGGCTCCGGCTGTTCGAGTGGCCGTGCGCGCCCGTCCGCCGCGGCTCCGGCTGTTCGAGTGGCCGTGCGCGCCCGTCCGCCGCGGCTCCGGCTGTTCGAGTGGCCGTGCGCGCCCGTCCGCCGCGGCTCCGGCTGGTCGAGTGGCCGTGCGCGCCCGTCCGCCGCGGCTCCGGCTGTTCGAGTGGCCGTGCGCGCCCGTCCGCCGCGGCTCCGGCTGTTCGAGTGGCCGTGCGCGCCCGTCCGCCGCGGCTCCGGCTGTTCGAGTGGCCGTGCGCGCCCGTCCGCCGCGGCTCCGGCTGGTCGAGTGGCCGTGCGCGCCCATCCGCCGCGGCTCCGGCTGGTCGAGTGGCCGTGCGCGCCCATCCGCCGCGGCTCCGGCTGTTCGAGTGGCCGTGCGCGCCCATCCGCCGCGGCTCCGGCTGGTCGAGTGCCCGTGCGCGCCCATCCGCCGCGGCTCCGGCTGTTCGAGTGGCCGTGCGCGCCCATCCGCCGCGGCTCCGGCTGGTCGAGTGGCCGTGCGCGCCCATCCGCCGCGGCTCCGGCTGTTCGAGTGGCCGTGCGCGCCCGTCCGCCGCGGCTCCGGCTGTTCGAGTGGCCGTGCGCGCCCGTCCGCCGCGGCTCCGGCTGTTCGAGTGGCCGTGCGCGCCCGTCCGCCGCGGCTCCGGCTGGTCGAGTGGCCGTGCGCGCCCGTCCGCCGCGGGGCGACGCGTGATGTGATGCAATGCTAATGGGCCGCAAACGACGGCCGGCGCGTGGGCGGGGGCGGCTGGCGCCGACGCGCACCTCTGCGGTCCCTGACCGGAGCGGGGGGAGGGGGCGCCAGACGGCGTGGTCTGGCCACACGCTGTCGCCGTCGGCTTTGTGTTGGTATGTTGTGTTGTGTTGGTGTGTTGTCTTGTGTCGGCTTTGTGTTGGTGTGTTGTCTTGTTGTGTTGGCTTGGTCTGTCGGCTTGGCGTTGGTGTGTGTGTCCTGTTGTGTTGTGTTAGCTTGGTCTGTCGGCTTTGTATTGGTATGTTGTCTTGTTGTGTGTCGGCTTGGTGTTGGTGTGTTGTCTTGTTGTGTTGGCTTGGTCTGTCGCCTTTGTGTTGGTGTTGTCTTGTTGTGTTGGCTTTGTGTTAGCGCTGGGGCAGTGGGTGGTAGTCTGCCGTTTGCCGTTTGGTAGTTGATGTGGTCCGAGTGGGCGTTGCCTGCCCCAGATCTGTTGGCCCATCCCCATGTTGCTGGGCCCTGTGTTGGCGGTCCGCGACAACCATTCTCTCGCAGGTCATCACTTCCTCCCGGGACACCACTCTCTCTCTCCCTGGTCATCTCGCCCTCACGGGGTCACCAGTCACCACTGCACGACAACCCTCCCTCCCTGATCACCATTCTCTCGCCGGTCATCACTTCCTCCCGGGACACCACTCTCTCTCTCTCTCCCTGGTCATCTCGCCCTCACGGGGTCACCACCCCTCGCCAGTCACCACTGCACGACAACCCTCCCTCCCTGATCACCATTCTCTCGCTGGTCATCACTTCCTCCCGGGACACCACTCTCTCTCTCCCTGGTCATCTCGCCCTCGCGGGGTCACCACCCCTCGCCAGTCACCACTGCACGACAACCCTCCCTCCCTGATCACCATTCTCTCGCAGGTCATCACTTCCTCCCGGGACACCACTCTCTCTCTCCCTGGTCATCTCGCCCTCACGGGGTCACCACCCCTCGCCAGTCACCACTGCACGACAACCCTCCCTCCCTGATCACCGTTCTCTCGCAGGTCATCACTCCCTCCGGGGTGTGACCGGTGGTGTAGGTTGTTGCCGGCTGCTTGGTGAATGTCTCCTCTCCCGTGTCCCATAGCGTTGTCTTCGGTGGTCGGTTGGCATCGGTAGGTGCCGTCCCTGTCTTCAGCGGCCTGAGCAGTCTTTTGGCGCTAAAACAATTTAACCCACCTGACACCATTGTACAGGATGTTTTACGGCGGCTCAGATCACCGTCTCAAGCTGGGAAGACTGTTGTCCTCTGCTGGATCCCGAGCCACGTCGGCATCGTGGGGAACGAGGCAGCGGATGCTGCTACGAAACGTGCAGCCAAAGCACCATACCTGCGATCTATGCCGCCCCCCGCGAGGGAGTATGACCGTTCTATCGCGACCTTTGTTATACAAAAAATGGCAGTCTAGTTGGGACACACTGCAGGACAATAAACAACGAACGATCAAACCATGCCTTGGAGGGTGGCCCTCGCCCTACCGTAGGGCGCGGCGGGACGAGGTCGTGCCCTGTCGTCTTCGGCTTGGGCACACTCACCCAACACACCACCATCTGCTCTGTGGGGAGGACAGGCCAAACTGCCCTCGATGTCGCGCACCGCTGTCGGTGCATCAAGTTCTGATTGCATGCCCTCTGCTCACCGATGACCGATGACGCCTTCTTGGAGTGGCGCAGTCGCTGTCACTCCGTGATCTCCTTGGTGACCACTCGCGCGCGGTAACTTCGGGACAACTTTTTCGCTTTCTATCGGATGTCTACTTCAGAGCGAGTTACACACACAACTGACATGCTACACCAGAAGCTCGGAATGATCTGCCTGTATTTTGAATGTTCGTGTTCTACTGTTGGCACCAATCCTCTTAATCTGTCCATCTAACATTGTTATGGGCGCTGCATGCCCGAAGCAGTCGATGCGCCCCCAAGCCCAAATAACCAACCAACCAGTCAGTCTTCAGCGGCGCCGGCGCCGGATCCTGTAGTGTATATCCTGTATATCGGATCCTGTGCTCGCCTTCCTCCTGCGCCGGCTTCATCTCTCTCATCCCACGATATGAGCTCCTCTTGCCGCGGCAGTGTCTGTGGACCAGAACCACCCCGGCGCTGACTCAGCGGCTGCGCGTCTTCGCCCCTGCTGTTTGTGCTCGTCAAATGCTGACGCGTTGACTGCTGCCTGCCCGCTCCCCGCGCGCGCATCTGCCACCGCTTTGGCGGCGGCATGTTCGGTCGGCATGCTTCCTGACATGTGATTGGCGCTCGTGCCCGGCTCGGGTGCACGGCCGAGCTATATCTGCCGACGTTTTGGGGCCGCCGCGGCCGGCCGCGCCCGTGCCGCTGTGCGCCGACATACGCCACCGTGTACTGTGCTGATGAGCTCTGGCACGGTAGAGCGACACACCCACAACACATTGGTGTGTGGTGACACAGCCGGGCACATCATGGCGTGGTGACACAGCCGGGCACATCATGGCGTGGTGACACAGCCGGGCACATCATGGCGTGGTGACACACCCCGACACATCATGGCGTGGTGACACATCATGGCGTGGTGACACAGCCGGGCACATCATGGCGTGGTGACACACCCGGGCACATCATGGCGTGGTGACACACCCGGGCACATCATGGCGTGGTGACACATCATAGCGTGGTTATACACCCGGGCACATCATGGCGTGGTGACACAGCCGGGCACATCATGGCGTGGTGACACACCCCGACACATCATGGCGTGGTGACACAGCCGGGCACATCATGGCGTGGTGACACACCCGGGCACATCATAGCGTGGTTATACACCCGGGCACATCATGGCGTGGTGACATACCCCGACACATCATAGCGTGGTTATACACCCGGGCACATCATGGCGTGGTGACACAGCCGGGCACATCATGGCGTGGTGACACACCCGGGCACATCATAGCGTGGTTATACACCCGGGCACATCATGGCGTGGTGACACACCCGGGCACATCATGGCGTGGTGACACACCCCGACACATCATGGCGTGGTGACACACCCCGACACATCATGGCGTGGTGACATACCCCGACACATCATGGCGTGGTTATACACCCGGGCACATCATGGCGTGGTGACATACCCCGACACATCATAGCGTGGTTATACACCCGGGCACATCATGGCGTGGTGACACACCCGGGCACATCATGGCGTGGTGACACACCCGGGCACATCATGGCGTGGTGACACACCCGGGCACATCATGGCGTGGTGACACACCCCGACACATCATGGCGTGGTGACACACCCCGACACATCATGGCGTGGTGACACACCCCGACACATCATGGCGTGGTTATACACCCGGGCACATCATGGCGTGGTCACCAGGGCACATCATGGCGTGGTCACACACCCGGGAACATCATGGCGTGGTGACATACCCCGACACATCATAGCGTGGTTATACACCCGGGCACATCATGGCGTGGTGACACAGCCGGGCACATCATGGCGTGGTGACACACCCGGGCACATCATAGCGTGGTTATACACCCGGGCACATCATGGCGTGGTGACCCACGGCACACCCGGTACACACCCCGACACATCATGGCGTGGTGACACACCCCGACACATCATGGCGTGGTGACACACCGACACATCATAGCGGGTAACACCCGGCACATCATGGCGTGGTGACACAGCCGGGCACATCATGGCGTGGTGACACAATCATGGCGTGGTGACACACCCCGACACATCATGGCGTGGTGACACACCCCGACACATCATGGCGTGGTGACACACCCCGACACATCATGGCGTGGTGACACAGCCGGGCACATCATGGCGTGGTGACACACCCCGACACATCATGGCGTGGTGACACACCCCGACACATCATGGCGTGGTGACACACCCCGACACATCATGGCGTGGTTATACACCCGGGCACATCATGGCGTGGTCACACACCCGGGCACATCATGGCGTGGTGACACACCCCGACACATCATGGCGTGGTGACACACCCCGACACATCATGGCGTGGTGACACACCCGGGCACATCATAGCGTACTGATACACCCCGACACATTAGGGCATTCTGGCATGCTCCAGCACATTAGGGCGTTCTGACGTACCCCGGTACATCATGGGGTTCTGACGTACCCCGGTACATTATGGGGTTCCGACATACCCCGGTACATTAGGTCACTCTGACATCATCCGGCACATTATGGTGTGCTGACGCATAATGTGACTGACGTACATTGGACTTTGTCGCTCTTCTGAGACGACTGACGTCAGCTGCCGATGGCTAATTCTTATTTGCACCTGAGTTTTTTAGTCAACGGAATCGAGGCGTTTTGTACTGAACGGGATCAATATACGCTCCAATCATGACTGAGGGGAGCCCGCCGGAGAGCTGTTCCGCGTCCGGAAGTGAGCCGCTTGGCCGGCCGGTCCTCAGTGGTGTTCGAGTGTTGTGACGGCGACTACCTGCGTGACGGCTGCTGGTCGGTGGCCGAGGGCCGCGTCTACACTCGGCACACTGACTCGGGTCGGGTCGGGTGGTCTCCACGGAGCAGACCCGCGGTGTGCCGGGCCGGGGCCGCCGGTCAGAGCACACCGACACGTCGCCGCCGCTTGGCACAGTCACCGTTACCGGCACCGCGGCTTGGCACCGGCACCGTTACCGGGAGCGGCACTATGGCGACCCTGCCGACTTAAGTGCCGATCGACATCGTGTCACCGTGGAGACGACCCCGGCTCTCGGCGGCCGGCGCAGCTGCCCTGGCCCCGCACCGACCATGGCGTCGGCCGCCGGCTGCCCTCCGCCGACTGCCCTCCGACTGCCCTCAGACTGCCCTCCGACTGCCCTCCGCCGGCTGCCGACGCCCGTCTCGCCGCGGGGCTGCGAGCTGTTCTGACGCGTCGTTTGGCAAACACCTCATTCGGCTGAGTTGCGTGGTGTGGCGGACACGGTTGGAGCGGCGGCGGCGGCGGCGGCGGCGGCAGAATATGAGAGTGGACCGGGGCGGCAACCCTGGGTCACGCACGCCCGCTAGCTTGTCAACACCGTTCTGGTGGGCACCCCTCTCCCCACCCCCACTCCCCACACACAGTCGCCGTCCGACAGGGTGGTGACATGCTGGGGAGTCGTAACCCGGGAGAGTGGCTGTAGAGTGAGTGGTGACCACCCGAGAGGGGTGGTGAGCGGGCAGAATAGTAGCCCCGGAGGAAGTGATGACCTGGGAGAGAATGGTGACCCGGGAGGGAGTGATGACCTGCGAGAGAATGGTGACCCGGGAGGGAGTGTCAGGCAAGCCATGTGTCCTGCCTACTGGGCGATGTCTTTCCACCACCTTTGCTCGGAATCGACCCATATGTATCTCCCCCTCCAGTTATACTTAGGGCTGTCCCACGTTCCCCGTTTCCCGTTCATAGACTATTTGTCCCTCACCCTCCGACTAGGAATTGTATCCCCTTCCCCATGTACATACATACACACACACTCGTCTCTTGAAATAACGAGCCCTTAAGCCCAAATAACTAACGAAATATGCCAAAGTACTCGTCGATCCCGCGAATTGCATGCTGCTGCTGTCTGGTGAGATCACCTGCTGAGCATGCTGAGATCACCTGCGTGCGCCTGGTCGGTGAGGTACGTCATTTTCTCCCCGACCGGTGAGATGACTCACGCTCCCCTCGGTCTCCTGACGTGACCCGCATGCCGACCGGTGAGATGACTCACGCTCCCCTCGGTCTCCTGACGTGACCCGCGTGCCGACCGGTGAGGTGACTCACGCTCCCCTCGGTCTCCTGACGTGACCCTCATGCCGACCGGTGAGATGACTCACGCTCCCCTCGGTCTCCTGACGTGACCCGCGTGCCGACCGGTGAGATGACTCACGCTCCCCTCGGTCTCCTGACGTGACCCGCGTGCCGACCGGTGAGATGACTCACGCTCCCCTCGGTCTCCTGACATGACCCTCATGCCGACCGGTGAGATGACTCACGCTCCCCTCGGTCTCCTGACGTGACCCTCATGCCGACCGGTGAGGTGACTCACGCTCCCCTCGGTCTCCTGACATGACCCTCATGCCGACCGGTGAGATGACTCACGCTCCCCTCAGTCTCCTGACATGACCCGCGTGCCGACCGGTGAGATGACTCACGCTCCCCTCGGTCTCCTGACGTGACCCGCGTGCCGACCGGTGAGATGACTCACGCTCCCCTCGGTCTCCTGACATGACCCTCATGCCGACCGGTGAGATTACTCACGCTCCCCTCGGTCTCCTGACGTGACCCGCGTGCCGACCGGTGAGATGACTCACGCTCCCCTCGGTCTCCTGACGTGACCCGCGTGCCGACCGGTGAGATGACTCACGCTCCCCTCGGTCTCCTGACATGACCCTCATGCCGACCGGTGAGGTGACTCACGCTCCCCTCAGTCTCCTGACGTGATCCGCATGCCGACCGGTGAGGTGACTCACGCTCCCCTCGGTCTCCTGACATGACCCTCATGCCGACCGGTGAGGTGACTCACGCTCCCCTCGGTCTCCTGACGTGACCCGCGTGCCGACCGGTGAGATGACTCACGCTCCCCTCGGTCTCCTGACATGACCCTCGTGCCGACCGGTGAGGTGACTCACGCTCCCCTCGGTCTCCTGACGTGACCCACATGCCGACCGGTGAGATGACTCACGCTCCCCTCGGTCTCCTGACATGACCCGCATGCCGACCGGTGAGGTGACTCACGCTCCCCTCGGTCTCCTGACATGACCCTCATGCCGACCGGTGAGATGACTCACGCTCCCCTCAGTCTCCTGACATGACCCGCATGCCGACCGGTGAGATGACTCACGCTCCCCTCGGTCTCCTGACGTGACCCGCGTGCCGACCGGTGAGATGACTCACGCTCCCCTCGGTCTCCTGACGTGACCCGCGTGCCGACCGGTGAGGTGACTCACGCTCCCCTCGGTCTCCTGACGTGACCCGCATGCCGACCGGTGAGATGACTCACGCTCCCCTCGGTCTCCTGACGTGACCCACATGCCGACCGGTGAGATGACTCACGCTCCCCTCAGTCTCCTGACATGACCCGCATGCCGACCGGTGAGGTGACTCACGCTCCCCTCGGTCTCCTGACATGACCCGCATGCCGACCGGTGAGATGACTCACGCTCCCCTCGGTCTCCTGACGTGACCCGCGTGCCGACCGGTGAGATGACTCACGCTCCCCTCGGTCTCCTGACGTGATCCGCATGCCGACCGCAGGTGCCGGAGATCGTGCGGAAGCGGCAGTACCGTGTCGGCCTGAACCTGTTCAACACCAAGCCGGAGCGCGGCATCGACTACCTGATAGAGCGCGGCTTCCTGGACGAGTCGCCACAGAGTGTGGCGCGCTTCCTCATCACCAGGAAGGGCCTCAGCAAGCAGATGATCGGCGAGTACCTGGGCAACCTGCAGGCGCCGTTCTGCTCCGCCGTGCTAGAGTGAGTACCGCTGTTGCCAGGGGTGCTCTCGGAGGTGAGGGGTACTGCTGCAGTAGGGTGTGGTGCTGGAGTTGGTACTGCTGTAGTAGGGTGTGGTGCTGGAGTTGGTACCGCTGCAGTGCGTTGTGGTGCTGGAGTTGGTACCGCTGCAGTGCGGTGTGATGGAGTTGGTACCGCTGCAGTGCGGTGTGATGATGGAGTGGGTACCCCGAATGCCGCGGAAAGCCTGTGGAGGGTGTATAGCTACAGTGAGAACAGACTACAGGACGGGACTGGTTGGTAATCGGACAGGTCAAAACGAGATGATGGATAGATGAGCAGGTATCTGTTAGAAGAGCTGGAATGGTGGCACCATCATCAATCTAGGTGGAATGAACCACGAGAAGGTCGTGTGATCCCGGAGATTCAGCGAGTTTTATAAATGAGAGCGTAACGCAGGTTCAGTTTCCCATCGGCCGGAACACCGGTCAGGATTTAAATACATAGCCGTCACGAATATCTTAGCGAAGCGAAACATCCAAGATAACTTCTGATAGTGATAAAAGAAGTGATACGCTATCGGTACAGCCGCCTACATCAATGCGGCTGTTGCATGTGCTGTTCCAATCACGTCGGCTGGTGTTTTGGACGTCTACCGTTTTGAAGAAGCTGGTGTCTGGTTCGTTGTTGAATGCTCGACAAAGGCGTCTGCGTGGGGCTGTTCGTCTCGAGGCGGAGCGCAGTACAGCTTTGTCAACGATGTGAGACTGCTGAGCGCACTAGACGGAGACTTTTTGAGACTTATTGAGACTTTTTGGTGGCGTGAGCTCGCTGGCCGATAAGATCACGGTTCAGCTGGTGTCTGGTCCGGAGACATTTTCGCCTGGCCGTTCACAAAAAGCATCTGGGATTGAAGATGGATTTGAAAGATGACGATAGCCAGCTGACACCTCCCACAACACGGCGGGTGACCCGGCGACACGGCGTGGGGTGTGACCTGACCCAGTGACATGGCGTGAGGTGTGACCTGGCCCAGTGACACGGCGTGGGGTGTGACCTGACCCAGTGACATGGCGTGGGGTGTGACCTGACCCAGTGACATGGCGTGAGGTGTGACCTGACCCAGTGACATGGCGTGAGGTGTGACCTGACCCAGTGACATGGCGTGAGGTGTGACCTGACCCAGTGACATGGCGTGAGGTGTGACCTGACACGGCGTGGGTGTGACCTGACCCAGTGACATGGCGTGAGGTGTGACCTGACCCAGTGACATGGCGTGAGGTGTGACATGGCGTGAGGTGTGACCTGACCCAGTGACACGGCGTGGGGTGTGACCTGACCCAGTGACATGGCGTGGGGTGTGACCTGACCCAGACAAACAGGCCGCTCCTGGATTTTTGGCATCCAGAGCATTATCCTCTGCAGGGAATTATCCTCTTTTTCTCATTTGGAGGTTGAATAGTGCCATTTGACAATGAATTGCTCTGAGCTCAAGGTTCACTGGAAAGTGCAAAATAAGATTATGTCACATGATTGAAGAAAATTGTCCTCTCCGTATTCGATCACCCGAATATTTCCTTCTTCTTATTCAGGATTTCACGTCTGATCGATACTGACGGCGTGATCCGTGTGATCCGTCCGCGTCACTTGGCGCCATGACCCGACACGTGACGGCATCATGACCCGACACGTGACGGCGCCATGACCCGACACGTGACGGCGCCGTCCTCCGTGCGGCCGTTTGCCGGCCGACCACACCAGCTGTGGCCTGTCTGCGGTCACTGACTCGGTCTCCGTGCCGGGCACCGCCGCCGCTCGGCCACACACCGCACCACATTTACATGACCGGCGGCGGCCTGTCGCTGGGCCGCGGCCGCGTCGTCGGCCGGCGCGTGGCTGCGGCTAAAATACACACCGGCGACGTCCCCGTCTCCCCGCCCCGTCCCCCGCCCCATCCCCTGTCCCGTCTCTCCGCCTCGTCTCCCCGTCCGGGCCAGCAGGCGGTGTCGGATCTTCCGTTTGCGCAGCTCGTGACGCGCGGCGCCCTTCGTGCAGTCGCCACGGCGCGGAAAACGCGCCGCAGAGCGTGCAGCGTCGGCGGCGTACCCGGCTGGCGGACGCGCCGACGGCCGATGGCACCGCTGATGGCTGCGCGTGCCGGCGCCGGCGAGTTTCCTCGGCTCCGAGGTGGCGAGCTGATGGGCTGCGTGTTCCAGCCAGGCGCGGCGTGGAGCCCGCGCGCCGGCGAGTTTCCTCGGTGCCGAGGTGGCGAGCTGTTGGGCTGCGTGTTCCGGCCAGGCGCGGCGCCGCGTGGAGCCCGCGCGCCGGCGAGTTCCCTCTGTGCCGAGGTGGCGAGCTGTTGGGCTGCGTGTTCCAGCCCGGCGCGGCGCCGCGTGGAGCCCGCGCGCCGGCGAGTTTCCTCGGCTCCGAGGTGGCGAGCTGTTGGGCTGCGTGTTCCAGCCCGGCGCGGCGCTGCGTGGAGCCCGCGCGCCGCCGAGTTTCCTCTGTGCCGAGGTGGCGAGCTGTTGTCGTGTCGAGCCGAGTGCACGTGCAGGTGGCAGCTGGCTGTGAGCCGGCCCGCCGAGCACGCAGCGTCTCGTGCAGCTCGACAGGAGCTGGGCCTGTGCGCAGCCGGCGGCGACAGCGGCGCAGGACGGCTGCGCTGCTGCCGGTGCCGGTCTGACGTGTGCGTGATGAAGTGGTCTGTCGTGGCCGCAGTCAGCCCGTGTGTGAGCCTGTGATCCGGTGGCCCTGTGGTTGGGACGAGTAGTCTGGGGGTAAGTTGCCCGTCTCACAATCGAAAGGTTATGGGTGTCGGCTCCGACCGCTCCTGTCAGACCCCCCGCACCACTGCAACTGGTGTCGGCTTTAGTAAGGTTGCTGCATTGTTGGCTGTCTTGACCTCTGCCTGCCGCTGTGCTGTGGGATATTGATGACACTGCATCGGCGGTCATCAGCTGGTGCTGAAGTCGAATCCTTCCTCGGAAGTCATCGCATCACCGCCACCACCACTACCTGGCTGGTCCACATCAGCGGGTGCTGAAGTCGACACCTTTTCCTCGGGAGCCATTGCATCACCGCCACCACCGCTACCTGGCTGGCTGGCCCACATTAGTGCGCTGATCTCACCGCCGCATTACGGGGTGGCTCCCTCTGGGCGCGCGGTCGATTTCTAGTTGTCGTCGCATGACTGTGCCTGCCACTGCCAACCGAGTCCTGAGTGCCTCTCACGCCGGCTGCGTGCCGAACTGGCTGAAATCTGCTGGCTCACCAATTTCGCATCATGACCATACGATTGCGATTCGTGCGAGCTCCTTCACCAGCAGTGCACTGCCACTGTGCCTTGTACTGAAGGTGTGACTGTAAACGTTGATGGCGCGTTGAGTTGCGGCACCGTGTGCCCTCCTGCTGGGAAGGGCCGGTCCTCGACTGTGTTGTCAGCCCTCCTGCTGGGTAGGGCCGGTCCTCGGCTGTGTTGTCAGCCCTCCTGCTGGGTAGGGCCGGTCCTCGGCTGTGTTGTCAGTCCTCCTGCTGGGAAGGGCCGGTCCTCGGCTGTGTTGTCAGCCCTCCTGCTGGGAAGGGCCGGTCCTCGGCTGTGTTGTCAGCCCTCCTGCTGGGAAGGGCCGGTCCTCGGCTGTGTTGTCAGCCCTCCTGCTTGGAAGGGCCGGTCCTCGGCTGTGTTGTCAGCCCTCCTGCTGGGTAGGGCCGGTCCTCGGTTGTGTTGTCAGCCCTCCTGCTGGGTGGGGCCGGTCCTCGGCTGTGTTGTCAGCCCTCCTGCTGGGAAGGGCCGGTCCTCGGCTGTGTTGTCAGCCCTCCTGCTGGGAAGGGCCGGTCCTCGGCTGTGTTGTCAGCCCTCCTGCTGGGTAGGGCCGGTCCTCTGCAGCGCCACCTGCCCTCCTGTCCATCACAGCCGGTCCGATCGGCCAGCCCGCTCCATCGCAGCACATCGAGTTCCGTCAGCCTCAGACATTGGCCTGCGCCACTCCGTCACAGGTGCTGACTGGCGCCGTCAGCCGACCCCGGCCAGCCGTCAGCTCCCACCGCTGCCACCTGCCGCCAGCTCCCACCGCTGCCACCTGCCGTCGGCTCCCACCGCTGCCACCTGCCGCCAGCTCCCACCGCTGCCACCTGCCGTCGGCTCCCACCGCTGCCACCTGCCGCCAGCTCCCACCGCTGCCACCTGCCGCCAGCTCCCACCGCTGCCACCTGCCGTCGGCTCCCACCGCTGCCACCGGCCGTCGGCTCCCACCGCTGCCACCTGCCGTCAGCTCCCACCGCTGCCACCGGCCATCACCACAATGGGCGCTGTATAACCAATGCAGTTGATGCGCCCTAAAACCCTAATAACCAACCAACCAACCCACCGCTGCCACCGTCCATCACTCTCATGGTTGCCCAAATACGATCTCTACAGCTCTCGGCTGTAATTCCTACAGCTGCCCTAATACGATCCCGACAGCTCCCGGCTGTAATCCCTACAGCTGCCCTAATACGAATCCCACAGCTCCCGGCTGCAATCCCCACATCTCCCGGCTGTAATCCCTACGGCTCCCGGCTGTAATCCCCACATCTCCCGGCTGTAATCCCCACAGCTCCCCGGCTGTAATCCCTACAACTCCCGGCTGTAATCCCCACAGCTCCCCCCGGACGCAAAATGACCTTGGCAGTCGACGAGCCCCTAAACTCCAATCCACAACCACCACCACCACCCCACAGCTCCCCGGATGTAATCCCCACATCTCCCGGCTGTAATCCCTACAGCTCCCGACTGTAATCCCCACAGCTCCCCGGCCGTCCTGCCCAGTCACCGGGCTGTCGGCCGGCCATGAAGCCGTCGCTGGCACTGCCCACCGCTACTGGTGTTCGGTTGTGGCGGGCGTCACCTCTCATGACGGAGGCCAGGGTCGCTGTCCACCGCTACTGGTGTTCGGTTGTGGCGGGCGTCGCCTCTCATGACGGAGGCCAGGGTCGCTGCCCACCGCTACTGGTGTTCGGTTGTGGCGGGCGTCGCCGCTCATGACTGAGGCCAGGGTCGCTGTCCACCGCTACTGGTGTTCGGTTGTGGCGGGCGTCACCTCTCATGACGGAGGCCAGGGTCGCTGTCCACCGCTACTGGTGTTCGGTTGTGGCGGGCGTCACCTCTCATGACGGAGGCCAGGGTCGCTGTCCACCGCTACTGGTGTTCGGTTGTGGCGGGCGTCACCTCTCATGACGGAGGCCAGGGTCGCTGGCCACCGCTACTGGTGTTCGGTTGTGGTGGGCGTCACCTCTCATGACGGAGGCCAGGGTCGCTGGCCACCGCTACTGGTGTTCGGTTGTGGCGGGCGTCACCTCTCATGACGGAGGCCAGGGTCGCTGGCCACCGCTACTGGTGTTCGGTTGTGGCGGGCGTCACCTCTCATGACGGAGGCCAGGGTCGCTGTCCACCGCTACTGGTGTTCGGTTGTGGTGGGCGTCACCTCTCATGACGGAGGCCAGGGTCGCTGTCCACCGCTACTGGTGTTCGGTTGTGGCGGGCGTCACCTCTCATGACGGAGGCCAGGGTCGCTGCCCACCGCGACTGGTGTTCGGTTGTGGCGGGCGTCACCTCTCATGAGGGAGGCCAGGGTCGCTGCCCACCGCTACTGGTGTTCGGTTGTGGCGGGCGTCACCGCTCATGACTGAGGCCAGGGTCGCTGCCCACCGCTACTGGTGTTCGGTTGTGGCGGGCGTCACCTCTCATGACGGAGGCCAGGGTCGCTGCCCACCGCTACTGGTGTTCGGTTGTGGCGGGCGTCACCTCTCATGACGGAGGCCAGGGTCGCTGCCCACCGCTACTGGTGTTCGGTTGTGGCGGGCGTCACCTCTCATGACGGAGGCCAGGGTCGCTGTCCACCGCTACTGGTGTTCGGTTGTGGCGGGCGTCACCTCTCATGACGGAGGCCAGGGTCGCTGTCCACCGCTACTGGTGTTCGGTTGTGGCGGGCGTCACCTCTCATGACGGAGGCCAGGGTCGCTGTCCACCGCTACTGGTGTTCGGTTGTGGTGGGCGTCGCCGCTCATGACTGAGGCCAGGGTCGCTGTCCACCGCTACTGGTGTTCGGTTGTGGCGGGCGTCACCTCTCATGACGGAGGCCAGGGTCGCTGTCCACCGCTACTGGTGTTCGGTTGTGGCGGGCGTCACCTCTCATGACGGAGGCCAGGGTCGCTGTCCACCGCTACTGGTGTTCGGTTGTGGTGGGCGTCGCCGCTCATGACGGAGGCCAGGGTCGCTGCCCACCGCTACTGGTGTTCGGTTGTGGCGGGCGTCACCTCTCATGACGGAGGCCAGGGTCGCTGTCCACCGCTACTGGTGTTCGGTTGTGGTGGGCGTCGCCGCTCATGACGGAGGCCAGGGTCGCTGCCCACCGCTACTGGTGTTCGGTTGTGGTGGGCGTCGCCGCTCATGACGGAGGCCAGGGTCGCTGCCCACCGCTACTGGTGTTCGGTTGTGGTGGGCGTCGCCGCTCATGACTGAGGCCAGGGTCGCTGGCCATCGCTACTGGTGTTCGGTTGTGGTGGGCGTCGCCCTCATGACGGAGGCCAGGGTCGCTGCCCACCGCTACTGGTGTTCGGTTGTGGCGGGCGTCGCCGCTCATGACTGAGGCCAGGGTCGCTGTCCACCGCTACTGGTGTTCGGTTGTGGCGGGCGTCGCCGCTCATGACTGAGGCCAGGGTCGCTGTCCACCGCTACTGGTGTTCGGTTGTGGTGGGCGTCACCTCTCATGACGGAGGCCAGGGTCGCTGCCCACCGCTACTGGTGTTCGGTTGTGGCGGGCGTCACCTCTCATGACTGAGGCCAGGGTCGCTGGCCACCGCTACTGGTGTTCGGTTGTGGCGGGCGTCGCCGCTCATGACGGAGGCCAGGGTCGCTGCCCACCGCTACTGGTGTTCGGTTGTGGTGGGCGTCGCCGCTCATGACTGAGGCCAGGGTCGCTGCCCACCGCTACTGGTGTTCGGTTGTGGCGGGCGTCACCTCTCATGACGGAGGCCAGGGTCGCTGCCCACCGCTACTGGTGTTCGGTTGTGGCGGGCGTCGCCGCTCATGACTGAGGCCAGGGCCGCCCGGAAGAGACCTGAGGCTGGCGCTGCCGATTGAGTGGCGGCCGCAATATGATGCGCCAATTTGCGCGCGCCGCCCGGTAACGCGACCCGTCTGCGGGGTGGTACCGAGGTCGGCCAGTTTTTGCAGCCGTCGCGATAGTGTTACCGGTGCCAGCTCAACGTCAGACGCATTGACGTGTTAATGTTTGACTCCGGCGCGGCGTAAATCTTTATTCAGCTGCGTCATGTTTTTCATCTCTGAGTTCGGGATTGTTCGGACGGGAATGTAGCAGGTACCGGGTATGTAAATACGGCCTTGGTGCCCTCCGTCACGAAGGGCCGTGTATGGGGCGTGCACCTGGTCCATCTCCGTCACGAAGGGCCGTGTATGGGGCGTGCACCTGGTCCATCTCCGTCACGAAGGGCCGTGTATGGGGCTCACCTGGTCCATCTCCGTCACGAAGGGCCGTGTGTGGGGCGTGCACCTGGTCCATCTCCGTCACGAAGGGCTGTGTGTGAGGCGTGCACCTGGTCCATCTCCGTCACGAAGGGCTGTGGGAGCTCTCCGCCACGAAAGGCTGTGTGTGGGGCGTGCACCTGGTCCATGTCTCTTATTCAGCCAGCTGGTGATGATTCCGATAAAGAAAGGCACCTGGATGGCGTGGACTCCGCTCCAGTTGTGATCCGAGTGCGGCGGTCTGGTCGTTTGACGGTGCTCCAGTCGTGACGGCGTTATTATCGCCGGGTGTTTTTGTGCGATGGGAAACGCCAGCTCAGCACCCCACCGAATGTCCGCGTTGGGAAACCAAATGTCTGCGAGACGTGCTTTCTCCCCAGCCGGCGCCCGGTGGCTCGATAAGTTTGCGTGCTGCTTACGGAGCCGTGATGCCGTCACGTGACGCCGTCACGTTATGGCAGTGTGGACCACGGCGGCGGTCGGGGTCGTGTGACCATGTCGGATAATACACCAAGTAGCCAGCCGACCATCCAGCCGCCGCCGCGGCCACGCCACGTCCAGACCGGAGACGTCGGCTCACGGCTCAACGGACGGCCATGCGCTGATATCGCTGTCGGACATGACTGGAGTGCAGCTGCAGTCACATGCTGCGCCTGCTGCAGCTGGACGCCGGGTCAACTGCGCTGCAGCTGCAGTCACGTGCTGCGCCTGCTGCAGCTGGCCGCCGGGTCAACTGCGCTGCAGCTGGGCTGTAGTCCGGCTGTAGCCTCCCTGTAGTTCGGCTGTAGCTGGGCTGTAGCCTGCGTAGCCTGGAAGTAGCTGGGCTGCAGCCTGGCTGCAGCTGGCCATCGGGCGGCTTCCTCAGGGCGGCTGTTCCGCCGCGTGTACATTACTCAGCGGCAGTGCGGGGTCGCTGGCGCCCGCCAGCAGTGAACGATGGTGTGACTCCCTCCACTGCTGCTGCTGCCTCCCGTATCGGCCAGTTCCTCGGCGGGTGTCCTGCTGCCTCTCCTCTCCTTCCCTCTGCCTCTCCTCTCCCTCTCTGTCTGTCCCTCTCTCTCTCTCTGAGGCGGGTGTTCCTCTCCTCTCCTCTCCCTCTGCCTCTCCTTCTGCCTCTCCTTCTGCCTCTCCTTCTGCCCTCACCTCCTGCCCTCACCTCCTGCCCTCACCTCCTTCTTCCTTCCTTCCACAGCCACCCCATTGCCCGGCACAAGTCGACGGTCACTGTCCGACGCCGGTGCCGGACAGTTGGCGGCATTCTGTACTGTCGGCACAGCGGTTTTCCTTCCAGTCAGATTTACGGTTCAATTGGATGGCCGGAACTGTCTGAAATTGAAGTCGCTCAGTCGTTAAAGGTCGACTGGACGAAGTGGGAAGTGACTTGGCGAAGTGGAAGTGCCTTGAAAGCTGGATCTTCTTGTCGGACAAGCCGCCTGCGATAAATAGGAAGATTCGCTGCCGGCGCTGGTCGCGGCACGTTTTGCTGCGGCGAGAAAAAAGCCGGTCGTGTTTGACTGGCGGGTATTGTTTTCGGTGGCACGTCATTATAGATCGGTATGGTTCGTCGGTCGGAGCGAATACAGGGAGAGAGAATGACTCGGTTGTGACAGGCAGTCCAGCCGTGCCCCTGCTTTCAGCGTGCACGCGCAAAAACGCGGTCCCTTTCGGTCTGCCTGCAGTGGCGGCTTTGTATCGAGACGAGTGCCGGCCAGCCTTTGGTTCACTTTTGTCGGGCCGGCGCCGCGACCGCAGTCGGTGAAGAACACGTGGTGGCTCTGATACCGAGTCCCGCGGCGGCGGCTGGGGTCGGCTGGGGTCGCGTGACACCGGCTCGCGCGTCCCGTCCCGTCCCGTCCCGTCCCGTCCCGTCCCGTCCCGTCCCGTCCCGTCCCGTCCCGTCCCGTCCCGTCCCGTCCCGTCCCGTCCCGTCCCGTCCCGTCCCGTCCCGTCCCGTCCCGTCCCGTCCCGTCCCGTCCCGTCCCGTCCCGTCCCGTCCCGTCCCGTCCCGTCCCGTCCCGTCCCGTCCCGTCCCGTCCCGTCTCGTCTCGTCTCGTCTCGTCCCGTCCCGTCCCGTCCGTCGGCCGGCGAGATGAGGGATTGAGCAGTCACCCGAACCCGCCGTGGCCGGGCCGTGTTGTAGCGATGGCCTCGTTATGTTTGCATAACATCCATCACGATATTCATTAAGTGTCCGGCCGGCCGGCCTGGTGACCGCGCTGACCCCCGACCTCTGACCTCCGACCTGCGAGGTGGTATCGCCGTCTGGTGTTGTACCGGGCACGACTCGTGCCACGGCCACACGTGGCGTGGTCGCGCCCAGAGTCCTTTACGGTCCGGACTGTTCGCTCCCGAAGCGATAACCCGGCGAGAGTCTGCCTGCTCGGCGACCCGTCTGGTTCGTCTGACCTCGCCTCAGCGCGCGCGCTAATTTCCATACCATTCAGGCGAACGAATGGGATGGTTAACTAATTGCCTGATGTGTATGCGGCGCAACAAAATTGGCGTGGGAATCGGACGGACGTGGCAATTAAGTATATGTCGGTGGTGTCAAACGGCGGCGACCGCCGTCGGTGCTGCCGTGGCCGAGACGAGTAGTATTGTATTCTGGGTGGGCAATATGTGGTGAAACTTAAATAAGAGCACGGCATGGAAAGGATGCTAGGACAAATGGAATAGAGGTATATTTCATGGTGGGTTCATTTCTGTTGTGACTGGGGTTCCTAAATTTCATGAATAATTTCGGATTCTTTCGCCGATTTTGGGTGACATTCTCACAATAAAATTCAACTTCTGGGGATTTTTTTCTTTGCAGGTTTTCAGAGGGTGCAAAGCATATTGTTTTGTTTTGATGGCACTCATTACCTTTTCCTGAGTGTCACCTCTTTTGAGGATTGTCCTCTTCAACGGTTCATCACATAATTCCAGGAGTTTGACCCTGACTAGTTCGTTGAACTTGATATTTGCACGTGGCACCTGAGCTGTCACCGTGACTAGTTCTTCAGTTTGCATATTATTAAAACTGAAGTATGAAACCACATTTGTTTTACGACCAGAGTCAAAATACTACGTCGAGGACTATCTGCACTCCTGCATTTAATTGTTACACTTGACCTGGAAGGTCAACCAAACGAGATAGAGGAAATATGTAAAATAACTATAAAAGTGTAAGCATGTAGCTTCGCCATGCCGTTTACCGCATCCCTTCATCTTGCTTAGAACACAGGTTGGTAGGGGGAGGGGAGTGATGGGGCTGGCATTTGCCACTCGGTACTGTGTGGAGTAGAAATTTCAACTCGCTGCGACGTTAAAGCAGCATCAATTCGCCGTTGAATATTCGATGGGTAATATGTATTCGAAGGCTCACGCGTAATTTTGCCACGTTCTTGAGTGGGAAAAATATCCACCGCGGTGTTTTTTTCTGCGCAGCCAAACAAATATATCACAATTCATCAGGCTTGCGGTGTTCACCACGGCGGTGGAGTTTGATCCCGTTCGGCTGGCTATGGTCCTGTGGCGTGACGACGCTTTATGTATGCTGGGTGAGCCGCCTCTCCCCCGCCGAGGTGGTCGGGTGCCGGGAATGCATATGGAGGCATGCCGTGGCGTTGCCTACTGCTGCGGTCAGCCACATGTTGAGTACGGCTACGTGGGACCGTGACTCGGTGTTAAGCGCCGTCGCCGGTACTGACTGGATGGACTGCCGCCAGCGGCCCCTGGGTGGACATTTGCTCGCTGCCCGGTTGGACTCTCGTTCCGCTGCGCCGCCGCTGGGTGGATCCCGCCCTCCGCCGGCCGTGCTGGCCGGCCGGCTTGACCCGCCGCCGCCGCCGCCGCCGCGTCGGCCGGATGCTGTGTTTGGCGCCGAAGTTGGAGCCGGCCCGAGGCGCGTCGGCGCCGATGATGGCCAGCGTATCGTCGGCGCAGCTGTCGTGTTGTGACGGCGCCGACGTGCCACATGCCGGTCCGCACCCTGCCCCTCCCACCCACCAGTCAGCTGCTGGAGCCGGATAGCGACGGGGCTGTGCGCCCAATGGCACAAGTTGTCCACGAATATGTTGCTGGTTTTCAGTCTCGCAGAATTTTAGAGATAAAAAATGTTTCGAAGTAAACAAGAAATGAGCAAAGGTAGCACTTCATTAGAAATATGAACACAAGGATCCAGGATAGAAAGTGCATGTTCCGATGGTTTCTAAAGAAGCGATTGGAGTAGCGGTAGCTCAGTCGGCAGGGCGTTGAACTCTTGATCGTAAGATCGTGGGTTCGAATCTCGACCGGCGAGATTGCCGCGTTCTCGCGCAACCAATCGGCGTGAGAGGTTGGGCACGCCGTGAGGTCTGGCAGTTGAATGCGTCGTAATAGAACCCAAGGTCCCTGCCTTCTTAAAGCGATCACTATCAATAACAAGGCTTTTGAAGTTGGGGAGGGCACTATTTGTAACTTCCTTTCCACACGCCGCCAGCAAACCATTGCTTCAACAACAGTGGACCCAAGGTGACAGAGAGGGCACCCCTCCCCTGGACATGCGACGCCTCTTGGGTCGGAAAAAGGTATCCCTCCATCACGCTTGAGTGCACTCCCTCGAGTTTGTTTAGCTTTGGGAGCCCCTCCGAGCTGAAAAAGGCACCGCTCCAGGAATACCAGTGCACCCCCCCCCCCCTCTCCCCGACATTACCTTAATCAGTGGTGCTACTGCAAACGAGTGCCCCTCCCCATCATAATCCATGGATCCGCCCCTGTGCTTCGGTGCTGGACCACCACCGGGGCAGACGACCCGCCGCGTAGTGCATTGCTACACCTTTGACATGTGTGTCTGCTTCGGTTATCTTTATCATCGCATCGCCGCACCGGATATCTATACCATTATCCGGACGCAGAACCAGCCAGGTGTTGTCGCCCTGACATTGCACAGCCGCACCAGATATCTACACCATTAAACGGGCCCAGAACCAGCCAGGTGTTGTCGCCCTGGCATTGCACAGCCGCACCAGATATCTACACCATTAAACGGGCCCAGAACCAGCCAGGTGTTGTCGCCCTGGCATTGCACAGCCGCACCAGATATATACACCATTAAACGGGCCCAGAACCAGCCAGGTGTTGTCGCCCTGGCATTGCACAGCCGCACCAGATATCTACACCATTAAACGGGCCCAGAACCAGCCAGGTGTTGTCGCCCTGGCATTGCACAGCCGCACCAGATATCTACACCATTAAACGGGCCCAGAACCAGCCAGGTGTTGATGTCGCCCTGGTATGCACTCCGACACTGTCCGTGTTCGGATTGTGTTGCTGTGCGTTTGACTCAGCTGAGGGCGGGCGTGGGCCGACGCGGCCGGACTCGTCACCCCGTGCTGATCTGTTTCAGAGCGTTCGCGCAGGAGCTGGACTTCTACAGCATGCAGATCGACACGGCGCTGCGCAAGTTCCAGACCTACTTCCGACTGCCCGGGGAGGCGCAGAAGATCGAGCGGCTCATGGAGGTCAGTCGGGGCGGGGGTCGCGGGTGTGGGAGGGCATGGGGTAGTTGCCGTGGAGGAGGGTGGGGTGTGGAACTCCGTAGTTTTGAGCTGTCTGCCAGTGGGCAGCGGCTCAAAACTAGACTACGGCAGACTACAAAGCTACAGAACTACTGACAGACCACAGACAGTGTATCCAGTGCGTGCCATACAGTCGGTCACGGTGACACTGCATCTCACTGTCAGCTGTGGCCACAGCCATGGGCGCAGGTCACGTGATCAGGTCATCGCACCGCCCCAGGCGGCAGGCGGGTCGGCCCCCGTCGACGACGCACGCGGCAGGGTGTGTTCAATGAACGGGCAGCCATAATCGGTGAATATAATGTTATTACTAGGGTAGATCAGCGCTGCGGTGAGAACGGTACGGTTAGCGCCCGGTACAGGCAATACTGTCACGGTCGACACCCGACCAGCTAGCAGACCAGACATATCCGTGTGTCGGCCCCCAACAGACGATGTGCTCTTCGGGGATCACGACGGCTGAGTCGGCAGTGTGTTGGACTCTTGGTCGTAAGACCGTGGGTTCAAGCCCGACAACCGGCGGAATTTCCGAGTCCACCCGCGACCAATCGGCGTGAGAGCTTGGCGACGCTATGTGACCCAGCAATCGAACGCGCCGTAAACACCCAGGGTTGGTCGGTTCTTTCGACTGTGTGCTGCTGGAGAAGTCGCGCGGTGGCAGCCGGGTCTCCGCGGCCCGGCTGCAACTCAATGGATCCGGGCGGGCGGCGGGCGACGGATGGATCCGGGCGGGCGGCGGGCGACGGATGGATCCGGGCGGGCGGCGGGCGACCGATTCAGGCGGGCGGCGGGCGACGGATGGATCCGGGCGGGCGGCGGGCGACGGATGGATCCGGGCGGGCGGCGGGCGACCGATGGATCCGGGCGGGCGGCGGGCGACGGATGGATCCGGGCGGGCGGCGGGCGACCGATGGATCCGGGCGGGCGGCGGGCGACGGATGCACCACAGGCGGTCGATGCGAGGCCGAAATAATTCGGCCGGTTTAATGACGCCACCGAGTGAAGAATATTCACGGGAGATTCGGCGATGTGTTGACGCCCGGGTGTCGCCCTGGGGTTTGGTGGGGTGGCAGCCGACGGGTGGCACGGGAGGGTGATGGTGTGCTGGTGAGTTGGCCAGAGAGCCGGGAGGTGCCGATGGTCGGGAGGCGGCTGCCTGCCTGCGAGCCGTTCGTGCAGCGTGGAAGTGTGTATCGGACGATCTGGGTCAGTGATGCATTTTCCGTGACGTGGAGCATTTGCGTGGCGTGTTGAGCATACCGCTTATTGCATACTGAATCGACATCCTTCTCCAAGACGTCTTGGGAGTAATTGAATATTGGCGTGCTTCTAGATGGAAAGGTCAGGCAATCCTCACCCCTCGTGCATAACAGTATCGTGCTTATGAGCAGCATGCACATCGCGACTGGTAAACCCACATCTCGTCATGCAATTCATGGTAATGCAACTGCCTACGTCATGTGCTGTACACGGATGCTGATTGTATTGATATTAGTGTTTGTACTATGAACGTTACTTATAGAATGGTGATTTTTGTTGCTTTTGGGAGTAGCAATTGTTACTCACGAAAACAACAAAGCATACCATTCTAAGTACGCTTCGTTTCCTGATTCAGTTTACGGGAACTTAAAGGTAGGCTAAATAACATTATTTTCATGGGAAATTTCGATATGCTTCTGTACTTTTCTTTTCCGCATCCCTCACCAAACGAAATACCATTGTTTACACTTGGCAAAATGTATTGTCGTTGTCTTTCCACCACCTCACACACTCACTGATATTTTAATGATTAAGACGTTCTACCTGCCTACTTCTACAGGTGTTTTAATCCAAACCTGCAACGTGCAGACTTATTGCTGAAGGCTATTTGTTCCCGATCCAAAATGTGGTATCTCTTTAATATGCAAGCTACCACGGACAGACCGCGCGAGTGTTTTCCATTTTTCCACGACATGTCCTTATATGTCAGTTGATACCAGCCAGCCGCCAGCACAGGGCGTGGCATTTGGGTGCAGCAGAGTGGATTGGCTGGCGTTGGGCGCCGCCCTGCCCCCGTTTACCTGGCAGGCGCCGTTGCCACTGGGCTCGTGTTTCCACGTTTCCCGGTCGGTGCCTGGCAGTAAAAGTGCGCGCGGCACGAGACCACAAGCCGGAAAATGCAGCCCGTCAAGGCTACAGGCCCGAGTCTGTGGGAAATCAAGTGCGGAGTGATTGTTTGCTGTCTGCTCCGCCGCCGGACAGCTGTGCTGAGTGGAGGCTGGTGTGTTTAGAAAGTGCGCTGCTGACCTAAAGCGCTATTATTTTGGCCAGCGGTGCAGCGGACAGTTGCCGACAGTTGTGGCAGCCCACAGGAGCGTACGTCCACTGACTGCGAAACGGTCCACTCACGGAGAATCACTCCCGGCTGAACGTATTGTCGGCATTTGTAATGCGTTGTCGATAACCTGGTGCGTCGGCGTATGTATTATTTCCCTGTATCCTTACCCTGGTGAACATCCTGACCCCCTGCCGCTGGTGTAGCACTGAACTGTGCCTTCAATGTCCTCGTTTAGAACACAACTGACATGGTTTAGACCGATTGACTTGTCATCTTTCACGCAACATCTGCATTGTTTTTATCGCTATAATTGGTTCTGTATTTTACTCGCTTTCTCTGTCATCGCTCTTCTGCACCTCGTTTTATGTTCTGACGTACTTCTAACATATTAGTTGTGGACGCAATATAGCCAAAGCAACTGACGAGCCCAAAAATCCTAACTACACACACACACACCCACACACGCACGCACGCACGCGCGCGCGTGTCCATCGCCGCTCCTTTGCCTTCACCGTTTCCTCACCTTCACCGCTTCCTCATCTTCCCGCGTCTTCACCGTTCCCTCGCCGTCGCGGCTCCCTCGCCTTTACCGCTCCCTCGCCATTACTGCCTGATCTTCCCACGCCTTCACCGCTCCTTCGCCTTCACCGCTCCATCGCCTTCACCGCTTCTTCGCCTTCACCGCTTCCTCGCCTTCACCGCTTCCTAGCCTCCATTGCTTCCTCGCCTTCACCGCTCCTTCGCCTTCACCGCTCCATCGCCTTCACCGCTTCTTCGCCTTCACCGCTTCCTCGCCTTCATTGCTTCCTCGCCTTCACTACTTCCTCGCCTTCACTGCTTCCTCACCTTCACCGCTCCTTCGTCTTACCCCGCCTTCCCAAACCCCAAAACAGCTGATGTAGCCGCGAGGTGGCAGGCCGGTGTCAAAACGACAACCTGATGTGCAAAATGCCGCCAAATGCCTGGCTTTGCTGCCCCTGGTGTTCCATGAGTGATGGCATGAGTGGCATCAGATCAGTGTTCTGAACAGTGTCGGCAACGTTCTGCCCAACTTCAACACGTACGCGCACACGCACACGCACACGCACACGCGCGCCCGTCAAATCCCTCAGACTCTTCCGACGGTCCGAAGCAGACCGCGCCATGACGTCACCGGTCTAAATTTGGACCGGTTGGTGGAATCTCACAGGCTCGGCTCGGGTATGCCTGATTCCGTCTCGTCTCGCCTCGTTCCGTCTTGTCTCGCCTCGTCTCGCCTCGTCTCGTCTCGTCTCGTCTTGTCTTGTCTTGTCTTGTCTCGTCTCGTCTCGCCTCGTTCCGTCTTGTCTCGCCTCGTCTCGCCTCGTCTCGTCTCGTCTCGCCTCGCCCGGGACGAGGCCACGGGTGCAGTGCCCGACAGTGTTATGTCTTGGCTCAGATCCCGAGCCGCATACCGCTTCAGCCAGTCCCGCTGGCTCAGTCCAGGAGGACCTGGCGTGTCACTCGCCTGTGACGGTGACCACCACCACCGGCGGACGCGCGCGTCTCGTGAGATCCGGCAGAGCCATGCCGGCTCGTCAGCGCTCGGCCTCCGATTGGTGGCGCCGGGTGCTGACGTCAGACAGCTCTGCCGGCTGACGCGTCCTGCAGGAACTGCCGCCTCACGCGTGTCGTGACATCCGACAGAGCCGTGCCGGCTCGTCAGCGCTCGGCCTCTGATTGGTGGCGCCGGGTGCTGACGTCAGACAGCTCTGCCGGCTGACGCGTCCTGCAGGAACTGCCGCCTCACGCGTGCCCGCCACGGTCCGGCGCGCCTGTGGTCGCTGCGGTATGCGTTTTGTGTTGGTCGATTAATCCGAGACCAGCCGACTGCCTGTCACGAGGATCCGCTCTCGGCGCTGGCATGCCGACGCCGGTCCGCCGGTTCAATGTGAACCGCCGCGTCAGTCCTCGTGCAAATCGTGCCGTGCGTTCCGGAGCACGGCTCTGCGGTGCGGCGCTGTCCTGTTCACGGCCGTCGGCATGACGCTGTACTGTACAAAGTGAGCCGGCGCTAAGAGCCGGCTGTCCCTGAACTTAAAGACGCTAGCCATCACTCGCCGCAAGCCTCCACCTTGTGCAATGCAAGACTAAGCCCATCGTCCCTGAGTGAAGTACCCTCCAAATGTCTCATGACCCATTGTAAGCCATCTCGCCGCGGCCATTTTCCACCGGCGTGCCTCTGTGCACGTGCCGTTCTGCAACCTTAACTTTGTCCTCACTGACGCCTCCCCTCACCCGCATTCACCTGCGCATGATCCAAAACCCCAAAAAAATAACATTCACCTGCTTCTCAACCACACACGGTCGCCTATTGTCTGCACTGCACCATTCCTCAGGATCTAGAAGTCAGGTCGGCCTCATTTGTTTCACACCATGTGTTTATGTTCCTGCTTGTCTCTGGACGACACGGCCCCTCTGTACGATGTCGGCGCCTGTGCTGTCCTGTGTGTCCAGCGTCAGCCCCTGTTCCGTCCTGCGTGCCCAGCGTCAGTCTCTGTACCGTCCTGTGTGTCCAGCGTCAGTCTCTGTGCCGTCATGCGTGCCCAGCGTCAGTCTCTGTACTGTCTTGTGTGTCCAGCGTCAGTCTCTGTACTGTCCTGTGTGTCCAGCGTCAGTCGCTGTACGATCCTGTGTGTCCAGCGTCAGTCTCTGTACTGTTTTGTGTGCCCAGCGTCAGTCTCTGTACCGTCCTGCGTGCCCAGCGTCAGTCTATGTACTGTCCTGTGTGTCCAGCGTCAGTATCTACCGTCCTGTGTGCCCAGCGTCAGTCTCTGTACCGTCCTGTGTGTCCAGCGTCAGTATCTACCGTCCTGCATGACCAGCGCCAGTCCCCGTATACCATTATGTGTACCCCGTGGAGGTCTCATTTGAGCCTCAAGTCAGCTGAGGTTTACTAGTGACTGAACTATAAGCGATTCCCGTGCGTCTCAGATAGCTAACGCAATGAACTGGCGTGCGTCTGATATGGCTGACTCAATGAACTAGCGTGCGTCTGATATAGCTGACTCAATGGACTATGGTGCGTCTGAGATAGCTGACTCAATGAACTGGCGTCCGTCTGAGATAGCTGACTCAATGAACTGGCGTCCGTCTGAAATAGCTGACTTAATGAACTGGCGTCTGCCTGATATAGCTGACTCAATGAACTGGCGTCCGTCTGAGATAGCTGACTCAATGAACTGGCGTGCGTCTGGGATAGCTGACTCAATGAACTGGCGTGCGTCTGAAATAGCTGACGTAATGAACTGTCGTCCGCCCGATAGAGCTGACTCAATGAACTGGCGTCGAAGAGGTTTAGATTAACGTCTGCAAAAACAGATGGCGCACACTGCACAGGGTGTGGTGGGCGTGTTTGGCTGTGAGCGAGGCGGAGGTGGTCCGGCCATTCGTTAAGGAATTAGTTTACGATTCATCATTGCGTGCACATCACGCGCAGATGCCTATGGGTGTCTCGGAACGTTTTGTAAGTTGATGTGATACAAACTAGTCGGACATATTCTCCGCATAGTGTCACGGGGCGTATACGCTTTTAAAATCTTCAAAAGAAGGAAATCGTCCGTGCCTTTGCTATGGGCCGTTAAGCCCGTTCTAGTTTTGCAATGCACTGTTGTTCGTGTGTACCACACAGCATGCACGACGCTGACCTGCGTTAGGTTTCCCAGTCCCGAGGTATTGAGTGTGGCAAGGCGCCGTAGACTGTACCTTGCCTCGGCTCCAGTTTAGTATCAGGAATATTCAGGAGCGATATTCCCGCCGAGCGCGAGATCTGCCGAGCTGGGCTGGTTGTGCGCTGAGTGATGGGTGTTTGTGGGTGTGTGTGAGTTGTGTGTGGGCTTGGACTGGTTAATGTTAGCCGTGGAAGCTGCGCCGGTCGCGCTGACCCTCCGCCGACCCTTGGGTCGGCAACCGGACCGCGCAACGATCCTCCCGTCGACCCTTGGGTCGGCAACCGGACCGCGCAACGATCCCCCCGTCGACCCTTGGGTCGGCAACCGGACCGCGCAACGATCCCCCCGTCGACCTTTGGGGCGGCAACCGGACCGCGCAACGATCCTCCCGTCGACCCTTGGGTCGGCAACCGGACCGCGCAACGATCCCCCCGTCGACCTTTGGGTCGGCAACCGGACCGCGCAACGATCCTCCCGTCGACCTTTGGGGCGGCAACCGGACCGCGCAACGATCCTCCCGTCGACCCTTGGGGCGGCAACCGGACCGCGCAACGATCCTCCCGTCGACCCTTGGGTCGGCAACCGGACCGCGCAACGATCCTCCCGTCGACCCTTGGGGCGGCAACCGGACCGCGCAACGATCCTCCCGTCGACCCTTGGGGCGGCAACCGGACCGCGCAACGATCCCCCCGTCGACCTTTGGGGCGGCAACCGGACCGCGCAACGATCCTCCCGTCGACCTTTGGGGCGGCAACCGGACCGCGCAACGATCCTCCCGTCGACCCTTGGGGCGGCAACCGGACCGCGCAACGATCCTCCCGTCGACCTTTGGGGCGGCAACCGGACCGCGCAACGATCCTCCCGTCGACCCTTGGGGCGGCAACCGGACCGCGCAACGATCCTCCCGTCGACCTTTGGGGCGGCAACCGGACCGCGCAACGATCCCCCCGTCGACCCTTGGGGCGGCAACCGGACCGCGCAACGATCCTCCCGTCGACCCTTGGGGCGGCAACCGGACCGCGCAACGATCCCCCGTCGACCTTTGGGGCGGCAACCGGACCGCGCAACGATCCTCCCGTCGACCCTTGGGGCGGCAACCGGACCGCGCAACGATCCTCCCGTCGACCTTTGGGGCGGCAACCGGACCGCGCAACGATCCTCCCGTCGACCCTTGGGGCGGCAACCGGACCGCGCAACGATCCTCCCGTCGACCTTTGGGGCGGCAACCGGACCGCGCAACGATCCTCCCGTCGACCCTTGGGGCGGCAACCGGACCGCGCAACGATCCTCCCGTCGACCTTTGGGGCGGCAACCGGACCGCGCAACGATCCTCCCGTCGACCCTTGGGTCGGCAACCGGACCGCGCAACGATCCTCCCGTCGACCTTTGGGTCGGCAACCGGACCGCGCAACGATCCCCCCGTCGACCTTTGGGTCGGCAACCGGACCGCGCAACGATCCTCCCGTCGACCTTTGGGGCGGCAACCGGACCGCGCAACGATCCTCCCGCCGACCCTTGGGGCGGCAACCGGACCGCGCAACGATCCTCCCGTCGACCTTTGGGGCGGCAACCGGACCGCGCAACGATCCTCCCGTCGACCTTTGGGGCGGCAACCGGACCGCGCAACGATCCTCCCGTCGACCTTTGGGGCGGCAACCGGACCGCGCAACGATCCTCCCGTCGACCTTTGGGTCGGCAACCGGACCGCGCAACGATCCTCCCGTCGACCTTTGGGTCGGCAACCGGACCGCGCAACGATCCTCCCGCCGACCCTTGGGTCGGCAACCGGACCGCGCAACGATCCTCCCGTCGACCTTTGGGGCGGCGGATCGGCCTCGCGCTGACCCTCCACCAGTGACCTTTGGGTCGGGGGGCAGGCTGTGCGCTGACCCTCCACCAGTGACCTTTGGGTCGGGGGGCAGGCTGTGCGCTGATCCTCCACCAGTGACCTTTGGGTCGGGGGGCAGGCTGTGCGCTGATCCTCCACCAGTGACCTTTGGGTCGGGGGGCAGGCTGTGCGCTGATCCTCCACCAGTGACCTTTGGGTCGGGGGCAGGCTGTGCGCTGACCCTCCACCAGTGACCTTTGGGTCGGGGGGCAGGCTGTGCGCTGATCCTCCACCAGTGACCTTTGGGTCGGGGGGCAGGCTGTGCGCTGATCCTCCACCAGTGACCTTTGGGTCGGGGGGCAGGCTGTGCGCTGATCCTCCACCAGTGACCTTTGGGTCGGCGGCCAGGCTGTGCGCTGATCCTCTACCAGTGACCTTTGGGTCGGGGGCAGGCTGTGCGCTGACCCTCCACCAGTGACCTTTGGGTCGGGGGGCAGGCTGTGCGCTGACCCTCCACCAGTGACCTTTGGGTCGGCGGCCAGGCTGTGCGCTGATCCTCTACCAGTGACCTTTGGGTCGGCAGCCAGGCTGTGCGCTGACCCTCCACCAGTGACAGTTGGGTCGGCGGCCGGCCCTCGCGCTGACCATCGATGGTCGAATGTCTGCGCCGACGCCGTGGTTTCATTGGCGGGGAGGCGGGGTGTGTCGGGTCGCGGCTACAGCAGCCGTCTCTGGGCCAGGGTCGACTCTGCACGCGGCAGCTGGGCTCAGTTGCCGGCTGTGGTGACCTCATACACGGGCACTTCCGTGAGGCGTAGCAGGCAGCTGTCCTCCAGCGCGGGGTGTGTCCACTGCTGGCGCTGGCTCGCTTCCGTAACACTGTCGTTCGGCCCAGCCGGACCTGCCCACTGTGTGTCAATGTCGTGTGCTGCTCCGTACTGTCGTGTGCCGATGTGGGCCGCTCCTTACCACCGTGCGCCGCTCCGTACCGCCGTGTGCCGCTCCGTACCGCCATGTGCCGCTCCGTACGGCCGCGGGCCGATGTCGTGTGCCGCTCCGTACCACAGTGTGCTGCTCCGTACGGCCATGGGCCGATGTGGACCGCTCCGTACCACCGTGGGCCGCTCCGTACCGCCGCGGGCCGCTCCGTACCACCGTGGGCCGACATACCAGCAATGTGTCCAGTGCGCTGGACATTGATGTATCGGAGGCGCCAGTTGGTACGTCACGGGCCGGTCAACTTCAGGGCCGCGTCTCAATGTACCGGTCCCGCAGGGCTGGCTGTTGCCGGCGGGCAGCCGGCGGGCACGGCACACCATCGGACAGTCGACACGAGAGAGCTGGCTGTCGTACACCAGCCTGTCGCTGACCACCTCCCACGTCCGGCCTCAGATCCGGGAGATTTGCACCACCAGTGGGTGTGTGGATCTCGTGGCAGCGCCCTCCGTGCACGTCGCTGTTGGCAGCTCTCGCCGACTCACACGTCGTGATGACGACGACATGCGCGTCAGACGGAAATTTCGCAGACCAGTCGGCACGTCTGCCACTGTGAGCCGGATTGGGACCTCCCCGTCTGTATTAGCTCACCATGGGTGCAGTATTCGGGTTTACCGGCAGCGATAATGCGTTAGCTGCGACTCTGCGTTGTCGGCCTTGATGCCGGTTTACGCTGAACGCTGGTTCGTGTTGCGCCGCGACACTGAGTCTGGACCCATGCGACACGTGAAGTCCTGAGGTTCGTGTTGCGCCGCGACACTGAGTCTGGACCCGTGCGACACGTGAAGTCCGGAGGTTCGTGTTGCGCCGCGACACTGAGTCTGGACCCATGCGACACGTGAAGTCCGGAGGTTCGTGTTGCGCCGCGACACTGAGTCTGGACCCGTGCGACACGTGAAGTCCGGAGGTTCGTGTTGCGCCGCTACACTGAGTCTGGACCCATGCGACGCGTGAAGTCCGGAGGTTCGTGTTGCGCCGCGACACTGAGTCTGGACCCGTGCGACACGTGAAGTCCGGATGTTCGTGTGAAGCACTGCGCGTTCTAACCTCTGATCAGTGGCAGACGTGGCATGACAACCTGGTCAAATGCGTCTGTTGCATTCCAACTGAAGAGGCCGTTCCTCGCCGGCAACTTATCAGCGATTGGACACGGTTTTATATTTTCTCAAGTCTCGAGATTTTTGGCACAGTGGCTCGCAGTGGTTGAGTGCATTGGTTCACAACTCTTACGGTGATAGCGTCCATGGTTGGCAACAATCTCCCCAGTTATCAGGTACAGAGGTTTACAACTCCTCCAATGATCGGATGCATATTGGCTTAAAGCTCTACAGGTGATGGGGTGCAGTAATTCACAGCTCCTTCTCCGGAAAATGAGATATCCGGGTAATCATGAGGCCACTTATCACTGAGTCGAAGGGCTATGAGTTCCAGTCCCACTGGTGGCTGCTCACCGCTGGCGACGAATCGGCGCCAGATTTGGCGACACTATGACAACCACAGTGGGCCAGTGGTTCACAACTCACCCAGCGCCCGGTGCAGTGGTTCACAACTCCGCAGCGACCTGCCGCGGCGTGTAACGACCGCGACCTTCGGCAGGTGTTCGGCCAGCGCTACTGCCAGTGCAACCACGAGTTCGTGGCTAGTCTGAAGACTCCCGACACCGTGTTCGTGCTGGCGTTCGCCGTCATCATGCTCAACACGGATCTCTTCACGCCCAACATCAAGGCCGAGCGGAAGATGAAGCTGGAGGACTTCATCAAGAACCTGAGAGGTGAGGGCGGCGCCGTCGCTGCGGTGCTCGCGGCAGGGGCTGGTGATGATGTGCCCACTTCCCTTCCTCTCCTCTCGTCAGCCGCCGCCCGGCAGGAAGGACATGCTTCTCTCCGTCGGGTGTGTGACATGTTTCTCTCCCCTTACAACTGGTGAGCAGCGGCTGTATTGACAGCTGTACAGCTTGAATGTATTCAGTGGCTCGATAACGTCTTCCCCTCCGTTTACCGTTGCCTTTATGGACGCCTCACCCCAAACGACGTTCATCTTTCACCTCCAAAAAACAGCATCAGCTTGGCCGTAGTCGGTTTCCCGTCCCCCACCCACCCCCTGACTTCTGTCATCCACCGTCATTTCCTCACGCACGTCTGCCACCTGTGTGTGCATCCTCACCCACAGTCTCGTCTTTGCCCGTCGGCTTTCGGTCGGCCGCTCGATTCCGTTCTCACCAGCGCTCGGTCAGTACGGTACGGTCAGTACTACGGTCAGTACGGTGCAGTCGGTACGGTCAGTACGGTCAGTACTACGGTCAGTACGGTACGGTACAGTCAGTACGGGCAGTACGGTACATGACGCATTTGCCGGGACGGGCGTTAGCCAGCGATTGGCCGCCCGGTAACCTGGCGACTGGACAGCACTGGGTCCAGCCTCACCAGCAGCGGTTGGTGAGGCGGTCTCCGGGGGGATGGGCGGCCGCCGAGTAGCGGGCCGACCTCCCTCCCGCCGACTCGTGGTCGGTCCAACACCTGTGTCGGCTGTGCAGTGATTTCTCGGTCGGGGATGTCTTCTCGAGGAAAGTAGTCTCGTCTATGTGGTGAGTGCTCATCAGAGCAAACAAATTTGTTCCCTTCAATGTGAGGATCACGTGGGAGGGTCTAATGCCCACTTTTTTGGCCCGATGGACGATCTCAGCAATTACGAAGTGAATGGGGATAAAAGGTGCGGTAATCGATGTCTTTTAATTAATGTGGTAGTTTTGACCTACAACCGTAATGGATATTTTCCTTGAAATGTCTTTAAATAGCCCCCAAATGGCGTTGAAACGTTGTAATCACAACAATAGAAAATTCCCGATGGACGATCTCAGTAACTACACCGATTTTCGTGAAAATGGCTCTAAAATAAACTTCGACATCGAGTTGGGTCCAGTTAAGTCATTGCCAACCGATATAAATAGGTAGAAAGCCACGAAATGAGGGATTGAAATTCGAGATTTGCCCGATGGACGATCTGCGAAAGTAATTTACAGAATTGCGCCAAACACACTGATCAATGTCTTTTCACCGTATTAGATCAGTTGAGGCAGTTAAGAGAAAAATTAACATATGAAATGTAGAAATTCATCCCACCACATTTCAAGTAGAGATGGGTTACATCGCAATTCAATTAGAGGTGGGTGGTGGATTTGTTGTGTTGACCCATCTCTATCTTGAACCCATCTCTAATTTAATTGTGATATGATGAATTTCTACATTTCATATGTTAATTTTCTCTTAACTGCCTCAACTGATCTAATACGGTGAAAAGACATTGATCAGTGTGTGTTTGGCGCAATTATGTAAGTTACCTTCGCAGATTGTCCATCGGTCAAATCTCGAATTTCAATCCCTCATTTCGTGGCTTTCTACCTATTTATATCGGTTGGCAATGACTCAACCGGCCCCAAATCGATGTCGAAGTTTATTTTGGTCATTTTCACGAAAATCGGTGTAGTAGTTACTGAGATCGTCCATCGGGCATTTTCTATTGTGATTACAGCGTTTCAACGCCATTTGGGGGAAATTTAAAGACATTTCAAGGAAAATATTAATTACGGTTGTAGGTCAAAACCACTACATTAATTAAGACATCGATTACTGCACCTTTCATCCCCATTCACTTCGTAATTGCTGAGATCGTCCATCTGGCACAAAAAGTGGGCATTATAGACTCTCCCGGATCACGTTACGTTATATCATAAGTTGGAATCACTTCAAGCTCGGCCGATGGGTTGTGTTGAGCTGTCACCATTCCCTCTTGTGTCTTTGGCCTGTCGGTTAGCCGCCGCGTGTGTGTCTCCTCGACATCGTAGCGTGTCTCCTCGACATCGTAGCGTTCCTCCTCGACATTGTAGCGTGCATACTCGACGTTGTGGCATGCCTCCTCGACGTTGTGGCATGCCTCCTCGACGTTATGGCATGCCTCCTCGACATTGCAGCGTGCCTCGTCGCCATTGTAGCGTGCCTCATCGACATTGTGGCGTTCCTCATCGACATTGTGACATGCCTCCTCGACATTGTAGCGTGCCTCACCGACATTGTGGCGTTCTTCCTCGACATTGTAGCGTGCCTCTTCGATATTGTAGCGTACGTCCTCGACATTGTGGCGTGCCTTTTCGACATTGTGGCGTGCCTTCCCGACATTGTGGCGTGCCTCCTCAACATGTGTGTGTTAATATAACACCCTTGTCCCGTCAGTCGAAGCCTATGTCCGACCGCGAAACAGCGCACAAATGTCCTCCAATTAGCATTGTTGATTCGTCCTGAATATAGTTTTGTCTCACGTGAATAAGAGCGCATTTAAGACGGGGACGTTACAGGCATGCATTAAAAACACCGACACGAACGGCGAGGTTGTCTGTCGCAAGGCCTATCGAGTCGTCTGTCGATAATTCAATCTTCCTCGCTGAGCTGGGTAAATTGGTCAAGGTTGCCTAGCCGCCACGTGCATCGCTATATTCGCACTTCCCTGGCAGCATGCCCAGATGATCATCGTTAATGTACGTCTCATTCCCGGCACTGTATTGGCTTTATTGGTGTATCGTGCTGCATGGCCGACGCGCTCGATGTGGCCCTAAACTTCATACTCGTGTGTCGTATCGAACACGGCCGAAAACATCTCTCCAATTGCGCGTGAAGTGGCTTTCGTGTTCAGACGTTGGCGTTGATTGGCGTTCAAACGAAACCATGGCTGCTGTTTACGATGGAGTTAGCAAAGTAATCATACATGTGCATTGGCTTCGTCGGCCCCTGCAGGTTTTCTGTCGACAGATTGCCGGTTTTACAGCCCAGGGTTGCTATGACACGGTGTATATACAGCCCGTCCTGCCGTATAGTTTATTGTTCTGACACAGTTGTACTGCAGGCAGCACGTTGTCACTGTGGTAATTGGCAGTTTGAGTGTATTGGAGATGGTCCGTCGGTGTGGTGAAGCATCCTGTGTCAGGCCGCGGTAAAAGGGAAACGGAGATTACAGCTGGAGGAGCTGGCGATTATCCGACCACAGGAGAGAAACTTCATTGAAATTGG
The DNA here is from genome assembly GCA_034440615.1 of Ashinkailepas kermadecensis. Lineage (NCBI taxonomy): Eukaryota > Metazoa > Arthropoda > Thecostraca > Neolepadidae > Ashinkailepas > Ashinkailepas kermadecensis. The sequence continues at coordinate 669,963 of JAOTOM010005186.1, read as the reverse complement.
CCCTATTCTTACGGCGCACTGCCAACCGGTGTCTGTGGTTGTTGTGCGTGACTCAGAGGGCGGATCTAGACAAAGGCTTTTGGAGACATTGCGAATTCGCCTCGATGTTATGTTCAGTTGGTTTGCGGTTTAAATTATGTCCTTGCCGCTTGTGAATATTCATAACAATCGTCGCGTCCGGTGTATTTGTTCGATTGTATGCGCTGCATTCAATGTATCCACTGCAGCGAAAGCTGAAATGTTTGTTAAGTACTCGGCAACGATGCTACGACTATTGACTTGAGTTTATTTGTTTCAAGATGCTCCATGCATTGTTTACTAGGCAATTTGCGACTGGTTACTGTGTCGTGCAGTTTGCGAGCCAAATGCCCCTGGTCGCAGTCCCTTCACTCTAACTGAACAAATTGTTACATGCCCGGGGTCGACAGCGTTCCTCGACCTTGCAGAATGCCACAATGGCGTAAATCATAGTTATGTGGTCGCCGAGCCATTTTTGGTGCGTGCACGGTCCAAACAGACATGATTCATGCGGTAGATCTTCCTGTCGGCTTGTGTCGTGCTCTTGTCGGACAGCCACGTCTTGTCGTTCTGGCGAGGCGTGTCGTGCGCGCGCCAGTGGCCATGAGACGAGCCCCCCCCTGTCGCCCGTGAATGGTGACGATCGCCATGATAGTACAGTTACGTGATTGTGGGTTCGATGACCTGGCCTCGAAACGCACGCTCAAGCGGCAAATGCTCAGCTGGGAGAATGTGGCCCAACGAAGCCGAGAAGATACCCTTGGTGTGGGGGCAGGGCCACCCCGGAGTGTCGGGGTATGGTCACCTCGGGATGTCGGGACAGGGCCAACCCGGAGTGTCGGGGTATGGCCACCTCGGGATGTCAGGACAGGGCCAACCCGGAGTGTCGGGGTATGGCCACCTCGGGATATCGGAACAGGGACAACCCGGAGTGTCGGGGTATGGCCACCTCGGGATATCGGAACAGGGACAACCCGGAGTGTCGGGGTATGGCCACCTCGGGATATAGGAACAGGGACAACCCGGAGTGTCGGGGTATGGCCACCTCGGGATATCGGAACAGGGCCAACCCGGAGTGTCGGGGTATGGCCACCTCGGGATGTCGGGACAGGGCCAACCCGGAGTGTCGGGGTATGGCCACCTCGGGATGTCGGGACAGGGACAACCCGGAGTGTCGGGGTATGGCCACCTCGGGATGTCGGGACAGGGACAACCCGGAGTGTCGGGGTATGGCCACCTCGGGATGTCAGGACAGGGACAACCCGGAGTGTCGTGGCGGGGCCACCTCGGGATGTCAGGACAGGGCCAACCCGGAGTGTCGGGGTATGGCCACCTCGGGATGTCGGGACAGGGACAACCCGGAGTGTCGGGGCAAGGCCAACCTGACAACTGTGGATGCCGCAACATATAGAGAAGAACGACGGCTTGGTGGCTGATCGAAGCGGCATATGTCGAGGAGACTGCCAGCGCGACCAAGGCCAGTTCTCGGTGAGCCCTCGAGTCCTAGTCGGGCCTTTCCTTGCCTTTCCGGGCGCATGTTCCGGTTTTAGCTTGACTGGTGAACAAGGCCGCCACGAGCGGTCTCTACACGGGTGCACTCCGAACGGCTTGCCCGGAACGTGCGGCAGTAGACGCGTCTTGTTTGGCGCTCAACTCAGTCGAAGTGTCGAGGCTGCTGTGACAAACTGCCGTGGGAGCCTGGGCAGCACGGCGGGTGAGGTGTTTTCACCTCGAGATGCTGCTTACGAAACATGCATCCTGGAATATCTCTCACAACACACCGTCGGCACCCAAGGGCGGGGAAAGGTCGTCTCATCGCAGCACGTCGCTGACTCGTGCGCCACCGTCGCACCAGAACGTTCTCGGCTGATGATTGGATGTGGTCAAATCGTCCAGTTCGGGAGTCCGTCCTCGGGCTGGGTTCCTTCAGCCATATTTCTGTATGAACCCCACACCAAGAGTAAGTTCGGAAAAATAGTCCACATTTGAGCTTTGGGTCAGGAGTGGTGGATATTCAAACTAAGACGTAGCGAAAATATCCCGCAGCTATGGGGTTCCTAGTCGCCTGTGCCGCCCACCTGTAGCGGTGTTTGACCCGGTAGCGTGTGACAGTCACCTTGCTCCCTCCAGGTATTGGAGATGGCGCGACGTGAACCCCACCTGTGGCGGTGTTTGACCCCCACCTGTGGCGGTGTTTGACCCCCACCTGTGGCGGTGTTTGACCCCCACCTGTAGCGGTGTTTGACCCGTAGCGTGTGACACACTGCTCCAGGTATGGAGATGGCGCGACGGAACCCCACCTGTGGCGGTGTTTGACCCCACCTTTGACCCGGTAGCGTGTGACAGTCACCTTCTCTCAGGTATTGGAGATGGCCGAACCCCACCTGTGGCGGTGTTTGACCCCCACCTGTAGCGGTGTTTGACCCTAGCGTGTGACCGTCACCTTGCCCTCCAGGTATTGGAGATGGCGCGACAACCCCACCTGTGGCGGTGTTTGACCCCCACCTGTAGCGGTGTTTGACCCCCACCTGTGGCGGTGTTTGACCCGGTAGCGTGTGACAGTCACCTTGCTCCCTCCAGGTATTGGAGATGGCGCGACGTGAACCCCACCTGTGGCGGTGTTTGACCCCCACCTGTACCGGTGTTTGACCCCCACCTGTGGCGGTGTTTGACCCACACCTGTAGCGGTGTTTGACCCGGTACGGTAGCCTTGCTCCCCCAGGTATTGGAGATGGCGCGACAACCCCACCTGTGGCGGTGTTTGACCCCCACCTGTACCGGTGTTTGACCCACACCTGTAGCGGTGTTTGACCCGGTATGAAAAACCCCCTTTCCCCCCCAGGTATTGGAGATGGCGCGCGTGAACCCCACCTGTGGCGGTGTTTGACCCCCACCTGTACCGGTGTTTGACCCCCACCTGTGGCGGTGTTTGACCCACACCGTAGCGGTGTGTGACAGTCACCGCTCCCTCCAGGTATGGAGATGGCCGACGTGAACCCCACCTGTGGCGGTGTTTGACCCCCACCTGTACCGGTGTTTGACCCCCACCTGTGGCGGTGTTTGACCCCCACCTGTGGCGGTGTTTGACCCCCACCTGTGGCGGTGTTTGACCCTCACCTGTAGCGGTGTTTGACCCCCACCTGTGGCGGTGTTTGACCCCCACCTGTAGCGGTGTTTGACCCGCACCTGTGGCGGTGTTTGACCCCCACCTGTAGCGGTGTTTGGCCCGGTCGCGTGTGACAGCCCCCTTGCTGCTGCCAGGTATTGACGACGGAGCGGACGTGGACCCCCACCTGCTGGCCGGCATCTATGAGCGGGTGCGCGCGCACCAGTTCCGCGCCGGCGCAGACCACGTGACTCCCGTACTGAAGGTGCAGCAGACTACCATCGGCAAGAAGCCGGTGAGTGCTGGGCACGGCCCCGGTGTCAAGTCCTCCACACCCGTGTCCAAGAAGCCGGTGAGTGCTGGGCGCGGCCCCGGTGTCAAGTCCTCCACACCCGTGTCCAAGAAGCCGGTGAGTGCTGGGCGCGGCCGCGGGGTCCAAGTCCTCCACACCCGTGGCTGTGGAAGTCCCGGACGGCCCCTCAGCTGCTCTCAATGTAATGAACGTGCCGCGGATGTGTGCACTATTTTTGGAGGGGCAGTTCATTGATCTCAAGGAGCATGAACACCTGGGGAGACGGCAGTGGTACGATATTGCGTGCGTCATGGTACGCCGACACGTGTGGAGCGGGGTTCCAAGCATGTTCCACGAGCAGAAGGCGGATAGAGCCGGAGTTGGTTAAAGGCTGTGGGCTGCTTCGAAGATGGCATTTAGTTGTGTGCGTGGCGGTAAGAATGAGAGCTCATTGGAGGAGAGATGGAGGCCGCTTCTGGGACCGCGCAGCTGGGTAGGCATTAGCCTGCTATGGCGCTCGACACAGATGGGTGGCTGGTAGCGTAGCTCCTGTTTAGACGGTGTGGTAGTAATCTTGCGGCGAGTTTCCGGCCCGCTTCTGGCCGATGGTCCGTGGTCGTAAATCTGCATTTCCTTCGTCGCGGCGTGTTTTATTGTTGCGGCGTTTATGTGGTGTTTGTGGTTGGGTTTTTGTCGTGTAAGCGTAGTCGTAAGTCGGAGATATGGAACGCACTGTCGCCAATATCCCGCTCAAGCGAATAGGCTACCTTAAATATAACTGAAAAATTCAGCGATGGTCCGCTACACTGCTAAAATCCTCCCTCCACATGCGCCATTGTTTCATCCCGTTCGCGATTGGACGTCTCTCATTGGCGGCGAGCCATCAGAATCTGTGGACCTCGTTGCCGTTTCTGTGCTGACACCTGGCGGCGACGTGTGCTGACACCTGGCGGTCGCTTCGGCAGCCTCTGGCGTTACCCCACCGTCGCCTGGTGTGCTACTGCCGCCTGTACGAGGTGCCCGACGTCTCCAAGAAGGAGCGGCCCGGCCTGCACCAGCGTGAAGTGTTCCTCTTCAACGACCTCATGCTCGTCACCAAGATCTTCAACAAGAAGAAGAACGCCATGACGTACTCGTGCCGGCAGAGTCTGCCGCTGGCCGGCCTCTCCGTGTCGGCGTTCGACCTGGCCTGTGAGTGACGTCACGTCACGTGATCCGTAACAATGGTGTCCGGTCCGACCGGTCACGCAGAGCTTTATTGATGCCGAGCTTTACGAACACTTGCTTGGTATTTTCGGCCGAGTTACTGACGTGTAAATGCCGTCATAAACCGAACTACTCGGAATGCACCGTCATCAAAACACCTCACTTAATGGCGTGGGCTACTGAAAGGAATTTACGTGCTGCGTGCGTCTGCGTGTGCGTGTGCGTGTGGATATGACTGTGGTGGTGGTGGCTGAACTGCTGGTGACAGCTGTGCGAACGGTACAGGTGACCGTCCGACACGACACGTAGCGAGTGTCTCGTCCAAAGCACAAACGACACTGACTGAATATGCAGAAAAACAAACCAGCATTCGTCCCCGCGTACATCCAGCGCAGCACCCCGCTCAGACACCCGTCTCCGCCGTAGACGAGTGTCACACACGCCCCACCCTGACACCCGTCTCCGCCGCAGACGAGTGTCAGGCACTCACTCCGCTCTGACACCCATCTCCGGCGCAGACGAGTGTCAGGTACTGACCCGCTCTGACACCAGTCTCCGCCGCTGACGAGTGTCAGGCACCCAACCGCTCTGACACCAGTCTCCGCCGCAGACGAGTGTCAGGCACTCGCCCCACACTGACACCCGTCTCCGCCGCAGACGAGTGTCAGGCACTCACCCCGCTCCGACACCCGTCTCCGCCGCAGACGAGTTACAGGCACTCACCCGCTCTGACACCCGTCTCCGCCGCAGACGAGTGTCAGGCACTCACCCGTCTCTGACACCCGTCTCCGCCGCAGACTACCCGTTCGGGATCCGGCTGTCCCAGCGTGTCGATGGGAAGGTGCTGCTCACGTTCAACGCGCGCAACGAGCACGACCGCTCAAAGTTCTGCGAGGACCTGCGCGAGAGTATCCTCGAAATGGACGAGATGGAGGCACTGCGCATCGATGCCGGCCTGGGGAGGCAGAAAGCCGGCAGCGTGCGGCATGGGTGAGCGCGGCTCCTCGGGGTGAGGGTGTCTCAGGAAGGTTGAGCGTGGCTCCAGTCTCCAGGGGCGGTGAGGACGGGCTGACGAGCGAGGAAGAGACTCGGGAAAGTTCAGGGAATGGCTCCGGATGATAGGAATGGTCCCACGTTTGGAACTGGTCCGCGCTGCGGGAATGACTCCAGGGCGAGCATGATACCGACTCAGGGCAGACAACTGGAAATGTCAGTGTGTAGGTGACTCAGGGCGGAACATAGAAAGGTGAATGGATTTGTCAGGTGCTTGGGCAGTCCAGGCAGGGTTTTTTGCATGTTGTCTAGGGAGTGTTTGAGTTCGAAGATGTCTAATCACCATTTGTCGGTTATCCCCCCCCCCCACTCCACCTCCACCCATATCGGCTGTGTGACGCTCCACTCGGCTCTTGTCATCCCTCCCTCCAGAATATGCCCCGTTCTGAGCCGGTATTTATGTTTCAACACCTTCCGGACAGGCTGACCCCGGGCATTGTCATTGTCATTGACTCACTCCGGGATTCCCCCAATCTGATGCCCTCGACCGGCCCTGCCCTGACACCCGGGCTGGACATGTCCTGACATCAGGGGCTGGACATGCCCCGACATCAGGGGCTGGACATGCCCCGACATCGGGGGCTGGACATGCCCCGACATCGGGGGCTGGACATGCCCCGACATCGGGGGCTGGACATGCCCCGACATCGGGGGCTGGACATGCCCCGACATCAGGGGCTGGCCCATCTCTGACTCGCCGTGAACTGACCGTGTGCTGGCGCGCCGTGCTGACCCCCGCCCCCGCCCCTGCCACAGCCGATCGACCGAGAACCGCGACTCTGGCGTGGCCGACGTGGAGCCGGACGGCTGCGACGGCTCGACGCGCGCCGCCGGCGGTCTGAAGCGCGCCGCGCTCTCCAACTCGCTGCTGGACGTGGCCGAGCCGGGCCGGCCGCAGCGACGCGGCAGCGTCGGCTCGCTCGACTCCGGCATGTCGGTCAGCTTCCAGTCCAACAGCACCACGTCGGCGCAGACGGCCAGCCCGCCGACGGCGCCGGCCGGCCGGCCGCGCCGCTCCCGCCGACCGTGACCTGACCTGACCTGACCTGACCGACACCCGGCTGTGACGCGGCCGCGACCTGACTCCGAACTGATCGCAACGCGGACACGACTTGACAGTGACCTACCTGACCTGACCTCCACCCGACTGTGACGCGGTCGTGACCTGACCATGACCCCGGACTCCGATCCGACCGTGACTAGGACGCGACCTGACAGTGACCTGACCTGACTGCACCCGACCGTGACGCGGCCGCGTCATCGTCTCCGGCGGCGGGTCGCGTGGTCCGCTGACGGTGTGACGCGTCACGCGTCACTCAGCGCGACACGTGACTCACTATCTGGTGCGGCCGGTCACGTGGTGCCCCCTGCGGCGGGTCGTGTGGTCGCGGCAGTGGTGCGGCGGCACTTCCAGGTCTGCTGGCCGGTGTGACACGCTGATGTGCCGCAGTGAGCGGTACCGACACGTCGCCGTGAGCGGTGGTGCGGCTGGTGCTGATACACCGCCGCCAGTTGGACCGCGTCCCCGTTCACATGGCCGCCGTCGCTGTCACGGCCGCCTGCGTCATCTCCGCGTGCAGTCTCGCCACTGAAGCGCGCGATCGTCGTATCATGCAGTCAACTAACCGTTATCTAGTCGGAAGGCGTACCGGGCGGTTCCCTAGTCTTCTGCAATGAAGAAATAACTATGTAAATAAGCGCCAGAAGGCCGGCTGGGACGTGCCGCCCGCACCTGTCCGCCTCCTGTCCACATGTGCTTGTATCCGCAGCGTGGTGTGCCGATCGAGACGTGCCCAATGTTACAAAATATATGTGGAATCCGTGGAATTTGTTTTATTTACACGTGGGGTGTCCTGTCTGGAACCACACTAATACATGCAGCTCGATACCTCCGAATTGTCATTCATGTAACTTGTGCTGATACATAGCACCCAGCGTTTGTGTTCCGTTTCTAATCTGACTCGTAGCAATGAAGCAAGCAAGCAAAACAAAAACAAAAACGGCAGGCTGTGGGCCACCTTAATTGCGAAAGCTCCACACCGTGATGCACGAGACGTTGGCTCACTCTTCGACTTGCTTCGTCAGAAATACACTAGAGCCCGACAGCTCTACACCCTAGCCCGACAGCCTGGCAGCGGGTGACATCTCTAACGCCGGCCGACAGACGGGCGCCAGCTGGCCATGCTGGAAGGCGACTCGGACTCTCACTCTCCACAGCCCCCAGCTGGCATTCCCATGCATACGGCAGGAGGCTTCATGCGGTCGTCTCCAAGCCGTTTCTGAAATGCGCTATGTAAAAAGCTCCTCCGGTATCCTGCCAGATCCTTCTCCAGAATTCCGTCTTCTATTACCGGTTCTTCTCCAGCTCGCGTCCCTGGTATTTTTTCTCAGTCTGGATGGCCATTCCGGTGCTTTTCTCAGTCGCTCGGTTGGCGTCTTTGACACCACCTCTCCCCAGATGACAGTTATAGAGCCATCGGGCTAAACGGCATAGCCGGATGCCCTCTCCACCTGCCGCCGCCTCACGCAACTGTCCCCTGACTGGCGTGCTTTACCGCATGCCTCAAAATGCTCTATCTCTGCACAATCTGGCGCCGATGTGCTACTCCTCTCCTTCAAAAGTTCCGCCTCCATACATCTGTCAAGGTTGTCACCCCTCCCCTTCCTCGCACTGTACACTCCCGAGCCTTATTCTTTCACGTCTCCATACCTCTCCCCAGATTGTGGGGAGAGGTGTGTAGTACACGCACTCCCCAGCCCAGCTGCCGCCTTATCCTTCCATGCTGTCTCCACGCCTCCCCAGGCTGTGGGGAGAGGCGTGTAGTGCACACACTCCTCAGCCCAGCTGCCGCCTTACCCTTCCATGCTGTCTCCACACCTCCCCAGGCTGTGGGGAGGGGCGTGTAGTGCACACACTCCCCAGCCCAGCTGCCGCCTTATCCTTCCATGCTGTCTCCACGCCTCCCCAGGCTGTGGGGAGGGGCGTGTAGTGCACACACTCCCCAGCCCAGCTGCCGCCTTATCCTTCCATACTGTCTCCACACCTCCCCAGGCCGTGGGGGAGGCGTGTACTCGATGCCGACGCTCCCCAGTCGACGTTTCGTCTGGGTGCCTCCCCTCGCACGGTCTTCCTCCCGCCGCCTGGGTGCTGCCGTAGCGTATCTACGTGGCGGCTGAACCCCTCTCGCAGGCGACCTCCACGTGCCGGCGGCGGCTCGACGCCCCTACATGTCCTTGTACCAGAACAGCACGTGACCGCCGTCTTGAGGGAGCAGACTGTCCACACCTGGGAGACCAGGGGGAGGGGGACGTCAGACATGGACCGGGTGACTGGTGGGTGCGAAGGACGGGGGAGGGGAAGCGTCAGACGGGGGTCGGGTGACTGGTGGGTGCGAAGGACGGGGGAGGGGAAGCGTCAGACGGGGTCGGGTGACTGGTGGGTGCGAAGGACGGGGGAGTGGAAGCGTCAGACAGGGGTCGGGTGACTGGTGGGTGCGAAGACCGTGGGGAGGGGAAGCGTCAGACCGGGGTCGGGTTACGGTGGGTAGAAGGCCGGGGAGGGAAGCGTCAGACGGGGTCGGGTGACTGGTGGGTAGAAGGCCGGGGAGGGAAGCGTCAGACGGGGTCGGGTGACTGGTGGGTGTGGAGGACGGGGAGGGAAGCGTCAGACTGGGGTCGGGTGACTGGTGGGTGCCGGGGAGGGGAAGCGTCAGACCGGGGTCGGGTTACTGGTGGGTGCGAAGGCCGGGGGAGGGGAAGCGTCAGACGGGGGTCGGGTGACTGGTGGGTGCGAAGGCCGGGGGAGGGGAAGCGTCAGACGGGGGTCGGGTGACTGGTGGGTGCGAAGGCCGGGGGAGGGGAAGCGTCAGACGGGGGTCGGGTGACTGGTGATTGGCGGGTACGAAGTTCACAGAAGTCTAAAAACACACTTCATCTAATCAGTGCATCAGTGCGGGAGGTGTGTCGTAGGGAAGGTCGAGGTAAGTCGGGCCCATTTTTTACTTCAGAGCGCCTTGAGCGCATGTGCGAAGGCATATTTGTTATCTGTGCCAATGTTCTTAAGGGTGATCTGTTGGGCATACATTTCAAGACAAAAACGCATGCCTACAATTGTGCACCGTGTTCCGAAATCTAACTCTTGAGATTTAAGAAAAATGGCACTTCCGAGCCAAGGAAAAATTAGTTCAGAATATAAAACACCTTATCCAAAAATCACCCCCCGTCCCCTCCCCAGCTGCGTCCAACCAAGAAAGGGGACTTTCTTCAAAACGCCAGCAGGTGACGCATTGGTTCTTATGGCGTCATGGGAGCTGAGATAAGGGACCGGCTGAACTAATCTCCCTTTCTCCTGCACGCATTGTGTAACATAAAGAGAGAAACAACTTTAGAGGGCACTTCGATGACGTTTCACGAGAGCGGATTGGAAACATTGTTATGCTGTTAGCGTAGCAATGCGGTTTCAAAACATTGTTTGCTTTGGCATGAGTGTGTGTTGCCGCATCAGTTGGACGGCGGTGTGTGATGACAGGTCAGCCATTCTGCTCCGCCAGGATACACCACCCACCCGTCTTGTGCAGATCCTTGTTGGTCGGCTTGCGGGCCGGGTCGGGCGGGCCGTCGAGGCTGAAGAGCAGCCAGAAGCGGGTGCCGTCCTTCTCCTCCCGGCGCCCGGCGATGGTGTGGATGTAGTGGCCGTTGGGCCAGACCTCGGCCGAAAACCTGCCGCGGTAATGGCAGCTAAGAGTACCAGCAGACGCTGAAGCTCCGCCAAAAGTCACGGCCGTCGGAGCTTCCTGCGGCGACCGGGGCCGTCGTGATTAATTGCAAGCAAACACACTTCTCATACGGAGCACCGATCCAGGCGGCACCTGTGGAGTTACATGAACGGCAAGTGGCCCTGGTACCTCGAGTACATGAACCTGGTGAGTGAGGTGCACACTGCAGACGGACTGCGATATGACTGATGTGTGAGGCGTATTGTATGCGACTATTTGATTATTGAGGCTTATTTTTATTTGGTATCTCAGTTTTTTAGGCGCCATTAGCCGTGAAGGTACATAAAGTGCGCCATGAACCACCGAATCATTGATTGATTATTTGTGTTTAAGGGCGCGCCGACTACAGGGTCATTTGGCGCCCATAAAACCACCGAATCAGATTTTGAGGCTTATTGTATGACTTATTGGATGCGACTGATGTATTGAGGATTAGGATCATCGATAAGAACTCCAAGATGGAAGGCTCTGATCAAGCTAATGTACTGAGTCAAAAATCCGTATATTTTTTTAGCTAAATTATGTTTTGGTGGGTCATGATCGGAGGCGCAGTCCAGAGGGTCGGGGTACCTGGGAGCCCGGCCAACGCAAAACCCAATTTTTTCACCACACAATTCTCATTTTCATCCGATTTTCACAACGCAAAACTCTAAGTTTTCGGCGCGCTTCGTGTGCCGCGAGCTTTCTCCGCTTCGTCACATTTTTGGGCCGCCTCCCTCCCCCCCCCCCCTACACACACACACTTAGGAAATCCTGGATGCCTCACTGCCATGATTGTCCGAAATGACGGTCAGTTCTTGCTTGCCGACGTTCTTGCTCTAAGATCTGCCTGTGAGGATAACAACAGATTATGCAAAAGTGTAATGTTAAAACATGGCAACATACACGCATGCCAGCTGATGCTCTGCTGAAACTGAAGTAATGAGTGGGCGTGTAACAGAGTAGGGGTCGGCATTAATTTACGAAACTGCATGCATCATTGACAGAATGCACCGAATAAATGGGCTTATTCATTCTGATCATGCTGTGAACGTTTCAGCTAGATAGCACCACTCCTACGCCATTCCATCCCCTCTCTGAAGTTTCCATGATCGAAGACACGGAAACTGCCGGGCGGCGCCGTAACGACGGTTTTGCCGATAGAAGACAGACCGGCAGAGATAGAAGACAGACCGGCAGAGATAGAAGACAGACCGGCAGAGATAGAAGACAGACCGGCGGAGATATAAGACAGACCGGCAGAGATAGAAGACAGACCGGCAGAGATAGAAGACAGACCGGCAGAGATAGAAGACAGACCGGCAGAGATAGAAGACAGCCCGGCAGAGATAGAAGACAGACCGGCAGAGATAGAAGACAGACCGGCAGAGATAGAAGACAGACCGGCAGAGATAGAAGACAGACCGGCAGAGATAGAAGACAGACCGGCAGAGATAGAAGACAGACCGGCAGAGATAGAAGACAGACCGGCAGAGCGTCGTTACGGTGCCGCCCGGTCGCGCCAGCACGCATCGGCGGCCGGCCGGTCCGAGCGTGAACAGCCAAACTTCAGGGCGGGTCGAAGGGGTAGCATTTGCCCAATCGAGCTCAGATTTTCACAGCATGTTTAGACTGAATGACGCCATCTTTTGAGTCAATCCTCACTATATGTTAGGTAGTAATGCCCCTCCCTAAGCCAAGTGACGTGACTCGCTCTTCGATTTTAGCCACGTCTGAGTGGCGAGCTGAAACCCACTCGTTTCAAGACTATTGGCATGCACACACCATCAAGAGGACTCTGACAAGCAGTGCCGATTGGTAATGTAGCTTACAAGTAATCCTCATAAACCTTTGGCCGAGTGAGGTGCACCGATTAAAATACCGGCTAAGCATACACCCGCATCTAAAGCACGGCCAGGGTGTGTAAATGTCGGGTCAAATACGTCGCCGGCTGTGGAAAAACTTCTCACTTCAGTTTTGCCGCAGAGGCTCCATACCTCATCATGTCCACAATCAGGAAAGGACAATCAGAAAGTCGTCACGCTCCAGTGACGTCAGACTCACCGGAAGTGCGGATCTCGTTCGGCGGCCAGCTTCATGCAGTCGAAGAGGCTCGTGCCTCGCGGCACCGACAGTTGAACGGTGAACGTGTCATTCACACTGGTGCCAATCCACAGCCAAAGCGTCACCTCGATAAACGACGAGTTCTCCGACGGCTCGCTAGATGTCGCCACTGTCGTCCCTGCGTTCACTGTCTCTCCTGCAAAGGTGGAGAGAAACGATCTTTTAGGAAGAAACAACTTATTAACCATGCCTGGCTCAACTTTATCCATTACTTAATATGAACCAGGCGGTGGGCCGTGGGTGCTTTGCTTAAATATGCTGCAACAAAGCAAGTACTCTTAGCCACCGGACTTTTGCTAACCATGACGCATCCTCCCGGCTGTTGTCGGCCCGTCCTCCTGTCTATTAATGTGCTGCCTGCCCGACTTCCCGTTCAAAAGCTGTGCTGCCAGTGCATTCTCCCGTATAGTAACTGTGCTACCAGTTCGACTTTCTATCTATAATTATGCTGCCGTCTGGCCACACCTGTCACGATCCCAGCGGCTGTGACCGCGGCTCTGCCGGCTCGGTGGCGGTCTGTGGGCGTCTGACCTCACCTGTCGCGATCCCAGCGGCTGTGACCTCAGCTCTGCTAGCCCGGTGGCAGTCTGTGTCGGTAGCGTCCAGCAGGGAGCGGCCGGCCAGCACGGGCAGCACGCGCGCTGTGTCCAGCAGGCCGCCGAGCGAGCCGTCTGGCCGGCGGCGTGATAACAGGTACGTCACGGCCGCCAGCTCGTCCCATGTCTGCACACGCTCAGAGCGCAGCGCCTGCGGGCCCACACCGGGTCAGTGGCCAGACCATGCCATGTCTGTGGCCAGACCATACCGGGTCTGTAGCAGACCATACGGGTCTGTAGATAGACCATGCCAGGTCTGTAGCCAGACCATACCGGGTCAGTAACCAGACCATACCCTGTCTTCAGCCAGACCATACCGGGTCTGTAGGCAGACTATACCGGGTCAGTAGACAGACCATACCGGGTCAGTAACCAGACCATACCCTGTCTTAAGCCAGACTATGCCGGGTCTGTAGGCAGACCATGCCGGGTCTGTAGGCAGACCATACCGGGTCAGTAACCAGACCATACTCTTTCTTCAGCCAGACCATACCGGGTCTGTAGGCAGACTATACCGGGTCAGTATACAGATCATACCGGGTATGTAGCCAGACCATACGGGGTATACAAGCAGATCATACCGGGTCTGAGCCAGACCATACCGGGTCAGTGGCCAGACCATACCGAGTCTGTAGCCAGACCATACAGGATCTTAACCAGGCCATGCCGGGTCTGTATATCTCTGACGAATCCTGGTGACATCTGACAGCACCTGATGACATCTGATGTCACCTGGTGATATCTGATGACATTTGGTAGCACCAGATCACACGCAATAATGGCCGCAGAAAGCAGAAAATGGAACCAGGGACAGTCGAAACGTTATGTTCCTTTTGACGCACATGACGAAGACTGCAGCTCCAATGTATCTAACATCACTGCCTCCGCTTGTGCTTCGGTTGTCGTTTTCATTTTTAGATGTGCATTGTCGTTTTATGCCAGTTGCAATTTTCACGACCGAATCTATTAGCTTCCAATTGTGTGCGCACGTCTGAATCTATCAGCCAGCCAGCTCTGCCTTGATCTTCTTGCAGCGATGACCCTTGACCTCTCCAGCCGCGTGCTCTGTCTCTCACCTGGACGGCCAGGGTGGTGGAATGGTAGCTACCGAAGTTGCCGTCCGCCAACTGTCTGCTGACCAGCAGCCGCGTGCTCTGTCTCTCACCTGGACGGCCAGGGTGGTGGAATGGTAGCTACCGAACCAACTGTTGCTGACCAGCCGGTCTTTTTCTCTCCTTGGACGGCCAGGGTGGTGGAATGGTAGCTACCGAAGCTGCCGTCCGGCAACTGTCTGCTGACCAGCAGCCGCGTGCTCTGTCTCTCACCTGGACGGCCAGGATGGTGGAATGGTAGCTACCGAAGCTGCCGTCCGGCAATTGTCTGCTGACCAGCAGCCGCGTGCTTTGTCTCTCACCTGGACGGCCAGGGTGGTGGAATGGTAGCTACCGAAGCTGCCGTCCGGCAACTGTCTGCTGACCAGCGCCTTCAGAGGTGCCTGCAGGTGCCTCTGCACGTGCTTGTTGTTGCGGTCGGCAACACAGCGTAGTGCCAGCACGGCTAACGCCAGGGTGTCTGTAGGAGGGCAGGGTCAGTTCGAGCGGCAGGCGCGCCATGTTGTGTAAGAGTGCAACACATGACGCGCTGTCAACAGCCAGTTGTATCGCCTTTTTACCACTCCTATTCATACCTTGTTCTTAGCTAGTTATATTTTAAAGTATGCCATGAAGGTAGCAGAGCGGAATGGCATTTATAATCGAGGGATTTTATTTCCTAGAAATGTCAACAAAAAGACGTTGCACAAAATTCGCAACTTGCCCATTCCCACCCAAGGCTCTCGAATAACCCTACCCAAGAAGATCATCACCCAAAAAATGGCCGAAATATTTGGTTTTTAGTTGGTGCAACCAGTTGTCTTCCCATAAGCACAATCTAAGCTACCATACTGACAATATAATGCTCTAATCCTACACAAGTCGTGAACTCCAAAATTCATCCCACTTCTTCGAAACGGACATTGATCTGATCCACTGGCCTTGGTCCTGGACGTTACCATGGCGTATTTGGAATGCATCTCACCATATCGTGCATATTAAGTCAAGAAAACGCAATCATTTCACGGCAGGTTGAGCAAGCTCTACGGAGACGATCAGGTAACTGAGATTGCTCCCACATTGACCAAATTGGCCTGATCTGGAAGTCAGCCAAAGCACGCAAAAAGCAACAAAGCTCTTTAAGTGTAAGGACTGAGCTACCTCATGCAGTTTTCCGCATCTTTCTGTGAGGCCTATAGCAAATATTAGTGGCGTTGTCAAATTACCCCTCCCCGCGCTGTGAGGGATAGGAGGGAACTGGTGGATAGTTTCCATGGCATTTGGGATGTGATATTGGTTGAGGTGACGAGTGTCTTTTTGTACAGGCTTATAGTATCTTCCCTTTTCAGGCTTAACCCAGATGGGTCTCTGTGGCCGTCATTAAGTCTGACCAGTTTATGAGTTTTTGGCTGCCGCACTGGTAGAGTCCGCCGTAACCCCACATACGTCCCTTCCCTGTAACCCTGAACCGTACAGAGTTCTCGATGGCCCTACAACCCAGACTTTGCCTCACGGGTCGGCTGTGACCCGATGAACTATGTCCGTGGCCGGCTACCAACAGCCATTGCTCAACCCTCTTCCACCGATTATCATGAATCCCGTGCTCCCAGTGACGGACGTTATGACCTGCTGATATAGACCGTAACCGGAGCAGATGGCGAAGTGAAATCAGTCATTCTGCAGGCGTACCTGCACATCTGCAGCCTGATGAATAAATGAACGCCGCGAAACTGAGTTATGACCCATGACCCATTGTCGACCCATCGCTCGGATCTGACACGACCATGAACTGACCCATGACATGGCTTATTATACCATGAACTAACCCATGACATGGCTTATTCATCATACGTGCCCAGTAACCGGACCTGTTGCCTGTGACCTGATCGGACTAATCGGACCTGTCGCCTGTGACCTGATCGGACTAATCGGACCTGTCGCCTGTGACCTGATCGGACTAACCGGACCTGTCGCCTGTGACCTGATCGGACTAATCAAACCTGTCGCCTGTGACCTGATCGGACTAATCGGACCTGTCGCCTGTGACCTGATCGGACTAACCGGACCTGTCGCCTGTGACCTGATCGGACTAATCAAACCTGTCGCCTGTGACCTGATCGGACTAATCGGACCTGTCGCCTGTGACCTGATCGGACTAATCGGACCTGTCGCCTGTGACCTGATCGGACTAACCGGACCTGTCGCCTGTGACCTGATCGGACTAATCAAACCTGTCGCCTGTGACCTGATCGGACTAATCGGACCTGTCGCCTGTGACCTGATCGGACTAATCGGACCTGTCGTCTGTGACCTGATCGGACTAACCGGACCTGTCGCCTGTGACCTGATCGGACTAATCAAACCTGTCGCCTGTGACCTGATCGGACTAATCGGACCTGTCGCCTGTGACCTGATCGGACTAATCGGACCTGTCGCCTGTGACCTGATCGGACTAATCGGACCTGTCGCCTGTGACCTGACCGGACTAACCGGACCTGTCGCCTGTGACCTGATCGGACTAATCGGACCTGTCGCCTGTGACCTGATCGGACTAATCAAACATGTCGCCTGTGACCTGATCGGACTAACCGGACCTGTCGCCTGTGACCCGATCGGACTAACCGGACCTGTCGCCTGTGACCCGATCGGACTAATCGGACCTGTCGCCTGTGACCTGATCGGACTAATCGGACCTGTCGCCTGTGACCTAATCGGACTAATCGGACCTGTCGCCTGTGACCTGATCGGACTAATCAAACCTGTCGCCTGTGACCTGATCGGACTAATCGGACCTGTCGCCTGTGACCTGATCGGACTAATCGGACCTGTCGCCTGTGACCTGATCGGACTAATCGGACCTGTCGCCTGTGACCTGATCGGACTAATCGGACCTGTCGCCTGTGACCTGATCGGACTAATCGGACCTGTCGCCTGTGACCTGATCGGACTAATCGGACCTGTCGCCTGTGACCTGATTGGACTAACCGGACCTGTCGCCGGTGACCTGATCGGACTAAACGGGCCTGTCGCCTGTGACCTGATCTGCGACCAGGATCCTGAACGGTGGCCTATGACCCGACATGTAACCCGACGACTGACCCACAACCTGACTCGCGATCCGTGACCTGGCACACTACGTGCCCTGTGGCCCTTCTTGATCCAGCTCCTGTCGTCACCTATGGTTCGGCGGGTGGTTCGCAGCCCGACAGTGATTTGTGACCTGCCATGTGTCGCGACCTGTGGTCTGCGACATATCAGCTAAGCTGTGCCGGGTCTCCGACTCTCCCCATAACCAGTGACCAAATGTATGATAATGTATTATCCGTGACCTGAGCAGTGACCACAACCTTACTTGTGGCCCATGACTGAACCTGTGACCCATATTCTGATCTGTGACCCGTGACTGAACATGTGACCCATGACCTGACCTGTGACCCGTGACCTGACCTGTGCCGTGCAGCTCTGCCATGCCGTCGGTGACACCCAGCAGGCGGCCGTAGCTGCGGTGGCGAGCCGGCGCGCCGGCGGCGCACGAGGCCAGCACCACGAGCGCGCACTCGTAGTCCATGGGGCCGACACGGTGCTGGAGTACGGCTGTAACGGAACACCACACTCAGGCTCGCGACACACCGGCGGCGCCGAGACGGCCGGCCAACACTGGACACTCAATCGCGCCAATGGCAGGGTACAAGTTCGCCGGGGGCGGCTGGACCGGGGGTGGCGTGACATTTCGGGTCATTGGCGAGGACTCCCCGAGATGGCGCCGCATTCACACACACTATGTTGACGTCACGAGCTGTGAGCAGACGTCGCGCGGGTCATGGAGACAGTGGTGACGTGACGAGTGACGTTTTCACAGGGAGGCGTAATCTGAATGTGCTTAGTGTGGTCGATTTACCGGATTAGGGCTCGCTCTGAGCAGAGCTTCCTGTCTGGGCCCGACCGGCTAACTCCCACCCAGAGGCGGAGCTCCAGCCGGGAGCGTCACGTGACAGCCGTGCGGCTCCGGCACGGTCACGCCGCCGGCGTGCGACCTGCCGTATCGAGCCGACGGCGGCGATACGGACCGTTGCTCCACCGACTGGGCCGTCGGGGAGGCGAACAATGACCGCGGCGACGCCATAAATCGCGCCCAGACCCACCACGTCACAGGTCTGACGCCAGCCACGCGGTGGACTGCCCAGTGTCGCGCCCAGGCGCGCTACAGCCCGGCAACAGACAGCACAGTGGCACTGGTGCGCCACACTTGGCACACGGCCCACACTCAGCCTGGCGGCCAGGCTGAGTGTCGCCGCGCATCAACGGCTCGCATTGTCATCGGGGACGTAGGTGAATAAGTGATGGGCCGATTAGGGAGGGAGCGGAATTCGATGCAGACGACAATGCTAAAGCTCTAGCTATGTTAAGTTGGCATCAGCCATAACTATGCCAGCCTACACTGCAGGGTCTACCAAGGCTGAACAGCTGCAACTGCGTGTGTTTACTCTGAGTACCAAGTTCAATACAAACTAGACACCTTCAGCATGTTGTCTAAGTCCTCCAAGCTGGCAGTCGACGTGTGTTTCCCGTGCTTTCCGCTTGCTTAATCTGTCAGAGGTCAATGTCAACAGTCGACCAGAATATTGACGCGTGGAGCCTCCCAACCAGGACTT
Source organism: Ashinkailepas kermadecensis (assembly GCA_034440615.1). NCBI lineage: Eukaryota > Metazoa > Arthropoda > Thecostraca > Neolepadidae > Ashinkailepas > Ashinkailepas kermadecensis. Next base: position 651,071 of record JAOTOM010005186.1, on the reverse strand, counting down.
TACACGAAGTGCCGGCAGTTGCCTTACAGTTGACGAAAGATTCCTTCTTCTAATACCACGCTCTTCGCGATAGTCACCTACCGTATGGTAGTGCCATAGTTTCCCGCGATACCCAGGCCAGATAGAGCTGGAACGCTATCTCAGCTCCCTACGAACAGAGGCCAATGTGCCATTAGCCCGACCCGGCTCTTCTCAGTCGGTGAAGCCGCCGACTAACGAGCCCTTCGGGAGGACACGTAGTGGAAACGAGCTCGCGTCGGCCAGAGTCCGGAGAGGCCATCAGCTAGCATCCAGCGAATCGCTGGCCTGCAGAAGAATATCAAACCAAATCGCGGATAAATATCAGGCAGAACCGCAGACAAATATCTGGCTACATGGGTGCAGCAGATTGTATGCATGATGCCAAGATAACCGACTTAAAAAGCGTTCAACATAAACTTCATGCCGTCGGATAGGAATCAAAAGCCTCAAAATGGCTCCCACCAGCCCAACATCATCATATCCATCCCTGATCGATGACGGGTTAAACTTCGAGTTGGGAGTTTGGATTTGGCAATAGTTCTCCAAGCATTTGGGATAAAATTCGTTGATTATTGTAGAGGGTTTAGAAATTCTCATCATCTGCGGTCTTGATCCGTTAGCTACAAAAAAGCAAAGCATATTTTGAATAGTGTATGGCGGACCAAAAGCAACTTTGACATTCCGTCGCGGAAACTTGCCAAGTCGGCCGTCACAGACCGCCAGATTAATACGGCTCGACTGTCCGATATTCGCCGGCCAAGCCGGAAGTCCTACCTGTGATGATCAATCGAGACCACGTACCGGCCATATCCCTGCCTTGGAAGTGGCGCACGTCGAAGCAGAGGCTGACCAGAGCCAGAACGTACTCGGCCAGTCGTCCCGACGGCAGCGGGTAGTCACGGTGCCTGTGGGCGGTGGTGCGTCAGCCACGTACACCAGCCGTCCCGACGGCAGCGATAGTCCTGTGGGGTGTTATTTTTTGTTTTTTTTTTACACCCTTTTACCCAGCCGTCCCGACGGCAGCGGGTAGTCACGGTGCCTGTGGGCGGTGGTGCGTCAGCCACGTACACCAGCAGTCCCGACGACAGCGGGTAGTCACGGTGCCTGCGTCTGTTCCCCGCTCAGAGTTCAAGCAAAACACAACCTGCACGGATGGGACAAGGTGTCCAAGGCAGAGCCAATAGCTAGGCGGAGGAGATGAGTATCGGTACTGACAACAACCGCCAGATGACGAGTATCGGTACTGACAACAGCCGCCAGATGACGAGTATCGGTACTGACAACAACCGCCAGATGACGAGTATCGGTACTGAAAACAACCGCCAGATGACGAGTATCGGTACTGACAACAACCGCCAGATGACGAGTATCGGTACTGACAACAACCGCCAGATGACGAGTATCGGTACCGACAACAACCGCCAGATGACGAGTATCGGTACTGACAACAACTGCCAGATGACGAGTATCGGTACTGAAAACAACCGCCAGATGACGAGTATCGGTACCGACAACAACCGCCAGATGACAAGTATCGGTACTGACAACAACCGCCAGATGACGAGTATTGGTACTGACAACAACTGCCAGATGACGAGTATCGGTACTGAAAACAACCGCCAGATGACGAGTATCGGTACCGACAACAACCGCCAGATGACAAGTATCGGTACTGACAACAACCGCCAGATGACGAGTATTGGTACTGACAACAACTGCCAGATACAACAACCGCCAGATCTGTCACACGGCTGGCGATCCTTCCTGCTTTTGTTTTCTCGTCCTTATACATCGGCTACCAAGATAGCAAGCTTAACATAGGTGCAGGTTCCCATAATTATTGGTAAATCTGATGTAAGCTCATTACTTGCATGCAACGCCACATTCTAAATATATTCTGAACATTTCACACTTGTGCTAATACGTTGGCCACACCAAATATACCAGATTTGTTATTAATGAAACACGTTAATGGCTCTCAAATTCTAAGGCTGTTCTAAGGCTGTCCTTTCTATTTTATAAAATAGTTTCCAAGGCATATTTCCATGACCATTTTCATTTGTTATTTCCAATTGTATTTCACTCCTTCATTTTACCTGTTAACCTTTGCGATTGTCAATACCTCACCAATTCAGTACATGCATACATTTATGATATAAAATAAGGGCCGACAGGCAAATCTCCGAAAGACAAAACTTCAATCAACAGTTGCGCAGCTCATTGATTATCGTAGTTTCAGTACCGGCCCAAAATGCAGATAAACAGTGTCACGCATGCCCAGCACCAGGATAAACACGCAAAGATGACGTCACTAATACGCCTGAACAATGGTTGGTACGAGATCATTTCCAGACATTCAACGGGTCCAAAATACAAGGCATCAAGCGACAGCTGACCGGCCGCCGCGTCGACATCACCGCACCATGCGGCACAGCATAGCTGTCAGTGCGCCTGATACTAGACTGCACCGCACGGCAGGAAATCGACTGCCACGTCGGCGACGGCTGCAGCGGCTTCTGGTGACGTCACTGAGAGCAGTGGCGCAGCGAGGAGCTTACTAAGGGGAGCCCGACCAAACAAAATGTCATGAAACAGAGAAAGCTTCAGGCGCGTGAAGCGCGCAGAAAATTTCAGGTTTTGCGTGCAAATCTACAAATGCATCGTTTGAGCGTTTGCTCTAGTGTATTTTTGGATGCTAATGGAGGGGAGCCGGGCCCCTCCTTGGCTGCTCCTCTGACTGGGAGTCATCTAAAACTGGAACAACGACATAACCATGGCGGGAAAGTCGATCCCGGGCCCACCGAACTGCCGTGGCAGCCCCCTCCCCCTCCTTCTGGGCGGTTAGCTCAGGTTACGACACAGTATTCCCGTGAACATGCTCAACGTGGGACACCGTTCGGGGAGGCAGACTCGGCATAAAACTGGCGGTGGACCAGCTCACCTCCAGAGGTCGGCGAGCAGGTCGATCTGCAGCTGTTTGACTGTCAGCTGGCGAGCGGCCCCCTTCAGTGCGCCGCCGTCCACCAGTGACACGGCCAACACCGCCTTAGCCGTGTCGACGCCCCATCCGAAGTCGGACGTGCGGTGCTGGAGCAGCCAGTCGATGCCGGCCAGCGCGGCGGCTGTAGTGGCCGGTACGGCGGCTGTAGTGTTGGCTACGGCGGCTGTAGTGTTGGGGACGGCAGCTGTAGTGTTGGATACGGCAGCTGTAGTGGCGGGCACGACAGCTGCAGTTTTTGACGCGGCGGCAGCTACAGCAGCATCTGCAGTCGGGTTAGACTCGGTGAAGAAGAAAATTAGGATAAGAAAATACAAAATAAATAGATGGAGAGTTCTCCCAGTGTATAATAGTGTTCGTCACTTCGCTTTTTATATGGTAGCGTAGGCAGCGAGCAATTAAGCACCAAAACAGCCAACTAACACTTTTTTGTTCAGTTGATTCGCAAAAAAATCGATCAATTTGAAAGTTGCTTCGTTGATAAAGCCGATTAATTGAAAAAGGTTTGCAACTCAAAGCATGTCTTTTGAACGGTAGCTTCTACAGACAACGCAAATGTCTAATGACATGCAATCAAGTCTAGTTACCCTCATAATAAGCGAAATCAAATTCTAGAGAGGTTGCATCCCAGGGAAAATTTGAGATGTCTGCGAAAATGTGGATTTTCGCACGACCACCATCCCAGATTTACGTTTAAACAAATCTAAATGTGTTATTTTCCATGGTGGGATAGTATAAATGACTGCAGACTTTCCCATGAATGTCATCATATTATAAATTGCTCCTTGCGTCCGAGAACAAAGAACTTCAATCCCAAGGTGTGTGCCAATACAATTATCCTGTGTGAGGCTCTCTTAGCGTACAGTGCTGGGACGCTGCATTCTGCATGTCCCAGGATAAATGAATTTTACATGACATCTCTCCTCTAGCTTTCAACAGCAACTTCAGAGAAATCTACGACATAGTCTCAAATGGCTTCCACTGCTGGTTTAAATTCTTGAACAATGGTTTCTCCTGCACTCAGCAAGCTTGCCGACGGATCGCGCGCTAGATGGGCCGCACACCCATCTGAGTAGCACTAGAACTGCAGGCGGCAGATAATTATTTCCTGGCGTCAGTGAAAAGTTAAAACAAGTAATGGCAGCGTGTGTTTCGGTGTTCTGGCATTGTAAGTCAATGCACACTAAGCTCAACATAATCTGGCCTCATGACTTGGGCATAGGCAGTGCTTGATACCGCTGGCAGCGCATGGAAGAGGGCGTGGCAGACTCTCCCCTCCCCTCGCTCTCAGATCTCAGGAACTAACAGGGACTGCATCATGCTCGGCAGAAGGATAGCTGACTGCGGGACACAGCTGCAAAGCGTGACCGTCCGCGGTCAAGGTCAAGGTCGAACTGGCAAACGCCGGACCGGCAGTCGGCGACAGAAGCGGTATTGATTAGGCCAGTGGTGGACCGAGGCTGTTTTTAGTGCCGGCGGTGGTGCATGCATACCGCCGGCCGGCGCCGCTGGCCGCCCATGACGTCACTGTCGGGCGCCACACAGACTGATGACGTCATTGGCCGACGCCGGGTATATCCATGACGTCACCGCTCGTTGCTACCGGGTCCGGTGATGTTGCCGTCAGTCAGAATTAGCACAAATGCCACCCAGATCACGCCAGGTCAAGAATCCCTCCTCGCCTTTCTCCGTTCTTGCCTGCAATTCCTACATTAAGCACGTGCAAATTAGCTTATTTTTGTGTCGCGGTCTTTTTTATGTATAATTTTCCTAAATCGCATCACAAGGATAGAGATGGAGGGCTCTTTATGAGACATAGCACCACACTCTCTATACCTTCCGACAACACGAGGTCTCCAGAACGTTGAAATCCGGAAAGGAAACCCGCATTGCCTTAGAAGCTGAGTTGCTCAGCTCACCGAGTTCATCATATCGCGCTTTTGGTCACCGAGTTCGTCATGTCACGCTTTTGGTCACCGAGTTCGTCATGTCACGCTTTTGGTCACCGAGTTCGTCATGTCACGCTTTTGGTCACCGAGTTCGTCATGTCACGCTTTTGGTCACCGAGTTCGTCATATCACGCTTTTGGTCACCGAGTTCGTCATATCACGCTTTTGGTCACCGAGTTCGTCATATCACGCTTTTGGTCACCGAGTTCGTCATATCACGCTTTTGATTGCCCCTTTGGTTCGTGAAACCAGGCGGACACAGGTGGGCCAGATCAACTAAGTCAGCATTGTTTGACTTCCAGCTGCATATTTGTTAGATTTTCCGCTAGGTAACACTCAAATAAGACGGCACCTGCAGCCTATGAAAAGGGCATTTGCACCCAAGGAAAAGGGCATTTGCACTTTAATAAAAGTGCATTTGTTTACTTTGAACGGACACTAGCCTCCACAACATATCTAATTTGTTCATGTAAGTTCGACGTTTTAGCATGCTTGGACCCTCATAGAGATGTGCATTTGGATGGCATAATATATTACACATTACATTGTGTGTAACGTGCTTGTGCATTGCGTTTGCGGGAATATTATCACATGCTTGAGAAATATCAAACATCTCTGGTTAGCAGGCCTTTCCTCTTGGTGAAACCTGCAAATGAACTGCACCAAGCTAAATAAAACACTATATCCAGATCCTACTTTGATTGGCTCAGTACAGAGTAAAAGTGGTACAGTGGCAACAATTCTGAATAAAGTCAAGCTAGGAGGCAGGTGAAAAGGTTGTCTTGGGGACATCGGTCACAACGTAGGAAATTCAGGAACTGTGGAAGCAAGGCTGCATCAAATTCGTAGTTCAGTGGGACAATTCAATGTCGTTGGTTATTGGTATTACGACAGTCGACCGTTCAGTCATGTAGCGTCGCCAATCTCTAGCCGATTGGTCGCGGGCGAAGAGTAGCGACAGGTGAGACTCGAACCCACAACCTTCGATTGTGAGACGAGCATCTTACCCCAGACCACTCGTCCCCCAATCAATGTCGTTCAGGATGCGAGGAAATGAAGGGCGGACCAGCGGGCTGCGCGCCGGACATTCTGCAGCAGCGGTACGCTCGGCGAGAGTGGACGGCGTGGACGGCAGCAGGTCTGGTCGGGTCTCATTCCAGGTCGGCACGGCACGAGATGCTGCGGCAGCTGAGCGGAGGAAATTAACTATTTGGCATCAGAACTGAACTGGACACACTCATATCTGACATCATTAAAGAGGGTAGGGCACTCAGGAGGTATTCAAAATGGTAGAACGCTGAGGATGGTTGGTTGGTTATTGGTTTTACGACACGTCGACCGTTGAGTCATGTAGCGTCGCCAATCTCTCACGCCGATTGGTCGCGGGCGAAGAGTAGCAACAGGTGAGACTCGAACCCACAACCTTTCGATTGTGAGACGAGCATCTTACCCCTAGACCACTCATCCCCTAACGCTGAGGATGGTAACGCATTAATTGAAGCAGGGCACTGAGTATGGCAGATATCTAGGTAGGGCATGGCACTCTTTTGGGCATTTCGACAATTGGCACCTCGGATGACTTTAAACAGGTGATTATAATGATATTGATGATTAAGTCGAGTTTAGGGGAGTGTGGAATGCCGAGGTCATGTTGCATCCAGAACTGCTTACAAGTAACCTGCAATGATGTTATGGTAGCCAGATATTGGTCTTCAGGAACAGCGTCAAATTACATCAAGACTTGCTTTTCGGAGGAAGGTCCCCAGACGCCACGATCTCAGAGCCGTTATCTATGTAATAGAATACGCAAAGAAGCGTCAACGTTCAGCCGTCCCAAAAGTTAGCGGCGCAGCTGTTCCAACGGTAAACAACCTACCGAAGCCTGGCACACAGAAAGAGAGGCCAGAGCAACGTGGGCTCGAAGTAGCCGAAAGGGCACTCAAGAATGGACGGCAAGGCGCCAAGTAAGGTAGGGCAGTAAGGACACTAATAATGGCAGAGCACTTTGGTGAGTAGGGCAATGAAAGGGGTAAAAAGAAAGTAAAACACACTAAAGATGATAGGGTATCACTAAAGAGGACAGGACGCTGCTGAGTGCAGGGCACCAAGTAGGCAAGAGCACATCAGGGAGACAGAACACCAAGGTGAGTCAGCACTTATGAAAGGGCATTGTAAGGATAGGGCACTAAGGAGAACACTAAAAAGTATGGCATTCAAGATGCCAGGGCGCTAAAGGGATTAGGGCACTAAGGTGGACAGATCATTCAGGAGGGCAGGGCACTATGGGGACAGGGCAATAAGTAGGGCAAGGCACTAAGTGGTGCAGAACACTCCGGAAAGGACAGAGCTCTAGAAAGGACAGGGGACTAAGTTGGGCTGGGGGCAGGGCAGTCAGCAGGACAGGGAACTGAACAGAGCAGGGCACCCACAAAGGCAGGGGACTCACGAGGGCACTACAGACGACAGGGTATGACAGCAGCAATAACCTGGCAGCAATTACCTGGTAGAATAACCTGGCAGCAATGACCTGGTAGTTGCACCACAACTGCATGACAAGGCACTAGCAATCAAAATCGCATTTCATAGAGCAAGCCAAGGAAGTGCCGGGTAGGTGGGCCAAACGTGAGAGGGCTGGGTAGTACCACACGATGGCTGGGTAGTGCTAGTGCTACCCAGCTTTATGGCTGAAAAAAATGCCACTTTATATGAGGAAAAAATACGCCTTGGTGGCTTCAAAGTCCATGTTTTATCTACTGCAGATGCAGCCCTCGGCCTCCCAAGTACAGCGTGCAACAAAATGTGAACCGACTCGATTTGGTGATAACGCCGCCATTGGAATGCTAGCAAAGAATGCTGATGTCCGCATAATTTCACCAAGAACAGCAAATGGCTGGGCTTCCAAGTCCAGGAGGCTAGGTCTCTAAGCCCAGGAGGCTGTGCCGGCCCCACGAGTGTGATCCGACACCGGACGTTTCTCGAAGATGAGAACGGTTTTCGCTCCTCGGAGATGTCGGCAGTCGGCACCGCATTTTATCTCGACGTCGAACGATGCGTCTGTGCCCCGGGGCGACCGACTGTCTGTGGGCGGTCAGGAGATGTGGCACCGCTGCAGCCGCCGTCCCCGAGCGGTGGTACCGCCCCCACCCCCTAGGCGGCGGAACAGCCCAGGTGGACCCACGTTAGTGCGCGGCGGCAGTTGACGTCAGGGATCGTTTTCCAGCGCGCCACGGACGAGTCGAGAGCAGGCGTCGCCACGGCCGGCGGCTGCAGCGGCTCTCGGCCGCTCAGATCCCCGTCGGTGGCCGGCGGCTGCAGCGGCTCTCGGCCGCTCAGATCCCCGTCGGTGGCCGCCGGCTGCAGCGGCTCTCGGCCGCTCAGATCCCCGTCGGTGGCCGGCGGCTGCAGCGGCTCTCGGCCGCTCAGATCCCCGTCGGTGGCCGGCGGCTGCAGCGGCTCTCGGCCGCTCAGATCCCCGTCGGTGGCCGCCGGCTGCAGCGGCTCTCGGCCGCTCAGATCCCCGTCGGTGGCCGCCGGCTGCAGCGGCTCTCGGCCGCTCAGATCCCCGTCGGTGGCAGCCGGCTGCAGCGGCTCTCGGCCGCGCAGGTCCCCGTCGGTGGCCGGCGCGTGTCCTCTTGTCACCTAATCAGGCGAACACCAAAGGAGCATTCGGGGCCGAGAGACGCGCGACCGGCCGCTGTCGACGCTGATTTCCCTCGGCATTTCACTCGGCCTGATGAGCCGCGCCGCCCGCAGTCGACACTCAGACGTCGTGCTGCCACCAAGGCCCGTCAGCTCCGCCAGCGGCGTGGAGATCGGCCGCTCCCATCTCCGCCAGATAACCGTGCTGTTGTGAATGGAAACGGTGCCCGATGCGACTGGCATACACACTGGGTCGCAGCTGGAGCATGCGTGACCTTGAGTCCATTTTGCGAGCGTCTGTTTTCTGTCCGCCACGCCTTGCGTGCTGGATCGTTTGGGGAAGCTCATAAGATCTACTTTTAGAAGATCTACTTTCAGAAGATCTATTTTCACAAGATCTACTTTCAGAAGATCTATTTTCACAAGATCTACTCTCGGGTCTGAATGTTCAGAAGATCTACTCCCAATTCTGAATGTTTAGAAGATCTACAAATTGGCATCAAACGTTCAGAAGATCTACTCCTCAATGCAAATGTTCAGAAGATCTACTGATAGCTGGAAATGTTCAGAAGATCTACTGATAGCTGGAAGTGTTCAGCAGATCTACTCGGAGGAGGGAAATGTTCACAAGATCTACTCTAGGGACTGGATTGTTCAGAAGATCTCCTCGAAGACGAAAGTGTTCACAAGATCTACTAATACTTGGAGATGTTCACAAGATCTACTCTCAGGTCGGAATGTTCAGAAGATCTACAAATAGGCCTCAGTTGTTCAGAAGATCTAGTATCGGTCACGTCAGCCAAGTGTCGGGCACGTGCATTGTGGAGTGTGACACGGACCGTGACGACTAATCAACCACGTGTCGGTCACGTGCATTGTGAAGTGTGACACGGACCGTGACGACTAATCAACCACGTGTCGGTCACGTGCACTGTGGAGTGTGGCACGGAGTCGTGCAGCCTTCGACTGCTTCCCGTATGCCCACGAACGCTCGTTGCATTCATTGCCTTACTTCTGAGGCTATCTGACAACTGGCTGGTTGTGATGCTCGTGCATTTCCGGTGGGGACTACATCCGGGTGCCATTCACAGGCATGGTTTTTAAGGGAGGAAATAAGCAGGCTGTTGTTTAACAGGATATCGATTTCATCACGCTCTACGAGTACAAACAAATGACGCCCATGTCTTCATCCCGGCTTCGACAACACAGGCTGCCCAAAAGGAACGAGAAATGAAACGCTTGTCACCGTGATTATGACTTTGCTGGGTCGACCAGGTCCAGTCGTGTCAGAAAAAGCATCCCCATTGTCCAAAGCCAGTGCCACCAGAAAACCAGAATATTCCAACGCCACTACCAAGCGACTAAAATCGAACACAATGACATGACAATGACAAGCCGCATGCCACGAACAAGGTAACCTCTACTAGGCATGGAACATAGGTATTTCGTATTAAATGCATGGTATCCGCTGTAACGGTATCCCAGGAGTGGCTCCACTGCCTCTGATGTTCGGTTCAGCTTCTTCAATAATTACAGAATTTGGCATGAGAGCCCATGGCCAGCCTCTTCAAGCTAGGTGTGCTGCATTCGTCAGCATGAGCACTGTTGAACCGTTCAATAACTTCTTAAAAGTTCCACCCCTCATTCGGAGGATTGGCAGACCACACGGCTGACAAGACCTTAAGAAGACATGGATGCAAAAACCATCAGTGACGTTTAGCCTTTTGCTTATAGCAGAGCTAAGCAAATACCAACAGATAAAACGCACTGGGAATATATGAGCACAAAGCGACGATAGGCGTATGGTGTGCACAGAGCGTTCCATTCGACGAGGGATAGCCAAGTTAACTGATCGTTTGCATACTGGAGCGTCCGTGTGAACACTGTGGTTCACCAGAAGACCACCGAAGTGCCCGGCAAATACCTTTGACACTTCTTCCGTCACGCCAGCTACGGGGCCAACGGTCGGCCAGGCAACATCACCCAGCTCACCTCGTCCGTAGACAACCGCCACACACACTGTGACGAGAACAGTGGCGCCGATCATACTGCAGCCCGTCTGAAAATATCGACACAGGTTATTTGGCTGACCAACATATCCAGGAGTAACGAGGTTCAAGATTGCCACACGAAAAACGCAAGCGCCAGGCTACTTCACACACCCCGGCCATCTGACGTCAAATCGTCCTGTGGAACAGTCGCCAGCCCAATCGTCAGAAGGGCTGTCGGCCGCGGAATCACTCGGAACATCGACACAAATACTAAGTGGCGGAGCATGGCAGATGGTCGTGTCAAAAGCCGTGACGAAGAACAGCGCCGACAAATGATTAATCCTACTGCATTTTCTACTGACAACTGAAACATGGTCGACTCCTGCGTGCTGATCCCGACAATTGCCGACATATTCTCCCTGCAGGCGCATGAAGTTACTGTGGCGACACACGTCGCGCAATACCTGTGGCAGATTTAACGCTGGGGGAAATATTCCGGCAACTGCCTACATATGCTTTGCTATGCTGCAAAGCATAGCAAAACATATGTTATATGCTTTGCAATGCAAAGCATAGCAAAGCATATGCAGCATAGCCTTCCTATGCTGCAGGCGCATGAGTTACTGTGGCGACACACACGGCCCATTATGTGTGGTAGATTTAACATTGGGGGCAATATTCCGGAGAAGTTCAAAGCGCACGACAGGAAATTATTGTCGACAATTCTGGCGGAGAAAGGTCAAGCACCGCATTTGAGCTTAATAAGCGTCATGCGGTGCTTGACCCTGCATTTTTTCGCAACTTCAAAGGCGATTAAATGGAATTGTCACCATCTGATTTCCAAAGGCGTTGTGCCACTCCTGGGATGTGAAGTGTGCACGCCACCGACCCCCCGCGCTATTCCGCTGCGGGATCGCACCGAATCATCGCAAGATCGCGGCCGAGCCGGGAGCCATTCGACCCCGAATCTCCAGCCGTGATCACATAACCGTGGACCGACCGCCTCAGCTTCAGGACAGACCCTGCTGGCCGGCGCCTGTGACCTGAGCATGACCCAGGTCATGTGAACCAACGGGCGGCGGTCTGCCAGCCGGGGTCATGTGACCTATACACCAACTGTGCTTCAGGGCTTCACAAATCATTGCAAACAGCTGCGTTGGATCCATACTCTTCAACTAGTATCCACTGATGACAATACGCGTTGCTACTACCGGGAAGCATGCATGCTCAATAGGGTGTCTCTAAAATATCAATTCCCCCTGTTACTTTTGCAAGTTAACCAGGGCTGTGTAATCGACTAAAGAAACACATGCCGAAGAAATCAGATTTTTATCCTCACTACAGCCGAGGCGCCGCAAGGTTTTGTAAATCAAGAAAAGTGATAAAATTGCCAATGACGAGGCTGAGTCTGATTTTAAAATAAACAATGAACGCCTATAAAAAATGTTAATTTGGTTAATTATTGACCCTGTGCTCTCCCATCGACTCTCCCATCCTCTGGCTGGCCTGCCGGCGCCACGTGGCCGAGCTGCACGTTGGCGCTGCGATGAAGGAGATCACTGGTGTCACCAAGGAGCCAGGAGTCGGTCTGTTTAGGCGGCTAAGGGATCATTGGTACGACCTAGACATCAACATGGAGGATCTAGTGACGTTTGACCACACCTCGCTGGCGCCAGAGCTGTAGGAAGAGGCAGAGAACCTGCTGCAGTGGGCACAGGAGCAGCTGGCCAAGGGTACTTTCCCCAGAGACGATTACCGCGAATTCATGGAACTAGTGGTCATTACCCTCGGTGGGAAGGTCGAGGGTTTCACTTTCAAGCTTCCGGGACCTAACCACCACGCCTGGTGGATGAGCAAGTGCATTTATCTCCTGAATATTAGGCTGCTGAGGAAGGTGTTTGTCCTGACAGAGGAGGAGCAGGGACAGACCAACAACGTCGTAGAGTTCGTGCTGCTCATGCATGCCAAGTATTGGTTCACCACCCCCTCGCCTCGTCTGCTGCTAGGCAGGATATGGAGTTGATGTCTATCGTCAACAAGTACAGGCTGGTGAACCCGAGGCTGGCTTCTGCAGTCCTCAAGTCCTGCAATAGGCATCTGTGGTACATCACCCCGCAGCTGATAGTGCTCTCCCTGACTGACACGGGGCTGGAGGACGACACCAAGGAGCAGATGGCCAGGCAGCTGCACAGCATGGAGAGGAAGGAAATCAGGATCGGCAAGCCGGCCTTTCCTGTGCTGCCCGACGGCCCCACTGTGGCCAGGCGGGATATGGCCTCCCTGATCACCTCCGACTCCTGGCTCGTGTTCAACATTCTGCAGCTGAATGGCCCCCAGGACTGGCTGCTGGCCCCCGCCACGTCCTGGTCCTTCTCCCCAGAGCACAAGGTGCTGGAGGAGTTCACCCGAAACCTGCTCGTAGTGAACGATCTGGCGGAGCGAGGGATCCACTTGGCCAGTGACTACATCAACCGCGTCCAGTCCGAAGAGCAGAGGGCCGCTCTCTTCCAGGTTGTGGAGGACTTCAGGAGCAGCGTGAAGGGCACCACCAAGGCCAGCCTGCGGCTGTGCTAGATCGAGTCCCACGTGGGAGACACGAAGGAGACTCAGTGATTGGACATGAGGCTGTGGTAGATCTAGAAGTGGTAGATCGTATGATATTGTTGCAATATATCTACGTCCAATGAAATATCTGTGTTTACTGCCAAATGGCGGCGCTGTGGTAAATATATGCGCATATAGCACTATAGCTGTGAGGTCTTTCACCCTGGGAGTGACACCAGCTGTGAGGTTATCCTTCTGGGTCAAGGTAGGGGGAGGTGCAGCCGGGCGGCACCTGCCTGTCACAGGGTAGTCCTGGTCTGCCGTCAGGATATCTGCCTGTGTGCGCCCCTTTACTTTAGGCCGCCCCTCGTCTTCTCCCTGCCGCTCCCCCTGTAAAAAAAGGAAATACCGGGTCTATATCAGGAAAAACTATTATTCAACATAACTCAAATTAGCATTGTTTATAGGCATTCATTGTTTATTTTAAAATCAGACTCAGCCTCGTCATTGGCAATTTTATGACTTTTGTTGATTTACAAAACCTTGCGGCGCCTAGGTTGTAGTGAGGATAAAAATCCGATTTCTTCGGCATGTGCTTCTTTAGTCGATTACACAGCCCTGGTTAACTTGCAAAAGTAATAGGGAGGAAATTAATATTTTAGAGACACCCTAATGCTCAAGGACATCTATTCGAAGAAACCTCCATCTTTGACTATGAGGCGTGCCACAATATACAATAAATCGAATATATGATGAACCTAACGACCATCGCAGAATAGTTACTACACTGACGGCACAATTGCAGGAACACATCAAAAGACACCTAGACGATAACAGATGTGTGAAAGGATGGCAGTTTGTCAGATGGTCAGAGGCATGAGTCGGGACCGGACGTTGGAAAAGGGTACGCCGGACTGACCTCACCTGGGGTCGGTACACCGCACTGACCTCACCTGGGGTCGGTACGCCGGAATGACTTCACCTGGGGTCGGTACGCCGGACTGACCCCACCTGGGGTCGGTACACCGCACTGTCCTCACCTGGGGTCGGTACGCCGGACTGACCTCACCTGGGGTCAGATTCGACACTGACCTGATGTGAGCCGGGTCACTGCGTCATGTACTGAGCATTGATGCCCGACTCTTACCGGAATCTCAGCGCGAGATGAATGCCTCTGGCTGTGAGATGTTGTACGACTTCTTCACTCCTGACGATGCGTGACTTCCGTGGGGTGGCAATGCTTTACTTCTGCTGTCCTGTCCTGCCGTCAATGCTTTGCTTGTTTGTCCTGTACGTTGGGAGTGCTTGGTTCTCCTGTCTTGCAGTGGTGGTGTATACCTGTAGCGGCTTGAGTGGCTACGTTTCTTAAGACGTGTCCGTATGGAGAGCTCCAAAGATCCGTAACTTCTCGATACGTATATCGGGCGGCGATAGCGAGAACGAGAATGCGAGAGTGCGAGAGTGCCAGAGTGAGAGAGCAGCTTCCATGGCACATTATACAAAGCAACTGCGGACGTGTCCGAGTGCGGTTCGGCAGCCGCGGCCAGTGCGCATGCGCAATGACCTGAGCGAGGTCACGGGCGATACTGGCGATCGGCCAGTTGCCGGGCGTCTCTGCGCAGGCGCACAACAACGTTCGGCGCGTGACACACATGTGCTGTCAGAGCACGAGCTCCTACATACCTACCTTTTTCGGCCTGGGCGATATCTGCCTACCCTGTTCTGTCTGGGCGATGTCTCACTTGTCTTGTCTAGGCGATGTCTGCTTACCCTGTCCTGTCTGGGTGATGTCTCACCTGATATGTCCTGGCTGGACGATGTCTGCCTATCCCGTCCTGTCTGGATGATATCTGACTACCCTGTCATGTCTCACCTGCTCTGTCCTGTCTGGGGGATATTTGCCCACACTGTCCTGTCTGGGCGATATCTCACCTGCCTTATCCTGTCTGTGCGATATCTGCTCCTCCTGTCCTGTGTGGGCGATGTCTCACTTGTTCTGTCCAGACGATGTCTGCTTACTCTGTCCTGTCTGGGCGATGTCTGCCTGCCTGGCCTGTCTGCACGATGTCTCACTTGTCCTGCCTGAGCGATTCGTTACTTGTCCTGTCCTGTCTGTCCAGTTGGCGGGGTGTGGACGATGACAGCGGCGACCTCTGACCGCCCGAGTCAGCCGGCCGGCCGACAGTGGCCCCCTGGTCGATCCCACCGCCGTCGGCGGCACCGGCCCACCCCTCCCCTCCTGCCCCGCCCTGAACCGCTGAACCGACCACCACACTAACCGACCCGCACCCCTGTACCAGGTCCCTCCCATCCTGCCCCGCCCTGAACCGCTGAACCGACCACCACACTAACCGCCCCGCATCCCCCGGCATCCCTGTACCACGCCCCTCCCCGCCAGCCCTCCCTCCTGCCCCGCACCGAACTGGCCATCACACTAACTGTCCCCACATCTCTCCCCGGCACCCCTGCACCACGACCCTCGCTCCCGGCATCATTGTACAATGCCCCTCCCCTCGGGTCGACTATACTGTGCATATCCCGGGTCGGCCATACCACGCCCCTCCATTCCCGGACCGACTGCACCACACACCTCTCCGGGTCGCCCGTGTCATGCTCCTCACCCCGGACCAAATGTGCCGTACCCCCCCCCCCGGCTATAGCAGTAGCACGCCAGGTGTAGCAGTAGCAGACCAGGTATAGCTCTATTGTAGTGCTGAAATTAGGTATAGCAGTAGCGGACCAGCTGTAGCAGTAGCAGACCAGGTGTAGCTCTATTGTAGTGCTGAAATTAGGTATAGCAGTAGCGGACCAGCTATAGCAGTAGCAGACCAGGTGTAGCTCTATTGTAGTGCTGAAATTAGGTATAGCAGTAGCGGACCAGCTATAGCAGTAGCAGACCAGGTGTAGCAGTAGCAGACCAGGTATAGCAGTAGCAGACCAGATATAGCTCTATTGTAGTGGTGAAATTAGGTATAGCAGTAGCGGACCAGCTATAGCAGTAGCACACCAGGTATAGCAGAAGCAGATCAGGCATAGCAGTAGCAGACCAGGTATAGCAGTAGCAGACCAGATATAGCTCTATTGTAGTGCTGAAATTAGGTATAGCAGTAAGCTATACGTAGCAACCAGGTTAGAGCAGATCAGGCATAACAGTGCAGCCAGGTTAGCAGTGCAGACCAGAGAAATAGGTATAGCAGTAGCGGACCAGCTATAGCAGTAGCACACCAGGTGTAGCAGAAGCAGATCAGGCATAACAGTAGCAGACCAGGTATAGCAGTAGCAGACCAGGTATAGCAGTAGCAGACCAGATATAGCAGTAGCAGACCAGATATAGCAGTAGTACACCAGGTGTAGCAGAAGCAGATCAGGCATAACAGTAGCAGACCAGGTATAGCAGTAGCAGACCAGGTATAGCAGTAGCAGACCAGATATAGCAGTAGCAGACCAGATATAGCAGTAGCAGACCAGGTATAGCAGTAGCAGACCAGATATAGCAGTAGCAGACCAGGTATAGCAGTAGCAGACCAGGTATAGCAGTAGCAGACCAGATATAGCAGTAGCAGACCAGATATAGCAGTAGCAGACCAGATATAGCAGTAGCAGACCAGATATAGCAGTAGCAGACCAGATATAGCAGTAGCAGACCAGGTGTAGCAGTGCCGCGATACAGTAGCCGGCCGGCCGCAGATCGGCCGAAGCAGCACAATTACGGAATTACGGGCATTACGGGCAATCACAATCAATTCAATCATCACTTAATTACGGAATTATTGGAATTACGGGCAATCACATAGGTGAACAGATTAGTCATCACGAGCCACTTCTTAGTACCGCGTTAGGCATTGGATTATCCTTACCATGGCCCACTAGTATAGGCAGCAATAGACATGCCAATACATTGTGCCATCAGTGGCTTCAATAGACATACCAACACATTGGCCATCAGTAGGCAGCAATAGACATACCAACACATTGGCCATCAGTAGGCAGCAATAGACATACCAATACATTGGACATCAGTAAGCAACAATAAACATACCAATACACTGTGCCATCAGTGGCTGCAATAGACATACCAATACACTGTGCCATCAGTAGGCAGCAATAGACATACCAATACACTGTGCCATCAGTGGCTGCAATAGACATACCAATACATTGGACATCAGTAAGCAACAATAAACATACCAATACACTGTGCCATCAGTGGCTGCAATAGACATACCAATACATTGGCCATCAGTAAGCAACAATAAACATACCAATACACTGTGCCATCAGTGGCTGCAATAGACATACCAATACATTGGCCATCAGTAAGCAACAATAAACATACCAATACACTGTGCCATCAGTGGCTGCAATAGACATACCAACACATTGGACATCAGTAAGCAACAATAAACATACCAATACCCTGTGCCATCAGTGGCTGCAATAGACATACCAATACATTGGACCATCAGTAAGCAACAATAAACATACCAATACACTGTGTCATCAGTGGCTGCAATAGACATACCAACACATTGGACATCAGTAAACAACAATAAACATACCAATACACTGTGCCATCAGTGGCTGCAATAGACATACCAATACACTGTGCCATCAGTAGGCAGCAATAGACATACCAATACACTGTGCCATCAGTGGCTGCAATAGACATACCAATACATTGGCCATCCAGTAAGCAACAATAAATATACCAATACACTGTGCCATCAGTGGCTGCAATAGACATACCAATACATTGGCCATCAGTAAGCAACAATAAACATACCAATACACTGTGCCATCAGTGGCTGCAATAGACATACCAATACATTGGCCATCAGTAAGCAACAATAAACATACCAATACACTGTGCCATCAGTGGCTGCAATAGACATACCAACACATTGGACATCAGTAAGCAACAATAAACATACCAATACACTGTGCCATCAGTGGCTACAATAGACATACCAATACATTGGACATCAGTAAGCAACAATAAACATACCAATACACTGTGCCATCAGTGGTTGCAATAGACATACCAATACATTGGCCATCAGTAAGCAACAATAAACGTACCAATACACTGTGCCATCAGTGGCTGCAATAGACATACCAATACACTGTGCCATCAGTAGGCAGCAATAGACATACCAATACACTGTGTCATCAGTGGCTGCAATAGACATACCAATACATTGGACATCAGTAAGCAACAATAAATATACCAATACACTGTGCCATCAGTGGCTGCAATAGACATACCAATACATTGGCCATCAGTAAGCAACAATAAACGTACCAATACACTGTGCCATCAGTGGCTGCAATAGACATACCAATACATTGGCCATCAGTAAGCAACAATAAACATACCAATACACTGTTCCATCAGTGGCTACAATAGACATACCAACACATTGGCCATCAGTAAGCAACAATAAACGTACCAATACACTGTGCCATCAGTGGCTGCAATAGACATACCAATACACTGTGCCATCAGTAGGCAGCAATATACATACCAATACACTGTGTCATCAGTGGCTGCAATAGACATACCAATACATTTGCCATCAGTAGGCAGCAATAGACATACCAATACACTGTGCCATCAGTAGCTGCAATAGACATACCAATACATTGGCCATCAGTAAGCAACAATAAACATACCAATACACTGTGCCATCAGTGGCTGCAATAGATATACCAATACATTGGACATCAGTAAGCAACAATAAACATACAAATACACTGTGCCATCAGTGGCTGCAATAGACATACCAATACATTGGTCATCAGTAGGCAGCAATAAACATACCAATACACTGTGCCATCAGTGGCTGCAATAGACGTACCAACACATTGGACATCAGTAATGATGATTATTGGGGTTTCAGGGTGCGTCAACCCATGTGGGTTATATTGCACCACTTGGACACCAGTAAGCAGCAATAAACATACCAATACACTGTACCATCAGTGGCTGCAATAGACATACCAATACACTGTGCCATCAGTAGGCAGCAATAGACATACCAATACACTGTGTCATCAGTGGCTGCAATAGACATACCAATACATTGGACATCAGTAAGCAACAATAAACATACCAATACACTGTGCAATCAGTGGCTGCAATAGACATACCAATACATTGGTCATCAGTAGGCACCAATAGATATACCAATACACTGTGCCATCAGTGGCTGCAATAGACATACCAATACATTGGCCACCAGTAAGCAACAATAAATTTACCAATACACTGTGCCATCAGTGGCTGCAATAGACATACCAATACATTGGACATCAGTAAGCAACAATAAACATACCAATACACTGTGCCATCAGTGGCTGCAATAGACATACCAATACATTGGCCATCAGTCGGCAGCAATAGACATACCAATATACTGTGCCATCAGTGGCTGCAATAGACATACCAACACATTGGCCATCAGTAAGCAACAATAAACATACCAATACACTGTGCCATCAGTGGCTGCAATAGACATACCAATACATTGGCCATCAGTAAGCAACAATAAACATACCAATACACTGTGCCATCAGTGGCTGCAATAGACATACCAACACATTGGACATCAGTAAGCAACAATAAACATACCAATACACTGTGCCATCAGTGGCTGCAATAGACATACCAACACATTGGACATCAGTAAGCAACAATAAACATACCAATACACTGGGCCATTAGTGGCTGTAATAGACATACCAATACACTGTGCCATCAGTAGGCAGCAATAGACATACCAATACACTGTGCCATCAGTGGCTGCAATAGACATACCAATACATTGGACATCAGTAAGCAACAATAAACATACCAATACACTGTGCCATCAGTGGCTGCAAGAGACATACCAATACATTGGCCATCAGTAAGCAACAATAAACATACCAATACACTGTGCCATCAGTGGCTGCAATAGACATACCAACACATTGGACATCAGTAAGCAACAATAAACATACCAATACACTGTGCCATCAGTGGCTGCAATAGACATACCAATACATTGGCCATCAGTAGGCAGCAATAGATATACCAATACACTGTGCCATCAGGGGCTGCAATAGACATACCAATACATTGGCCATCAGTAAGCAACAATAAACATACCAATACACTGTTCCATCAGTGGCTGCAATAGACATACCAACACATTGGCCATCAGTAAGCAACAATAAACATACCAATACACTGTGCCATCAGTGGCTGCAATAGACATACGAATACATTGGACATCAGTAAGCAACAATACACATACCAATACACTGTTCCATCAGTGGCTGCAATAGACATACCAACACATTGGCCATCAGTAAGCAACAATAAACATACCAATACACTGTTCCATCAGTGGCTGCAATAGACATACGAATACATTGGACATCAGTAAGCAACAATACACATACCAATACACTGTGCCATCAGTGGCTGCAATAGACATACCAATACATTGGCCATCAGTAAGCAACAATAAACATACCAATACACTGTGCCATCAGTGGCTGCAATAGACATACCAACACATTGGACATCAGTAAGCAACAATAAACATACCAATACACTGTGCCATCAGTGGCTGCAATAGACATACCAATACATTGGACATCAGTAAGCAACAATAAACATATCAATACACTGTGCCATCAGTGGCTGCAATAGACATACCAATACATTGGCCATCAGTAAGCAACAATAAACGTACCAATACACTGTGCCATCAGTGGCTGCAATAGACATACCAATACACTGTGCCATCAGTAGGCAGCAATATACATACCAATACACTGTGTCATCAGTGGCTGCAATAGACATACCAATACATTTGCCATCAGTAGGCAGCAATAGACATACCAATACACTGTGCCATCAGTAGCTGCAATAGACATACCAATACATTGGCCATCAGTAAGCAACAATAAACCTACCAATACACTGTGCCATCAGTGGCTGCAATAGATATACCAATACATTGGACATCAGTAAGCAACAATAAACATACAAATACACTGTGCCATCAGTGGCTGCAATAGACATACCAATACATTGGTCATCAGTAGGCAGCAATAGACATACCAATATACTGTGCCATCATTGGCTGCAATAGACGTACCAACACATTGGACATCAGTAATGATGATTATTGGGGTTTCAGGGTGCGTCAACCCATGTGGGTTATATTGCACCACTTGGACACCAGTAAGCAGCAATAAACATACCAATACACTGTACCATCAGTGGCTGCAATAGACATACCAATACACTGTGCCATCAATAGGCAGCAATAGACATACCAATACACTGTGTCATCAGTGGCTGCAATAGACATACCAATACATTGGATATCAGTAAGCAACAATAAACATACCAATACACTGTGCAATCAGTGGCTGCAATAGACATACCAATACATTGGTCATCAGTAGGCACCAATAGATATACCAATACACTGTGCCATCAGTGGCTGCAATAGACATACCAATACATTGGCCACCAGTAAGCAACAATAAACATACCAATACACTGTGCCATCAGTGGCTGCAATAGACATACCAATACATTGGACATCAGTAAGCAACAATAAACATACCAATACACTGTGCCATCAGTGGCTGCAATAGACATACCAATACATTGGCCATCAGTAGGCAGCAATAGACATACCAATACACTGTGCCATCAGTGGCTGCAATAGACATACCAACACATTGGCCATCAGTAAGCAACAATAAACATACCAATACACTGTGCCATCAGTGGCTGCAATAGACATACCAATACATTGGCCATCAGTAAGCAACAATAAACATACCAATGCACTGTGCCATCAGTGGCTGCAATAGACATACCAATACATTGGACATCAGTAAGCAACAATAAACATACAAATACACTGTGCCATCAGTGGCTGCAATAGACATACCAATACATTGGCCATCAGTAAGCAACAATAAACATACCAATACACTGTGCCATCAGTGGCTGCAATAGACATACCAACACATTGGACATCAGCAAGCAACAATAAACATACCAATACACTGGGCTATCAGTGGCTGCAGTAGACATACCAATACACTGTGCCATCAGTAGGCAGCAATAGACATACCAATACACTGTGCCATCAGTGGCTGCAATAGACATACCAATACATTGGACATCAGTAAGCAACAATAAACATACCAATACACTGTGCCATCAGTGGCTGCAATAGACATACCAATACATTGGCCATCAGTAAGCAACAATAAACATACCAATACACTGTGCCATCAGTGGCTGCAATAGACATACCAACACATTGGACATCAGTAAGCAACAATAAACATACCAATACACTGTGCCATCAGTGGCTGCAATAGACATACCAATACATTGGCCATCAGTAGGCAGCAATAGATATACCAATACACTGTGCCATCAGTGGCTGCAATAGACATACCAATACATTGGCCATCAGTAAGCAACAATAAACATAACAATACACTGTTCCATCAGTGGCTGCAATAGACATACCAACACATTGGCCATCAGTAAGCAACAATAAACATACCAATACACTGTTCCATCAGTGGCTGCAATAGACATACCAATACATTGGCCATCAGTAAGCAACAATAAACATACCAATACACTGTGCCATCAGTGGCTGCAATAGACATACCAACACATTGGACATCAGTAAGCAACAATAAACATACCAATACACTGTGCCATCAGTGGCTGCAATAGACATACCAACACATTGGACATCAGTAAGCAACAATAAACATATCAATACACTGTGCCATCAGTGGCTGCAATAGACATACCAATACATTGGCCATCAGTAAGCAACAATAAACGTACCAATACACTGTGCCATCAGTGGCTGCAATAGACATACCAATACACTGTGCCATCAGTAGGCAGCAATATACATACCAATACACTGTGTCATCAGTGGCTGCAATAGACATACCAATACATTTGCCATCAGTAGGCAGCAATAGACATACCAATACACTGTGCCATCAGTAGCTGCAATAGACATACCAATACATTGGCCATCAGTAAGCAACAATAAACATACCAATACACTGTGTCATCAGTGGCTGCAATAGATATACCAATACATTGGACATCAGTAAGCAACAATAAACATACAAATACACTGTGCCATCAGTGGCTGCAATAGACATACCAATACATTGGTCATCAGTAGGCAGCAATAGACATACCAATATACTGTGCCATCATTGGCTGCAATAGACGTACCAACACATTGGACATCAGTAATGATGATTATTGGGGTTTTTGGGTGCGTCAACCCATGTGGGTTATATTGCACCCCTTGGACATCAGTAAGCAGCAATAAACATACCAATACGCTGTACCATCAGTGGCTGCAATAGACATACCAATACACTGTGCCATCAGTAGGCAGCAATAGACATACCAATACACTGTGTCATCAGTGGCTGCAATAGACATACCAATACATTGGACATCAGTAAGCAACAATAAACATACCAATACACTGTGCAATCAGTGGCTGCAATAGACATACCAATACATTGGTCCATCAGTAGGCACCAATAGATATACCAATACACTGTGCCATCAGTGGCTGCAATAGACATACCAATACATTGGCCACCAGTAAGCAACAATAAACATACCAATACACTGTGCCATCAGTGGCTGCAATAGACATACCAATACATTGTTCATGACATCAGATAAGCAACAATAAACATACCAATACACTGTGCCATCAGTGGCTGCAATAGACATACCAATACATTGGCCATCAGTAGGCAGCAATAGACATACCAATACACTGTGCCATCAGTGGCTGCAATAGACATACCAATACATTGGCCATCAGTAAGCAACAATAAACATACCAATACACTGTGCCATCAGTGGCTGCAATAGACATACCAATACATTGGCCATCAGTAAGCAACAATAAACATACCAATACACTGTGCCATCAGTGGCTGCAATAGACATACCAATACATTGGACATCAGTAAGCAACAATAAACATACCAATACACTGTGCCATCAGTGGCTGCAATAGACATACCAATACATTGGCGATCAGTAGGCAGCAATAGACATACCAATACACTGTGCCATCAGTGGCTGCAATAGACATACCAACACGTTGGCCATCAGTAAGCAACAATAAACATACCAATACACTGTGCCATCAGTGGCTGCAATAGACATACCAACACATTGGACATCAGTAAATAGTTTAGTTATTATTAAGCTAAGCAGCAATAAACATACCAATACACGTACCATCAGTGGCTGCAATAGACATACCAATACACGTGCCATCAGTAGGCACAATAGACATACCAATACACTGTGTCATCAGTGGCTGCAATAGACATACCAATACATTGGCCATCAGTAAGCAACAATAAACATACCAATACACTGTGCCATCAGTGGCTGCAATAGACATACCAATACATTGGCCATCAGTAGGCAGCAATAGACATACCAATACACTGTGCCATCAGTGGCTGCAATAGACATACCAACACATTGGCCATCAGTAAGCAACAATAAACATACCAATACACTGTGCCATCAGTGGCTGCAATAGACATACCAATACATTGGCCATCAGTAAGCAACAATAAACATACCAATACACTGTGCCATCAGTGGCTGCAATAGACATACCAATACACTGTGCCATCAGTAGGCAGCAATAGACATACCAATACACTGTGCCATCAGTGGCTGCAATAGACATACCAATACATTGGACATCAGTAAGCAACAATAAACATACCAATACACTGTGCAATCAGTGGCTGCAATAGACATACCAATACATTGGTCATCAGTAGGCACCAATAGATATACCAATACACTGTGCCATCAGTGGCTGCAATAGACATACCAATACATTGGCCACCAGTAAGCAACAATAAACATACCAATACACTGTGCCATCAGTGGCTGCAATAGACATACCAATACATTGGACATCAGTAAGCAACAATAAACATACCAATACACTGTGCCATCAGTGGCTGCAATAGACATACCAATACATTGGCCATCAGTAGGCAGCAATAGACATACCAATACACTGTGCCATCAGTGGCTGCAATAGACATACCAACACATTGGCCATCAGTAAGCAACAATAAGCATACCAATACACTGTGCGATCAGTGGCTGCAAGAGACATACCAATACATTGGCCATCAGTAGGCAGCAATAGACATACCAATACACTGTGCCATCAGTGGCGCAATAGCAATAGACATACCAATACACTGCGCCATCAGTGGCTGCAATAGACATACCAATACATTGGCCATCAGTAAGCAACAATAAACATACCAATACACTGTGCCATCAGTGGCTGCAATAGACATACCAACACATTGGACATCAGTAAGCAACAATAAACATACCAATACACTGTGCCATCAGTGGCTGCAATAGACATACCAATACATTGGCCATCAGTAGGCAGCAATAGATATACCAATACACTGTGCCATCAGTGGCTGCAATAGACATACCAATACATTGGCCATCAGTAAGCAACAATAAACATACCAATACACTGTTCCATCAGTGGCTACAATAGACATACCAATACATGGGCCATCAGTAAGCAACAATAAACATACCAATACACTGTTCCATCAGTGGCTGCAATAGACATACCAATACATTGGACATCAGTAAGCAACAATACACATACCAATACACTGTGCCATCAGTGGCTGCAATATACATACCAATACATTGTGCCATTAGTGGCAGCAATAGACATACCAATACATTGGCCATCAGTGGCAGCAATAGACATACCAATACATTGTGCCACCAGTAGGCAGCAGTAAAGTCGGAGACACATACCTACATACACACAAACCACAAAGAGCATCACCAATTGCCACCTCGTCAACCACGGTAGCCCCAGTCGGCAACACGGCCATCCCGGGCAGTCCACGAACATCACATATACTACGCTAACTTTTCCCAGCAGTTGATTACCCTTCCAGACTGAAATTGACATATCGTCGTCGTACCGGACATCAATGCACCCAGCAATGAACCGGCGAAAAGCAGCACCTTTACGTCCTTGGCTCTATCGTTCTACTCTTACGTCACCTGGCGCGGGTGCCGGACGTCGTGAATCGGCGGCGTTGGTGACGACTGCGGCGTCCACCAGGACCGGGTAGGTGCCGCTTGGCTGGTCGGGGTCCCCCGTCAGCCCGGCGATGCCTCCACACGACCCGGCCGCCGACGTCGGCACTGAGTCAGGCGTCGGCCCCGAGTCAGCCGTGTGCGCCTGCTCAGCCTCAGCGGCGACCGTCCCCGCCCGCGGCGGCACTGAGTCAGGCGTCGGCGCCGAGTCAGCCGTGTGCGCCTGCTCAGCCTCAGCCGAGGCTCATCCTCAGCGGTGACCGTCCCCGCCCGCGTCGGCACTGAGTCAGGCGTCGGCCCCGAGTCAGCCGTGTGCGCCTGCTCAGCCTCAGCCGAGGATCAGCCTCAGCGGCGACCGTCCCCCACCCGCGGCGGTGCACCGACGTCACCAGATCCACGCAGGTCACGCCTGCCCTGCGGCGCTCGGTCGCGGTCACCGGCCGCACGAGCGCCGACCGATCTCTCGGCGCACGGGCGGAGCCAGCTGCCGCTCCAGGGGCGGCCGGGGCCACCCGCGTCGGCACCATTGTGCTGGACGCCACCTGCTCCGTGCTATCGACGAGACGATTGCCTGACTGGTAGTCATCTTTGCGAACACTGCGCCTCTCCTGGTGAACACCGTGCCGATGGGCTGCCTCTTCTTGGCCTCCAGCATTGCGACGAATATGCGTTTGTTGGCTGTCAACAGGGATTAATTTGTGCTGAGGCTTCTCTTTGCCGCCGCTTGCCTTGAAATTCAAGCGCCTCTCGTAGACCTCTGAACTTTGGTCGGAAGAATTTCGCAATGGCAGTGTCGTCATTTCGCAGGCGACGTACTGTTTAGAACTCGTGGCCGGTGATCCAGGTCTGGGAACCATTTCCGCAGGATTTGTGCTGTAACTTCCCCGATATTATCCTCGTTTGTTCTCCTTCCGAACTCGGAGCTTTTGAAGACGACTTCGTTCGCCGGCTCGTGTCGATGTTGCGATTTGCTCAGATAGCGCTCCGACCGTCTGCTGCTGATCGCTGAGCTGCGATTTCTCCACGGCGTCTCTCTTCATATCCTCCGCGTCCAACACGTCAATCCGACGTCCCATTGCGATAAAGTTTTCCTCCATCATCTCAATTACATTTGCGATGCCAGAGGCCAGTACTTTCTGAACCGACTCTAGAGGCTTAGCGTCGAGCCGACACGAGTGAGAGGCGTTCTCCTGCCTGCTGACCCTCTTCCGCTTCTTCCTCTCCACCGCCCGCATCACCTCCAGGTACGACGGCTGTCTTTCGCGGACCATTTTCTGACGGGACGTGACCCGTTCGCCGTGCTCGGCGTCGCCGTGCTCGGCGTCGCCGAAAGCTGAGTCCATGTCAAAGGCAGCGGTGCCGGAGGCCATTTTGCAGGGCGCCTAAAGCATTGTCTGCCTGAAGCTCAGTCTCGATGGCAGTCGCGGCAGCGCTCGTCGCTCGTCAGTCGTCAGTCACTCGCTGTTCGTTGCATACACCACCCAAGGTTTGCCGGAAAAACACACGAGGTCTGCCCCAAAACACACGAGGTCTGCCGCACAAACACACGAGGTCCGCCGCACAAACACACGAGGTCCGCCGCACAAACACACGAGGTCTGCCGCACAAACACACGAGGTCCGCCGCACAAACACACGAGGTCTGCCGCACAAACACACGAGGTCCGCCGGGCAAACACACGAGGTCCGCCGCACAAACACACGAGGTCTGCCGCACAAACACACGAGGTCCGCCGGGCAAACACACGAGGTCTGCCGGACAGCTGGCCGGCCGACCACTGTACCACCACGGGGCACCGCTCATTTGACTGGTATGCGGGGCGGGAACGTGACCCAATCTGACCCACACGCTGGCGACTCGCGGCTACAAAAAAATGCACGTGTGCGTATGCATATAATTTACATATATATGTACACATAAATGCATGTATTCATGCATGCACAAATGCATGTGCGCATGCAAATATCTGGAAAGAAATGCAAGAGGCTATGGGAACATCTTTAATGTTATATAAACACAATGCTCATGTAAATATATAGCCAAATATAGACTACACCTTGGGGACGAGTGGTCTAGGGGTAAGATACTCGTCTCACAATCAAAAGATTGTGGGTTCGAGTCTCACCTGTCGCTACTCTTCGCCCGCGACCAATCGGCGTGAGAGATTGGCGACGCTGTATGACTCAACAGTCGACGTGTAGTAAAACCAATAACCAACCAAATCTAGACTACATCTTGACCTATGATGTCCAAAGAATCGAATTCATTCCAGGAATCATGCCATTTTGTGAAGGATCTATGTATGCATCCATTCCTTAAAGGTGTCGTCATGGGAAGACATCCTGCATTGCAATTTGCGAGAATTAATATTGAACTCGGTGCTTCAGCGTTTTGTTTGTCGTGAATATGATTGTGCACCGCGGTACACCACGGATTTTCTCACTTGAATAGTCGTAATGATATTGTAATGCAAATAAAGCAATTGGCCCATTCCACGACAAATCGACAAGCGAAAGGGCCAAAATAACACCCAATACTATATATCTTGATGGGAAAAAATTGTGTGGTGTTATCAGATGCGCCGAATCCAACTGTGTCATTTTTAGAAAGATCAGGTCAACGGTCAAGGAGTTATAGCCTCAGGCATTTTTGAGATGTCACCTGAAAAGGGTGTCTTTTGAGGTCTTTAACTCAATGAAGAACAATCTGAATTGTGCAAGAGTATATATCGGTGAACTCACAATGACCCACTGCATCTTTTGGCTATTTCAAAATTTTCGTTTACGGAATAATTTAAATCGTGACATCGTGACCTAAGGTCACGTTACCTGTTTTACCTTTCGGGACAGTAACAATGCGATTTAAAAAAGTGCAGAAATGAAGTTCGACATCTTATCTTTCGAAGCAAAAATTAATTTAAAAAAGGTTTTGCTCCTAAAACTCTACATATTCATTCAAAATTAGACACGCATGGTTGTTTTTGCGCTAGTTTATCGTGACCTGCATGAATATGTACTTGAACGGCATATTACTGAAATACAAAGCTTTTGACGTTCGAGGCACGAGATGGGATGATAATGTTAGTCATTCGATCTTGAATATTGTGTTGCACAAGTGTTCTACCTCGTGAGGTCAAGGGTTAAACAAAATGACAGGAATGTCTGCAAATTGCGGTAGTAGATGATTTATGAGTTGTACCTTACCATGAATTACAAGGAGACAGAAGCATCCACAATATAGCAATCACATTCCGATAACCGAGAAACCATTCGCATAACCATTTATTGCCTTGCGAAAATAAAAATCTGTGAATGTAGTGAACTATCAGGAAGGGCACAAACAAGGGATGGCACAGTGTTTGGGTGCCCAGGGCTCACTGCTCACTCTCACTGAACGTGCTCCCTGTGAAGCGAGGATATTTCTGGGGGTGTCGGATGCAGTCAAGGTGAAAGTAAAGCTATTTTATGAGTCGGACCAGATCAGCTGGATGTGTTTCGGCAAGATCGTGTCACGGTGCGACATGTTGTTGGAACCAACAGTAGAGTTCAGAAAAGGCTTGCTTTGGGAAATTTGTGTGAAATATATGAATATACAAGCAGAACTTCGAAAACACTCGCACCAGCTTCTTAACCTATGCTGCCCTTCGTCCGAAGCATTGCGTCTTGGCAGGCAGCAGTGGGACGCACTCGGTGTGCATGTGCACTTATCATCAAAACCCCAAACTGCTCATATCCGCTCTCGGCTTTCCCGGTCTCAAATACCGTAACCTCCTCGACCACGCTGTATGTGGCACGGAAAACCGTGGTTGTGTAAGGCGTTTTACATTTTTGTCCAAAAGGTCGGACGCACAGAAACTGCTTTCGCGCCGCCGCATGGCCGGGCGCCCTCCCTCAGCACAGCGTGTCCGGCGTAAACAAAACAGACCCACATACAGGTCTGCAGGCGGCTTTGGAGGCCAACGGAGAGGCGGCCGGGCACGTCCCGGACACCTGCGACACGTGGTGAAGGGGGAGTGGACCAGCCCGCGGCGGAAGCGGGAGCAGCAGCCGAACCTTCTGGAACATTCGCAAAGAAAATGGAAGAGAGAGAGAAGTACCCAAAGCCGGAGGAGATGAAGGGAGAGTAAAACTCTTGGGCGCGCCACGGTGAAGGGGAGAACAGGACAGAACGGAGAGAGACGCATGGGAGGCAGACGCGCGGCGGTGGACGCCGGACCAACACACTCGGGGAAGTCCAGCAGTGGCAAGATGGCTGAGTTTTCGGATGGAGGAGAAGAAGAGCTCAGCCGAGGCCACCCGCCACCCACCATCGCCATGTGAGTGCTGCTCGGCGTTATGTAGCCTCACCCTTCATCACCACCGTCGCAGCGTAATCAACCCCACCGGCGCTGGCGTCTTCCGCGTGTGGGGGATGAGTGTGTGCTGGTGGCGATTGTGTGTGTGTGTGTGTGTGTAAATAGAAATAGTTGGTGTCCCAGTGTTCAGGTGTATTTCAATGTCTTTCCTTTCTTTTCTATTTTAGCGTAGGAATAAATGGAAATGTGGATGGCGTTTCATGTGACTGGAGTTGGAGCCCCCTGGACTCCAAATATATACCTGGATGGGATTTCGCCTCTTTAACCTGAACTATGGAAAAATTTGCCAAATTCGTTTTCTTATTCGGTGCGTAATATTAGACAATGCAAATTAAATACGATAACAATTGCGAGCACGTAACTGACAACACCAACTAGGAAACACGAGTACATAAATGTAATATGAAAAGTGCCTTGAACATAAATACGGTTCGTTTGGAGACAACATTCTAAAGGACACGTTTTGACATGATGGCGTCTGTTGCAGCATTTCCTGTAAATATATGTCAGCGTCTCATTTATCGGTCTAAGTAGTCGCACTTCTCGTAGTCTCGGTCTCTGTCTTATGATTTCGGTCTAAGCATCCGACTGTTTCTGGCACGGTCCCTCTTTTCACTCGGGCGAATTTACGACAGATAGGGGATGTACGAGAGGAGAGATTGACGACCCCCGCAGAGCGAGCGAGAGAGACAGTCTGCCAGCTGCCCTCCTATGGGCGATATGTCCTCGGGCGTCGACTGTGAGGGGCCTTTGGCCCTCTCTTCCTCAAGGGGGGGCACGACGAAAGGGCGCAATGACGAAACTCTCCTGATTGTTACTCATGGGCACTATTCAAGTGGTAACTGCTAACTGGGCTCAGGTATCTCTTGACCGCAAAATCCCGCTGGCCTTTGTGACCCAAGGGCGCAGATGAGGGGGCGAGCATAGTATGCATGTGGGAGGGCCCGTTAGAGGGGGGCCCCACATTGCGTTCGCCGGAAGTTCGGCGCAGGACAATAGGATATATAGGCAAAACACTCACGGGTAATGTGTCCGCCTCCGTTCGCTGTACGTGGGCACGGATGGTACAGAGGATCGGAGGATGCACGGACTGGTTTGGCATGCCGAAGTCCCGGGGCTGAAAGGGTAGGGCCGGCTAGGGTATAACGACGACCAGGGGACGTACCCAACGTGGTAGGGATCCGTGCCCACCCGTGGGATACGTGACGCTGGTCGCACGTCTTCAACGTGTAAGGCCAGGCATGGCGTCGATTGGGTAAGGTTAGGTAAGTTGGCCATTGATACCTGAGTTGTTATAAGACAGCACAGAAGCCCATGAGGGAAAGTTTCACCGCCCAGTGTTGCAAAGCCTTGAGGCAGTAACGTCAATATATACAAATTATGCAATCAGGAGAGTCGCGTCAGCCGTTTACAAGTAGGCCTCGGAGCGGGTAATTAATATGCATTCGGGACTAACCAAGTCCCCAGTGAAAGGGAGTACGACTCGTTAAATGCTTGCGTAACACTGGAGGGGAAAATTGTGGGCGAGCTCGTTTTCGTATTATTAGGGACCGAATGATCGTGGGGAATGAAAGGAGCGAGTGACTGTTGCATACATGTTTAAAGGGGTAGTTTTAAGGACCAGTGGAATTGGTTCGATTTCAACGCAAGTATTCAGCTGTCAGAAACCTCACTGCCAAAATTTTACTGGATGTTACCCGGGCCCTGCTTGCATCTGGCGGCCCCGAGAACGTCGATGCTGTGTGTGTGCGGGGGGGGGGGGTGAGTGGATGGTGGATGTGTTGTTGTCTGGGGGTACACGGGTGGGTCCTGTAAATGGACGAGTGCCGGCGGCGGTGACAGTACCCAGGTCGTGTACCTCTATCATGGCCATCCATCAGTGTCACGTCACACCCGAAGCCCACAACCCCTCCTCGCTACATGACCAGCCAGGCGCACTCACGGGCGTATGTGGTGTGGACAGGAGCCTGGCCTCGCTATATAAATTCGTGTAGTGGTGGCGACGGGCCGCAGCAAGGTTGGAAGGATGTCGGAGCGGTTACAGAAGCGATGGGCGAGGGGACACACGGCACCAACCATCCAGCCGGCCGGCCGCAGTCGCCCGCACAGCGACCCACCCACCCGGCAGTGCCGCCAGTGCCACCAGAGCTCGCTCCGACACCGCCCAGCCCGACGTGGCCCGGACCCCCCTACAATTGCATGATGCACAATTGTGATGACTGCACTGGTCAAGACCGGGTGCTGAACTTTCTGAGGATTATCATCTCGGACAAATCAGGAGAAGAGAGTAAAGGTGATTTAACCCCAGATGATGACACGGATAATGCGATTAGGTACAAACAGTGGATGAGCACGCATCACTGTACACTCGTAGAAATAGTATAGACCAAAGAGGAAAGCATGCAACATTTGAGCCAGCAAACTGTGAAGCTGACCAGACACCACTTTGTGGCTGACAAACAAGATCAGCACTTCACTTACGCAGACTACTGGCAAGGAGGGCGAAGCGATTGTCTAGTACGCTTTCGCTGAAAATTATTCATTTGTGGTGCAGGATGCAGCTCAAGGCTTCCACTGGGATTACCGTGCATTCGTTTGTAGTGTACTGGCGTGAGGACGAGGTGCTGTGCCATCAGAGCTACTGCTGTATTTCTAACGGCACAAAGCACAACACCGACATGGTGCACGCGTTCCTGCATGGGTTTATCCCAGAAATTCGGATCGCAGTACCTGCCAGAAAAATATGCATTTTACAGACGGCAGTACACGAATGACCATGGCTTCGTCAATGTGCCACCATCAGACAGATTTTGGGGTATCCTGTGAGTGGCTTTTTGTCACATCTCATGGCGAGGGCGCTTGCGATGGCATCGGGGGCACAGCCAAGCGTGCCGCGGCTCAAGATAGCCTCAAGCGCCCGCTTAACAACCAGATACTGACGGCGGAGGACATGTTTGAGCATCTGTCGCACAAGCCAGCCAGCTGCATCAAATTCATATTTGTATCAAAGCAGGAGGCAATGAACGTCACGACCCACCTCACCGAGCGCTTCCCGAAAGCCATCACGATGAAAGGAACACAGGGGTACCACAAGTTCGCACCAGTGACCCACAGCACCGTAATAGTTCATGAACTGCCTACCGATGCGGGGTGTGTGTTAATGGAAGTTGGGTGAAGTGAGACGTGTTGGTGTGCGCGCTGATACAGATTGCGGTAATTAATATTACCGCCGTGACAGATCATCGGTATGAACTGGGATTCTGACAAGGTATGGAATGATCTGCATATCTGTAGATCATTACATTGCATTACATGATAATACTGTACTGCAACACATTATCGTATTGCATTGTGTAATTCTGTTACTTTATTTTATTGCACCGATGTAGACGGCTCATGATCCAATGCGATTCATTTCGGGCTCATCATGTGTCAATGGATGAGTCTGCGCCGCCAAATTTGTTCTCAAGCAGTTCAAGATAAATGCGATTACTCAGTCAATGAGGTTCATCTTTTCTTTCAGAATGTGGGGTTTGAAACGCCAGAAGGTTGATATTACAGTGATAGGTTGTGATAAAAACCCTTCGGTGTTGTCGGTGAAATATGCTCGTACATTTTGTATATGCTTACATTGAGACATAAATATATTGCATACGGTGAAAACATTTATATTACTTGTCTCCTTACAAGTAACGATCTAGGATTTTGCAAATCACTCTTCGTCGCTTCTGAATTCACAAAATAGCATTGACTGTCTGGAAGGTTAAACTAGGTCACGTTATCTTACGTCACAAGCTCACGATTTCAAAAAACGCGTGAATAAAAAATTCGAAATCGACACGAGATGCAGTGAATCATGGCGAGGTCAGCGATATTAGCTTCGTGCAATTCGTGTTACTCTTCATTGAGTTCCAGGAGTCCAAAAACTAAGGTGATCTCTCAAAAATGTCCGATGCTATAACTCCTTAACCATTGCTCCAATATTTCCAAAAATTGCACAGCTGAATTATAGAGACAAACTAACCCTATATAAGTATTTTCATCGATATATGAAGTGTAATTTGGCCCCTTCACTTGTCGATTTGTCGTCGAATGGGCCACCTACCACAATTCGGAGACATTTCTGCCCTTTGTTTAACCCTTGACCTCACAAGTTAGAACTCTTGTGCAACACAACACTCAAGATCAGATGGCTAACATTATCATCCCATCACGTGCCACGAACATCAAAAGGCTTGTATTTCAGTAACATGCTATTCTAAACAAATATTAACACAGGCCACGATAAATTAGCGCAAAAGCAACTATGCATGCCTAATTTTGAACGGATGTATATTTTTAGGGGCAAAACCTTTTTTTATTCGAAAGACAAGATATCGAACTTCACTTCTACCCTTTTTCAAATCGCATTGTGGCCGTCCCGATAGTTAAAGTAGGTCACGTGACCTTAGGTCACGATGTCACGATATCAAATGGCCCGTAAACGAAAATTCCGAAATAGCCAAACGATGCAGTGGATTATTGTGAATTCACCGGTATATACTTTTGCAAAATTAGGATTGTTCTTCATTGTATTAAGGACCTCAAAAGATACCATTGTTTGGCGACAGCTCAGAAATGCCCGAGACTATAACTCCTTGACTGTTGACCTGATGTTTCTAAAAATGGTACAGCTGGATTTGGCACATCAGATAACCCCACACAAATATTTGCATCGAAATATAAAATGTTGTGTGTTATGCCCCAGTCGATTTCTCGTGGAATGGGTCAATTACAACACGTCACACACCCTGGATCATTCGTCTGATGTAACAAGCGACAGACTTTTCTTCGGTATTGACCTCAACTAGCTAGCCTCCATGGTGCCACCGATAAGGGATAATTAAAACAAATCCTTCATCGCCATTTGTAAGCACCATTAATACACAGGTCACGTCCGGATCTCCACCGTCTCTTTATTACGCTGTGTTGCAGATACGTCATTAATACACAGGTCGCGTCCAGTTCTCCGCTGTTTCTTTATTACGCTATGTAGCAGATACGTCATTGCAAACCAGGAGACAAGTCACATCCCATCTGCCACTAGAGCGCTGCAATCACGGTTCGTTGCCGGTAAAATAAAAGATCTTGAACACATGAGGACACGTAACAAAACTTGCCGCCCACAGAGCGCGAGCTTGATTGGTGGTGCCCGCTCTGTTTCAGTACCCTCCACCAGTCCTGCGGTGCAGCTCGTGTGACGTCATCTGCCCAGCGATCCGGCCGGCGCCGGGCCGCGTAAAACCCACCCGCCAGAGGCTATCAAACCATGTATGTACACAGAGCAATGCAATGCAGTCACGACTGCATACTCGGGCCGGCCCCGGTCTGGGTCCGAAGCTGCAACACCGCCTACCCACTCCCCCCGTCTGGAGGGACCCGGGAAGCTGAACACGCGCTCATTGGAGGGGGCGGGCGAGGCGGTCAACGCAACAGCTAGAGACGTGCATAACTCGCGCGTTACGAGCCGTCGTAGCCGCGTGACAGGCGGCGGCGCCGGGCGCACACATGGCTCAGAGGCTGTACCACGGCCGCTGCACGTCAGCGGTGTGTCAGCGACTGTACATTGCCGCGGTTTGCCATCGCTAGTGTAATGGACGGCGCGGTGCTCCGGGCGTCAGTCGATAGTGCAGGCTCCGTGGCGCATAGACCGCAAGGGCCCAACCAGTGCTACCGTTGTTATGGTAATACGACTCGTCATTTCATTCCGACGAGACGTCTCATGTCACGCCGTTACACGCGTAAGCATGAAGAAACTAACCGGTTCCCGCACCGTTCAATTTGCCTCACCGCCCATCCGATTGAATTTCGAGGGTCGCACACGATGGCAGTTGCAGCGGACGTCACATCAGTTCATCGCACCAGAGCGCCCCGAAACAACAAGACCACACGAGCGGGGCCGGCGGGGAGGCGTGCTGGGATCGAGACCCAGCACTCGCGGCCGCCAGCGCCGGCCGACAGGCGTCCACTCGCGGCCGCCAGCGCCGGCCGACAGGCGTTCACTCGCGGCCGCCAGCGCCGGCCGACAGGCGTTCACTCGCGGCCGCGACGGCGGTCAGAAGCAGCCGGCCGCAGACGGCCTCCAACTGGTGTCCACACGGCTCCGGACAGCGCAGAGCCAACCCCCACCCCCACACGCGCCCAGCCCAGGGAGGCCAGCCAGCCGTACCGCACCACGCCGGCCGCCGGCAGCCGGCCGCACCGCGCCGCCCACGAGTCACCACGTCACACCGTCGCGCCGGCAGCCGCGCGCGATAAGTTAACACATGACACAACTAGCACACTGGACACTAGAATTAAATACCTACTGGGGCGTGGGCCGGCCGCGAGCTCGTCTATCACACGGTGGCGGCGGGCGAGGCGCTCGGCGGCCGCGGCCAAGCCTGACTAGCCTGGAATGTGGCGGCGGCGCGGCGGGGCGGGGCGCGTGGCGGCGACACCACCTAGCGGCACTCCCACACCTTCACCGTCTGGTCCACGCTGCCGGTCACCACGTACGGCGCTGTCTTGTGCATGTCTGCGGCACGGGGCACACGTCGGTAACACTGCCTGCAGCACAGCACACACGTCGGTAACACTGTCTGCAGCTCAACACACACGTCGGTAACACTGTCTGCAGCACAGCACACACGTCGGTAACACTGCCTGCAGCACAGCACACACGTCTGTAACACTGCCTGCAGCACAGCACACACGTCGGTAACACTGCCTGCAGCACAGCACACACGTCTGTAACACTGCCTGCAGCACAGCACACACGTCGGTAACACTGCCTGCAGCTCAACACACACGTCGGTAACACGTCCGCACCACGGACAGATGTCAGCAAAACCTCCAAAGCACGGGATCACGTCTGAAAGTGTGCACCAATTGCGCCAGCAGCCAGTGGCAGCCACTTGCTGCCCCTGCAGCAGTCAGCTGAGTAAACTGACAACGGACACGGAGATGCATGCGCTCAGAGGCGGCCTACCTTCGGGCCAGGAGAGCGCACTGGATAATGACCCGGATCGCTTCGTTCGCGATCTCGGGGACAACTACGAGGAGCTGTGGTGGCAGGGCGGCGCAACCGACAGGCTGTACGTGCTCACACCACTAGCGACACGCAACTGCACGAGCGGCGTAAGTACAGCTGAGGTCTGCCATCGAACAACACGCGTTCCTCGTGACACACCTCATCCGACCGAATACCTACCTACCAAGGCATGCCCGTGGATACCCCCTCCTGAGGACACACCACTCCCCTCCCCGAGGACACGTGCTGCTCTACCACCGACTGGCGTACTGAGCGATCTCTGAAGAACACACCTGCCCCCCGAGGACACCTGTTTCCCGTCACGAACGACATACCGAGCGAGGTGCAGAAGTGCTGGTGCGCCTCCAGTGTGCGGTGACATCGCTTGGCCTTGATGGTCCACACGCGGATGGTCTTGTCGTCGGAGGCGGAGAGCAGCAGCAGACCGCCCGGGTGGAACACCAAACCCCGCACCCAGTTGTCGTGCCCGATCAGGGTCAGTAGACACTGACCCGAGCCGGCGTCCCACATCTGGCGGCCACGTACGGTCACAGGGGTCACGCATCTGGCGGCCACGTATGGTCACAGAGGTCACTCATCTAGCGGCCACGCACGGTCAGAAGCGTCACTCATCTGCCGGCCACGTACGGTCACAGGGTCACTCATCTAGCGGCCACGCACGGTCAGAAGCGTCACTCATCTGCCGGCCACGTACGGGCAGAGGGGTCGGACACCTAGTGGACACATGCCATCAGAACAACAGACCTGGGGCACGTACGGCCAGGGGGTCACGCACCTGGAAGGTACGCGTCGTCACAGGAGGCACACCTGAGTGGGGGTGGGGTGGGGGGGTGGGGTCTGACATACGGTCAGAGGTGCACATCTGTCGAGCACGTATGGCGAGAAGATATCCAGCTCTGCAGACGACACGCACCTGGCGTTTTCTTCGTCGTTCGTGGGGAGATCGCTAATCGCCAGTTGAATGTTGAGTACCGACGCACCAAACTCGACAGGCGGCTGTCGAAGACGACTCACCTTAATAGTCTTGTCGCGCGAGCCAGACGCCAGGAACGGGCCCGGGTGGCCCGTCTGCTTGTTGTCGCCGCTGGCCGCCTCGTTGATGGCCGCCGATGCGGAAGGAGGCGCCCAGGCGATACACTCCACCACGTGCTCGTGTTCCCGCAGCTCCACCTGGTCGGCGGCGATAGGTAGTTATGGCGCGCCGGCGACACCGGCCGTCCCCGACTCCGACTGGTGCCACAACACAGAGGTGCCACACGGAGGTCACCAGCCGTCCCCCGACTGGTGCCACAACACAGAGGTGCCACACAGAGGTGCTGCATCACGGAGGACACCAGCCGTCCTCCGACTGGTGCCACAACACAGAGGCGCCACAACACAGAGGCAGCTGCGTTACGGTGCCACACAGAGGTGCTGCGTCACGGTGCCACACGGAGGTCACCAGCCGTCCCCGACTGGTGCCACAACACAGAGGTGCCACACAGAGGTGCTGCGTCACGGTGCCACACGGAGGTCACCAGCCGTCCCCCGACTGGTGCCACAACACAGAGGCAGTCGCGTCACGGTGCCACACGGACACAGGTGAGATACTGTGCCGAGGCGGCGGCGCTTGCAGGCCAAGTTGTCATCCCACTGAAAAACAGGATCTTGTTGCCGACGATCGCAGAGAACGGCGCCATGACCAGCCTGGGTCACCTCACCTGACATGGCACCTGGTGAGCCGCAGCAGACTTAATTGGACACTGTCGGATTGGAAAGAAAACCGCAACTAGTTTTGCTATTCCTTTTGTGAATATTCCTACTTCGACCGTCATAAACGTTATTTATTTTGCAACGGAATCAAACTTCTTGTTTTGAAGAGCTCCGATTCAGAAAATTAATCAAGGTCTAGGACTATTATTAGTTCCATGGTTTCTATTTGACGCCTATAGGCGGGATGCTAAGTAATAGAAAAGAAGATATTCGTGTGATCCCTTACTAGAGCTGAGGATTCGTATTCGTAGGATTCGAATATATTCGAATATAATGGAATCTTACGAATCCTCGAATCCTGAAAACGAGGATTCCAACCTGGAAAATCAGGCTTGGAATCCTAAAAACCACAGTTGAATCTAGAAAGCCATCATTTAAATATGCAACTAGGTGTATTGTAATATGCTCTGGGCTCAAAGTTTCTTCAAATAAACTAAATGTAACACGGATATGTCGGTGCTGCATAGGACCGAGTCGCTCGTCCTGCGTTGTATTACATTACATTAGTTATTGCCGGACCCAACTACTATGGTTACCGGTCTTACTCCGCCACCACCTTGTTTCGCTGGTTTGCTGTGAGTAAGATAGCCTTTGACTCGAACAGTAACCTGTGTTGGTTGGCAGGGGAGCATCTCCCAACTTCGTACAACCGCTAACATCTAATTTATTAGACCAATTTCCTGTGGGCGGAGCATGTTCTTTTTACATGTAATGTGACAGTTGGGATTGCAAGTGGCCTTTGCAATTGCAGTTAAGCGAAGTTGAAATTTTCGAAATATTGAAGTTTGCTCCTGACCAGTCACGTCATATATGCGACCCCAAATAAATACAATTTTTCGTTCGGGATCGTTGTTATATACATTCCCATACCTCATGAAAAACAAAAAACACTTTGCCCCTACACAGACGGATACCAATGCTCCCCCATTTTTTTTTGGGGGGGGGGGAGTTGTCAAATGCGCCGCTGTCAGAAGCCTTGAGAACAGTCAGCTATAACCCAATGAAAGCGGTTTAAAAATTGGACTACATGACGTTAAAAAATCGAGATTTAGAAGCCAATTTAGAATCCTTTCGAATCCACCCACCTAGGATTCGAATGCCAAAATATATGCAAATTCCTGGCATTATCTCTTACCCACAACCGTAATAATGGAGGATCCGGATGCTTGCATCTATTATTACACCTCTTCGACATAGGAACTTCAATCACGATGGCAGGTGGTCAAGGAACGTCACAAACACATGTCCAGCATGACAAACTACGCATTGTTTCCGCTCAACTCGCCGTTTATCGGCCGTATCGGTACAAAATGCCGAGACGGCTCCAGACCGCTCCCCGCTCAGTCACACGCGGACCACAGTTAGTTATTGTGGCTCGTGGGCGCGTCGACCACATGCACACGTGGCCGGCGAGCACATGACCAGGGGCCAATTTCACAAACATCACAAATTCACACCGATTTGGTGTGCATACACCTTTAGGTAATCTTCAAGTATTACCCCTCACGCTTTCTTTATATGAACAAGGTATTTAAGTTACCGTCAGCCGACTGCCAATCAGCTACTGGTGACTGAAATATCAAATAAGATGAAATATAATTAATTAAATAAATCTTATTAAATTAAATATAATTAAATAATATTACATAAAGGTGTATGCACACCAAATTCGGTGTGAATACACAGCTTGTGATGTTAGGGAAATTGGCCTGAGAATACCATGCACGCGAACACTCGCAACAGTTCCGCAAACAGGGACACGCAAACGTTCCCCCTCGGCGGCTTGACGCCGACCCGCCCGCCAGCTGGCGGGGCAGCCGACCGCCGCCAACCACTCGGCCTCCGCCGGCCGATCGAGCGATCCAATCACCGGCGGCGGAGCGTGACGCCCGCCTCCAATTGGCGGCGGCGACCCGTGGCGGCCAATCAGAGGCGACCCGTGGCGGCCAATCAGAGGCGACCCGTGACGGCCAATCAGAGGCGACCCGTGACGGCCAATCAGAGGCGAGCGGCGACCAATCAGAGGCGACCCGTGGCGGCCAATCAGAGGCGACCCGTGATGGCCAGCAATGCGGCACAGTATCGCAGATGGTTGGGTGAGTGTTCTAGATCACAGGATTTTCAGGTGCTGGAGCAAAATCAATGATGTTTGCAATCAATATCCAGATAGCACATGAAAACACAATGTGCCACACGCGAACTGAGATAATTGTCGTCGAGGCCCGTGTTCCCGCAGGCAACGGCCATTCACCTCGCCCACAGAAGCTCGTTACCTTGCACTCCTTGGAGCCGATATCCCAGACGCGGACTGTCTGGTCGTTTGAGCAGGAGGCAATAAGCTGACCGTCCGGGTGCACACGCACAGTGCGCACCCACTCACGGTGGCCGACGAACGTGCGGACACAGTACCTGGCGACAGGACGTGGAGTCAGATCAGTGGTCAGGTTAGGGGTCACACAACACCAACTCTGAACGTGCGGACACAGTACCTGGCGACGACACACAGAGGCTAGGTCAGGGGTCAGACACCAACTCTGAACGTGCGGACGCAGCACCTGGCAACGGCACACAGGGGTCAGGTCAGGGGTCAGCTGGATGTCATACAGAACCTTGGGTTCTTTTACGACGCATTCAACCGCTAGGTTATATGGCGTCGCCAACCTCTCACGCCGATTGGTCGCGGGTGGACTCGGTAAATGCCGTCGGTTGTGAGATTCGAACCCACAATCTTGCGATCAAGAGTCCGACGCTCTACCAACTGAGCTACCGCGGCCCCGGATGTTATAGAGGTGGAGTCGAAAAACAGGCACTTTCTGGGCTTTACTCACCGGACAGTTACACACTCACAATTATAGTGAGATTGTTTTGCTGTTGCAAACTAAAATGTACTGCTTCTGTTTATCATTATAGCCTGAAGTAGTCAAGTCTACTATTTCGCTTTTTGGTTAAGTTTAGTGTACGTACATGCTGGAGCACATTGTGTCCTGTTATTCATGGTAGACTTGTGTACTCTAATAGTCTAAATAAGACTGCACCTTTGCGTAGAGATGACATTTCAGAAAGAAGTGACGGTACTCGAGACTTGGCAGCCATGTGCTTAAAAGATCGCAATAACACGAAAGGCCGCGTCAACAGTCAACACGTCTTACCTTCAAGTTGCCTGCTGATTTGAACTAAGTAGATTCTCAGTGTACAATCGTTGCTCAAGCTCACAACAGGCAGTCTTCTGCGAAGATTCCCGGGACCACCGCCCGACCGCAACAATTGGGTGAAACCGTTCGCACTCCACTCATACTGGATAAGTGTCTCCCGGCAAAGGGAGCGAGACGTATTCCTTACCACACCGACGTGCGGTATGACCCTA
Source organism: Ashinkailepas kermadecensis (assembly GCA_034440615.1). Taxonomy (NCBI): domain Eukaryota; kingdom Metazoa; phylum Arthropoda; class Thecostraca; family Neolepadidae; genus Ashinkailepas; species Ashinkailepas kermadecensis. Next base: position 608,171 of record JAOTOM010005186.1, on the reverse strand, counting down.
TCTAAACCGACACCCGGAGCCCGTGACCATCCAGTCTCTCCGACCACGTCTGATCTCCCTCGCGTCTCTGATCATCGCGTCTCCAGGCGATGGTCGGACAAATCGCAACCCAGCAGTATTTCCACTTCCCGAACATCACCCTGTGCCTACAGTCTGACCATCGAAAACCCGGTGGCAATTCATCCTCTCCGAGCATGCAGTACGATCCTACCTCACCGTCCATGACCATACCAACTCGGCAGTCGCGGATGCGCCCTCCCCGACCTCCACCCGCCGCGCAGACCCAGACGGCGCCCATCTCACCCGGTGGCCACCTCCCACATCTTGATGCACTTGTCGCGGGACGAACTGACGACGAAGTCGCCGGCCGGCGTGAAGGTGACGCTGGACACGTTGTGGTCGTGGCCGTGCATCGTCTTGAGGCACTCGTAGTGGCCGCTGAAGTTCCACAGCTTGATCGACATGTCGGCACTGCAGGACACTGAAGCGCCGGCAACCGGACAAGTCAGCTCACACGCTTCCGAGACAACAGCACGCATCTGACAGACAACGGCAGACTTCTGAGAGAACAACAAAAGGCATCTGAGAGACAACCGCAGACTTCTGAGAGAACAACAACAGGCATCTGAGAGACAACCGCAGACTTCTGAGAGAACAACAGACATATGAGAGACAACCGCAGGCTTCCGACAGACAACAACAGGCATCTGAGAGACAACGGCAGACTTCTCAGAGAGAACAACAGGCATCTGCGAGACAATCGCAGACTTTTGAGACACAACAACAGGTATCCGAGAGATAATCGCAGGCTTCTGACATACAACAGGCATCTGAGACAACCGTAGACTTTTGAAAGGCAACCACATATTTCTGAAAGAAAGGAGGGGTCACAAGGACCACAAGTTCTCCTCGAGTCTGGCAAGCTCGACAAATAGAAGCCCGAGGCTTCACAGAGGACAGAGCGGCCAGAAAGACCAACACACACACAACTGACCACGGACGCAGAGACCGCCGAGACTGATGTGGCCATAACCGGCTTTAACATAAAACAGACAGAGCCGGCAGAGAGGCGTCACGTGACCACCAACGCTTCTCTGGCCGGCCCGACCACACGCCCCGACACCAGGCTTCCCGGCGACAGGGAATCGGACCACCGACAGGACTGGCGTCTCCCGACAACGAGGAGCCATCCGACATTGGGAGGCACTCCCTGTGCTGGGGGAGGGGAGCGACCATACAACCCAAGATGAAGGGACCGAATACCGACTAGAAGGGTGGTCACGCGCCCCCGGGGGGGGGGGTTCCTTTTCTTGGGGGGGGGGGGGGGGGGGGGGGGGGGGGGGGGGGGGGGGGCCATAGAACCCATAAAAAACCAAACACTACCCCCCACACCTACCTCCGGCGCCGACAGAGACATTTCAGCAACACCGCCTTCCGAGTGGACAATGGTAGTTAACACCATCTGTGGACAGAATTGTATGTGCTAGCGCATGTGCGCAACCCTCACGACACTGAGTTATAGCACACATTATGGCTAGTTATAGCACACATTGCAGCTAATTATAGCACATATTACAGCTAGTTATAGCACATATTACAGTTAGTTATAGCAAACATTACAGCTAGTTATAGCACACATTATGGTTAGTTATAGCGCACAATATGGTTAGTTATAGCATACATTACAGCTGGTCATAGCACACATTACAGCTAGTTATAGCACACATTACAGCTAGTCATAGCACACATTAGAGCTAGTTATAGCACACATTGCAGCTAGTTATAGCACACATTACAGCTAGTTATAGCACACATTACAGCTGGTCATAGCACACATTACAGCTGGTCATAGCACACATTACAGCTAGTTATAGCACACATTACAGCTAGTTATAGCACACATTACAGCTGGTCATAGCACACATTACAGCTAGTTATAGCACATTAACTAGTTATGCAACTTACAGCTGGTCATAGCACACATTACAGCTGGTCATAGCACACATTACAGCTGGTCATAGCACACATTACAGCTAGTTATAGCACACATTACAGCTGCAAGCACACCAAACTTGCAGAAAATGTGGCCTGTAGTCAAGACTGGTGGCTAGAAATAGAGATGGTGATCGGTGAAAAGAGACAGGGTGGAGGGGTGAGTGAAGAAAACAAAACATTTAAATGAAGGAGCAAGTGTGTGACTGCAAGTAAGCAAAAATAAATTAATACACAACTCAAATTGGGTATTCAGCTTGATTCCAGTACTACAAAAGCAATCACTGAGGTTGGCAGCAGCGAACTGCCATAGTCAGTAAAACCATTGAATTAGAGGAACTAGTTGTATTGCTCTATGCAGACTACGTTAATCGTACACAGTTGAGCGTGCGCCACAATTGAATACAATAGTAGTTCCACGTTGTGGTTTTCCATCGCATACGCTCAAATGTGGACAGCTTGGAGGGCGATGGACGGTAGACGTGACTCACCTAGGAAGATGCCAGTGTGGTCGGTGACTCACCTAGGAAGGTGTGATGGAAGGCGATGGACGGCAGACGTGACTCACCTAGGAAGGTACCAGTGTGGTCGGTGACTCACCTAGGAAGGTGTGATGGAAGGCGATGGACGGCAGACGTGACTCACCTAGGAAGGTACCAGTGTGGTCGGTGACTCACCTAGGAAGGTGTGATGGAAGGCGATGGACGGCAGACGTGACTCACCTAGGAAGGTACCAGTGTGGTCGTTGACTCACCTAGGAAGGTACCAGTGTGGTCGGTGACTCACCTAGGAAGGTACCAGTGTGGTCGAAGGCGATGTCCTGCACACTGTCCGTGTGTCCCTTCAGAGTGCGCTCGTAGTCGCCCGTCTCGAAGTCCCACACCTTGATGGTGGCGTCCTCACTGGCTGACACCATCAGACTGAAGACAGGGTGCAGCAGCACCTACAGGCAATATATGGGTGTACTAACACGGAGCAGAGGATAGCAGCACCTGGTGGCGGAGTGTAGTAACACCTGGGGATGGGTGCAGCAGAACCTGGGGACGACATATGGGTGCACCAGCACCTGGGGACAGGGTGTATTAACACCTGGGGATGGGGTACAGCAGCACCTGTGGGCAACACATGGGTGCACTAGCACCCGAGGGCAGAGTATGGAAACACCTGGCGGCAGAGTGTAGTAACACCTGAGACACGCAACACGGGTGTGGCAGCGACTGGGAGAGGGAAAACACAGTTGGTGTAGTAAGGACAGGGAGCAACAGTCAGACCAGGGCATGATTGGCCCTCCCTGAGCACGACCGATACCTTGGTGACAAGAGTATGCTGAACCGTTACCTAGGTGACATTAGCTTGGTGTACCGTTACCTTGGTGCATAGCTACCCTGATGACGGGGGTCTGCTGTACCGTTGCCTGATGACGGGAGTCTAGTGTACCGTTACCTTGGTGTATACCATCCAGGGTTAAATTTATGCTCTGTAATCCTGGATGTGGAGAGGATTTTTTTAAGGGTAATCGAAAATGGAGAGGACACTTTTCTTCAAACCTGTGGCATCAGAATCCCAGCTGGCAGCTTGCAATGAATTTTGAGCACTTCATTGCAGAGCAGTTCATTGTTAGCATCACTATTAAATGTGAAAATGAGAGAAATGATAATAATTTAAAATAAGAAACAGTCCATTATCCAATTCTGTCCCCACCTCGATGGCAGTATTCGGCCGTACAGTTATCCGGCGACGGGAGTCTGCTGTACCGCTACCTTGATGACGGGAGTCTGCTGTACCGCTACCTTGATGACGGGAGTCTGCTGTACCGCTACCTTGGTGACGGGAGTCTGCTGTACCGCTACCTTGATGACGGGAGTCTGCTGTACCGCTACCTTGATGACGGGAGTCTGATGTACCGCTACCTTGATGACGGGAGTCTGCTGTACCGCTACCTTGGTGACGGGAGTCTGCTGTACCGCTACCTTGGTGACCGGAGTCTGCTGTACCACTACCTTGGTGACGGGAGTCTGCTGTACCGCTACCTTTGTGACGGGAGTCTGCTGTACCGCCACCTTGGTGACAGGAGCCTGCTGTACCGCTACCCTGGTGACGGGAGTCTGGTGTACCGCTACCTTGGTGACGGGAGTCTGGTGTACCGCTACCTTGGCGACGGGAGTCTGCTTTACCGCTACCTTGGTGACGGAAGTCTGGTGTACCGCTACCTTGGTGATGGGAGTCTGATATACTGCTACCTTGGTGACGGGTGTCTGCTGCACCGCTCCGCTACCTTGGTGACGGGAGTCTGCTGTACCGCTACCTTGGTGGCAGGAGTCTGCTGTACCGCTACCTTGGTGACGGGAGACTGCTGTACCGCTACCTTGGTGACGGGCGCACGGTGGCCGGCCAGGGTGTACTTCTCGGGCGGCCGCGGGATCCATTCTGTCGGAGATCGCTTCTCGCGGGTTGGTGCGCCGGCCAGGTACTCCCGCTCATAGTCGGCCAGGTTCGCCTCCAGCTCCATGTTCTGCCGCACGGTCACGTAGAGGTCAGACAGAGGTCAGACGTAGGTCAGGCACGACAGCGGTCAGCTGTACGGTACGGTCCGCAGCTCTCGGTCTATCAACACACCTACAGCCGGCAGAGACAGCAGAGGTACTCCGACCAACCCAGTGGTGCAGCCACTGGGTGAAGACAGGGGGAGGGATGTGGACAACCCTCCCCCTCCCCCACACTGAGGCCGTATTTCTGTATGTGGACACTGGAAACAAGAACCTTGGGTTCATTCATGACGCATTCGACTGAGAGGCCACATAGTGTCGCCTACCTCTCACGTCGATCGGTCACGAGTGGACTCGGTAACCCCGCTAGTTGTGAATTTTGAGCACGCGATCGATCGAGCCGAACGCCCAGACGGACTGAGTTACCGCAACCACATGCCGCCCATTGGAAGCCGCCCGGTTCTAGCACTGATACTTCTTTGAACACTGGCCTTCTCCCCTCAAAACCACCATAGCCATGCTCCCGCAGATACCTGACAACCTGGCAGAGGTGCCATAAGTTCCTGCAGCCCTACATGGGTGTCGGAAGCTCTGCCAGGCGGGGCGGGCACCACGCCACAGCGATACTAACACCCGCTCGGTACGGGTGCCGTCCACAGGCCCTCTGGCGATAGTGTGCCCGTATGACTGGCATGCTCGGCGGTCGTCCTCCATAAGGCCAGCCGTGTAACCAGCGCCGGGAGCGTGACGGAGTGGAGCGACGCGTGACGGAGTGGAGCGACACGTGACGGAGTGGAGCGACGCGTGACGGAGTGGAGCGACACGTGACGGAGTGGAGCGACACGTGACGGAGTGGAGCGACACGTGACGGAGTGGAGCGACACGCCGACCGGAGTCTGGAGCCGACACGTGACGGAGTGGAGCGACGCGTGACGGAGTGGAGCGACGCGTGACGGCGGGCGAAACGTGACGGAAGAGCGACGCGTGACGGAGTGGAGCGACACGTGACGGAGTGGAGCGACACGCCGACACCGGACCGTCTGGACAGCCAGCCGACAGACGGCGGACGGCGGGCGAAGCATGGCACCAGACGGCGGGCGAAGCATGCCGACAGACGGCGGGCGAAGCATGGCACCAGACGGCGGGCGAAGTATGGCGCCAGACGGCGGACGAAGCATGGCGCCAGACGGCGGGCGAAGTATGGCGCCAGACGGCGGGCGAAGTATGGCGCCAGACGGCGGGCGAAGCATGGCGCCAGACGGCGGGCGAAGCATGGCGCCAGACGGCGGGCGAAGCATGGCGCCAGACGGCGGGCGAAGTATGGCGCCAGACGGCGGGCGAAGTATGGCGCCAGACGGCGGGCGAAGTATGGCGCCAGACGCAACACAAAATACTTCGATCAGTAGCCAGGATACAGACAAGACTACGGTACATATAGGTGGGTGCCATAGCTCGACGATATTGGGAGACAGGACGTCGAAGGGAATGGATGGGCTCCACCCCAAGAAATGTAGTTCCAACACACCTTACTTGCCTTACCGGCTGAAACGACACCATGGATGTCGTTCTGCCTGAAACAATCTCGATTATCTAAATATAGGATTTCACCCGAAGTGATCAAACTCATGCTGCCCACCAGAGCACTAGGGATGGATGCACATGTGCCACGTACAAATTGTGTTGTGACATGTGAATCATATCTTATTCATGACAAATACAAGAGAAATGAATTGTGTTTTGCTACTATGGTAAATAAAATTACAACTGTGTGTAAAGTATGGTGGACACATGTTTAACAAATATTCCACATTCGTTTCAAATGGATGGTCAGGGCTGGAATGTACACCAGCTGTTGAAAACCAGCACTAAATAGTGGAAGAAGGAGAATTATTAAGTTCTTGTTACTAACTAACCTTCAATATTATTTTCAGATTGTCATGCTATACTTTTCACTTTTTTATCTGCTGATCGTCATGAAAAGCCTTTCCACTGGCGGATTAACCAACAAAAACCGGTCAATTCACTTCCAGAGAAGAAGGAAGAGAGGATACTACACAGTGAGGGAAACTGAGCATAGGAAATATCGATGATCAAATGCATCCACCAACACACATCACAGACAGTGCAAAGTGATATGGGTATTGTATTATGTTGGTGTATGAATGTTTGTTGTGCATGTGTTTCCACTATTGACCACAAATCTATCCTTTCTTTGTAAATAATTTCCATCCATAATCACTTTATGGAGGGCATGTACTGTGAAATAAATAAATAAATAAATAAATAAAACACTCACTGGAGGGAATGCTCACCGGTTGACAGCTCTAACAACTTCGCAGGACCCAGACTGCTGACCACACGTAAGCTAACCACCCAGACCCGCCCACCCAGCGCGTGAGCTGACCCGTTTCTGCAGGCGCAACACGGCCGTCCACTTCTTCTCCAGGTAGCCGGCGTACTTTTTCTCCACCTCGCCAGGCATATCCGTCTCGCGCTTGAACGCCGCCAGCGAGTCGGTGTAGCCATTGCTGTCCAGGTAGTCGGCGATCGCCTTGTTGCTGCAGGCGATGGCACAGTCAGCGGCACAGGGGGGGGGGCACGGCACACTTCCGGTGTAGTGTCACCGCACACAGTCAGCGGTACAGGGGGGAGGCACAGCACACTTCCGGTGTAGTGTCACCGCACACAGTCAGCGGCACAGGCGCAGGACACGGCACACAGTCAGCGGCACAGAGGCCCGGACATGGCACACTTCCGGTGGCGTGTCACGGCAGAGTCAGCGGGCCAGGGATTTGTAATTCGTAATCCTGTATGTGGAAGTCAAAACCTCAAGCTAATTGTACATGGAGGGGATATTTGTCTTCAAACTGTGACATCAGGATCTCAGTTTGCATCTTCCAGTGAATCCTGAGCACTTTTTTCGAGAGCAGTTCATTGTCGAACAGCATTACTCAACTTCCAAATTACAAAAATAACAGGATATTTTTATGGGAAAGGATAATGTTCTGGATGCCCAAAAAATCCAGGAACAGCCTATTTTCAGACTCTGTTGGTGGCACATGGGCTCGGATACGGCACACTGCCGGCGGCGTGTGACCGCACACGGAGCTGGGCCTCCGGCGCTCTCGCGCTTCCAGCGTTTCCGAATGAGGTCATCCAGCGTTTCCGGATGAGGCCATCCAGCGTTTCCGGATGAGGCCATCCAGCGTTTCCGGATGAGGACAGAGCCGCTGACGGCGGGGGAGGGAAGGAGGGGGGCTGGAGGTCCTGCCCATTATATTTCCTGAGGGGGAAGTGCTACTTCCGTGGTTTTTTTCGCCTTGCAGCGAATTTCACGAAACTTAGTGACTTTTCCTATCTGTTTTACACAGTTTTTGAATTTTTGATTCATGTTTAAATCTGGGACAGCTACAGAATGCTATTTTGGGAGACATGTTCAGAATATTTCTCCCTTGTTGTTAAACAGGGATCCCATGCTTCGTCTGCTTATGATATGTATGATATTGGAGGTAATATCATGGATTTCAAGTTACAAGACTGGATGCAATCTATTTCAAAGGCTATACAAGGGAAGGACAACTGGATTTCGCGCCATTTTCTACGACAAAAATGCTGATTAGCAGAGCAAATATGACCAGCTAAAACAACCTTACTTTAGTCATACTAAAAATTAAACAAAAATATGACATCATC